>CM050322.1:23396541-23575369 GCA_027475135.1 Bactrocera correcta
TATGCGAAGGCGAACGTATAAATAAGACAATTCGTAAAGTATTAGGGAGAATATTCCAGAACTGCGGCATCAGATATTCTGCAATTTCAGCCTGAAATGATACAGCTGAAAAAGCAGAAAATTTAGCAAGAAATGAGTTTTAAGGAGAAAGAGTTGGAATTAGGAGAAAGGGAATTGTTGATTAAAGAAAAAGAAGTGGAATTAAGGGAAAAGCAAGAATTATTACTAAAAGACAAATAAATAGAGATGAAACTACAAGAATTGGAAAGTAATGAAAAATTAAAAATAATGGAATTACAAATGAAAGAAAGATTGGCAATGGAGGAATTGAAACACAAATACAAATAAGTGGAAGAATTGGGAGAAGTAGTGCAAGAGAAGTGAATTAATGTACCTGAAGTATATTTTTAATAATTACTTTTTATATTAATTTTTAAATTAAAAAAATTTTCGTTTTCAATTTGGAGATTGATTAGCATATTATGGAGAATGCAGCACACCATGATCCACTCATTGCATTCTTTTTTATTTTGCTCCTTTATCATTCTAAACTTCAATTCCTTCAAGCTACCGAATTTTTCTTTTAAAATGCCAAAACAATTCTCAATTCGCACACGATATTTTAAAAACTACTTATTAACTTCCTCCTTTTCCGTAGTGTAGTCCGTACTATTTTGCCTGAACGGTGTCAATAAAAATTGCTTGAGCGGATAGGCGCTATCTCCAGCAATCCACTGAGAGTTAGATAAAAATCATTGAGGATGTTTTGCAAGAGGGCTATTCAAGAAGAGCATCCAGGGCAACCTATTGTGACTTGTCGTAGTTTATACTCGTAGTCACAAACAGCTTCATGTTTTTTGGCTGGCGCTTCAGCCAACTTTAATTCGGATCCATCAATATATCCTATATAACCTGGCATATTTTTCCGCGTTGCAGTAACAATTTCCAATCGTTCATTTTCATTTGGCCAAAAAAGAAACTTCTCTTTTAATTTCAATATGGCTTTAAATACGCGCTAAGTTATATTTTGAATAGTGCGGCCATCACCCACGCCAAACAATGAAGCAAACTTTCGTATAGATAATCCATCTCCGGAGGATCCCAACCTAAATAGCACTATTTTTAATTGTAAATCTAAAGAAAGTTGTACTCCACTAGAATTTGTGTTAAATACACTATGGTCCTTTATATGTATATATAATCTAGTATGCGACGAAATTCGTCCGAGCGAACATGAATCATTTCGTTGAAACGGCTGTCATCAAAGTTCCTAAGTAAATTATGTCGCCTTTGGGATAACTTTGTTATTACGAGATGAACACTTCTACGAGTGTTTAATAAATAAAGTAAACTCAATGAAAAATTTTCAATCAGCTGATTGATAAGTGATTTACGACAACAAATTTATAACGACGTGTTTACAACCATTGTATTTTGTCTTAATTTTTGTTTATGACTTTATGACACGTTGTGAGTACGCCAAATGTTCATATCTTATTGTATTTCAATGTAATGAGTACTTGTGTAATAATTGTTCACTTTGTTTGAAAACGCTGTTGATGGCGGGATAATCTATAAATATAAAAATGAAATGGTGTATAGTTGTAACACTAAAACTCGAAAACGGCTGAACCAAATGAAATACTTTCTTTGGGGATTTGTTTGTTATTACCACGCGCAGGTCATGTCTTAAAATCAGAACAAAATATTAAGGGGGCGTGGCACCTCCCATACAAACTGAATTTTTCAAGTCGAATATCTTCAAAAGTGTTTAAGGTAGGAACATGAAAATTGGTACAGAGCTACAGGATAACAACACCACTCTCACCTATAAAACCGGGGGCTATCGAATAAGGGGGCGTGGTACCTCCCATACAAACTAAATTTTTTAAGCAGAATATCTGTGAAAGGGTTCAAGGTAGGAACCTGAAAATTGGTATAGACCTATATGGTATCAAAAGCCTTGCTACACACAAAAGAAGGGGTAATCGGAAAAGGGGGCGTGGCACCTCCCATACAAACTGAATTTTTCAAGGTGAATATCTTCAAAAGTGTTTAAGGTAGGAACATGAAAATTGTTATTGAGCTATAGGAAACAACACCATTCTCACCCATAAAATTTGGCGTTATCGAAAAGGGGGCGTGGTACCTCCCAAACAATCTTTAATTATTTTGGTTGTTAATCCACCATATATTTATCTCATTTTCCACCTAGCACGACATTTTGGTTCTTTCTTGCTATTTTTGTTTATTTATCGGTGACAGTAGCGGTTATATCGTAATTTTGTTTGTGTTACGTGCTATTTTTGGTTTATGGAAATGGTAGTTTTATGAAACAAACACAAATTAAATTAAACGTCAATTTTGCTTTGCAATCGAACACGCAAAATTTAGAGGGCAATAAAAATGCGCCTTGCTTTACTGATATATTGATATATTTTGTTTTAAAAAGTGAGTTATTTAGTGAAAATGATTTAGCGTGTTGGCGAATACTGATTTATGTACATTGGAATTTATCATTCAATTGATCTGCTTCCTTAGTTTAATTCATTTTTTTTGTTTGGAGGTTTCAAAGGTAAGTTATTGGTCCTTAAAACCTCATATGAACTTTATGCAAATGAATGATCATTTCCAATTAGATATTTGTTACGATGCCAAGAATCAGTACGTTTGGTTACACTTGTTACACTTCTCGGAGCTCCCAGGCCGCAGGAAGAACACGAAATAGCAGAGCACGTCAAAGGGAAAGTTTTATTGAGAGGGTATCACCACGAAATAGACTGCTGGAGAATAGCACGCACCAGTTAGATGTCAACCAAACATACAATCAGCAAGAACGATTGAGAAGAAGAGAAGATCACAATCAGCAACAACGATCGAAGTAAGATCACAACATGCGATTATTCGACGACAACAGCGGCAACATCTTTCTTTTGTGAACATCGAACGGGCAGGTTTTCGATATGATCCAAACATTCAATAAAGCGCATCTGTTCAAATCGGTCAGATGTCAGTAGTTGATCAATATTGCAATGCAGTCAAATTTAAAAATGAACCGCCAGGATTATGTTGCGCCGGGGGAAAGGTTAAGTTGCCAGAATTGCTTCCACTACCACAGCCATTGTTCCAGCTGCTTTACGGTGAATCTCCTCACTCGAGCCATTTCTTAAAGCACACTAAAATGTACTACGATTGTTTTCAAATGACGTTGTTTGGCGGTGAAATTGTAAATGAACAAAACTACAATCTAACGATTAAGGTATTTTTGCCAAACAATATTCGACAGAAACTACAGAGCTTTCCTCCAATTATACAGGTTCATGGGCAAATTTTTCATCTCGCTGGATCGCTGTTGCGGCATCCAGATCAAGATCACAAATATCTCCAAATTTACTTTCTGGGAGATTCACATGATGAAGTAAATCGACGTTGTGCTATCTTCAATACAACGAAAAGAGAAATAATCGAACAATTGCAGCAAATGTTGCACGAACACAATGGCCTCATTAAACTGTTTACGATTTCGTTGGAACGTATGCCAACAGATGATCATAGTATAATCATACAAGCGGACAAAAGACCAACAGGGACACATGAAAGACAATATAATGCACCTACAGTTAGCGAAATATCAGTTGTTGTTGTTGGAGAAAATTTGCAGTCGCGTGATATTGTCATCAAACGATGAAATCAAAACGCACTAAAATGGATAAGTGAGATACATCGGTCTTACGACGCAATGCAATATGCGCTCATGTTCTGCCGTGGAGAAGATCGATATCACTTAGGATATAAGATGATAAATCTCGTGAATGGTTAGTATTTTAAAATTTTTGTTTGCTACTTCATATAGGTAATTTAAGTTTTTAGGTGTCGAGACAAATAAAAAAGTCAGTTCAATGAAGTTTTACGCATATCGAATGATGATTCGCCAAAACTATGACAACCACTTACTAAGATATGGACGGTTATTTTAACAGTATGCAGTTGACATGTACGTTAAAGTTGAGACAGAACGACTTAATTACATGCGATACAATCAGTCGAAGTTGCGATCTGAAGAGTATATTCACTTAAGGGATGCAATGAATGGTGATGCGGATATTACAGATATTGGTCGACTCTATATTTTGCCATCGACATATATTGGCAGTCCTAGACACATGCATGAGTACTCCCAGGATGCGATGACTTACATGCGCAATTATTGACGGCCGGATTTGTTTGTTACATTTACTTGCAATCCAAAATGGCCAGACATTACGAATCTATTGCATCCCGGTCAATCACCAAGCGATCGCCACGACGTTGCAGCACGCGTGTTTAAACAAAAACTCAGATGTTCGATGGATCTTATTACGAAACAACGTATATATGCACTGTTCGATGCTGGATGTACTCAGTGGAATGGCAGAAGAGAGGTTTGGCCTACGCACACATTCTTCTTTGGATGGTGGAGAAAATTACATCTGACCAAATTGATGACATCATTTCCGCCAAAGTTCCTGATGTTGAAATAGATCCAGAGTTGCACGAAGTGGTGATGGCCAATATGGTTCATGCCCCATGCGGAGAACATGATCCATCTTCGGTTTGTATGTCGGACAGTAAATGCAAAAAACGCTATCCCCGTGCTTTTATTTCGGAAACTCAAACTGAAAACGACGGATACCCTCCCTATCGGCGTCGCTCACCCGCTGACAATGGCAGAACATTCATCACTCAATTGAAAGGAAAGAATTTCGTGGTTAATAACACATGGATCGTTCCATATTCGTTAATTTTGTCTAAGGCATTCAAAACACATATAAATGTTGCGTATTGCAGTTCAATAATATCAATTAAGTATGTTTGCAAATATGTCACCAAAGGAAGCGATATGGCGGTTATTGGAGTTGAACGAGATTAAATTAGCAAATTTCAAATGGGCAGATATGTGTACTGCAATGAAGCAATCTGGAGAATATTTTCATTTGCAATTCAGCTCATTTGGAGAATGGCCAGCGAGAACGTAGTATAGAGAACGGATGCTACAACACTGTTAGAAGGTGGAAGAACGGCACATTCAGCATTAAAGCTTCCCTTAAACTTGCAAATACACGAAAGTCCTATTTGCAATATTTCAAAGCAATCAGCAATGGCACAAGTTTTAAAAAAATGTAAGTTAATCATATGGGATGAATGCACAATGGCCCACAAACGATCATTAGAAGCACTCGACCGAACACTGAGAGATTTGCGCAACAATAATCGTTGCTTTGGAGGAGTGATGATATTGCTGTCAGGCGACTTTAGACAAACACTTCCCGTGATTCCAAAATCAACAGCAGCGGATGATCTGAATGCATGTCTGAAGTCATCGCATATGTGGGGGTTTGTTAGAACCATTTCATTGACCACGAATATGCGAGTTTTGCTGCAAAACGATAGAACTGCGGAGGTTTTTTCAAAAGAGCTGCTGCGAATCGGAAATGGACAAGTTCCGATAGATCCTTGCAGTGGATTAATATCGATTCCACCTACGATTTGCCAATTCACATCTAATAAATATGAACTAAACAGTAGAGTATAACCAAATATTGCTCAAAATTATGGTAACTACGATTGGTTAAGCACGCGCGCAATTTTAGCAGCAAAAAATATGGATGTCAACGACTTGAATTGGACGATTCAAAATCAAATTCCGGGAGATCTGCGGTCATATAAATCAATCCATCGCGTTGAAAATGAAGACGAGGTAGTAAATTACCCAGTGGAGTTCTTAAACTCTTTGTTGCCGCCTGGAATGCCGCCTTATAATTTGCGTCTCAAAGTTGGGTCTGTAGTTATTATGCTACGGAATCTTCATGCTCCCAAACTGTGCAATGGTACTCGACTGATTGTGACCTAGCTAATTGACAATTTAATAGTGGCAAGCATTTTGAAAGGCCCGTTCAAGGGAGAGGAATGCTTACTTCCCCGAATTCCATTAACTTCAACAGATTTGCCATTCCAATTCAGACGCTTGCAGTTCCCAGTGAAACTAGCATTTGCGATGACAATAAACAAGTCACAAGGGCAGTCGCTGGAAGTATGCGGCATAAATTTGGAAATTTCTTGCTTTTCACATGGCCAGCTCTATGTGGCGTGTTCCCGTGTTGGAAAACCTTCCTCACTGTTTATTTACGCCGCGGAACAGAAAACCAAAAATATAGTGTACCGTGCAGCCCTAAACTAAATATGTACTAAAATTATATATTTTCGAGACTCGATTACAACTAATAAAATTGAATGACAATAGTACAAACTTAATTTTATTAAATTGTCAACAAATCCTGGACGCTACAACACTGCGGTATTTAAAGTATACACAATGAAATAAGGAAAAATCGTTCACATTCTATTAAAAGCAATACCGGTGTAATTTTGGGAATGGAAAAAAAAAATTTTTGGGCAGAACGAAGTTTGCCGGGTCAGCTAGTATTGTATATTTTCGTTATTTAAAAAAAAACGCGAAGATAATGTATTCTTCTTTTCTCCTTTTTCGCCTGATGAGTTAAGTTGGGACGGTTGATATTCTCTCTCTGTATAACGACTCTATTACCTTATGTAATTTGTGGGAGTAAAGCAGAGGAGTATTTGTTTGGATTAAACAGTATTTTTAAAGTTTTTGGCAGCAAAATAATATTCTTTTTATTTAGTCTCCTCCATTGCGCGGACTGACGAACGCCTAGTCTGTTGAAAATGTCTTAGTTTTGTCATTATGAACACTGACGCTTCGCTGACAGCTTTCCATTAATCGAGTCGAGTGTCGTTAGATTATCGACCGTAAAACTACCACCGAGTGTGGTTTTTAGTTTTTCCCTGTATTTGATAGTGGAAGGCAATAAAAAAGTTCATATTCAGAGTCTTCTATAAACTATGTACACGTCGGACAGTACGGAATAATGTCATTGTGGAATCTGAAAAGGTAGCTTCTAAAGCACCCGTGTCCACTAAGTATTTGGGTCAGATAAAAGTCTAGGCCCCATGTCGTCTGCGCATCGCCGTGTGGATGTCCGGCGCTAGTCGATGGGTCCAGCGCCCTTTGGGTGAGGAATTCCACGGCTCCTGGCACATTTTAGTGCTTTTGTTTCGCTCCTCTGTCTTTGCTGATACTGTTTTAGGCACTAATAGCTGATATAATTGCTCGAGTTCATCTCACTGGATATCAATGAGTGGCATACTGATATAGTCCGGAAAGCACTTATTACTCGAATTGCAGAAAGCCTGTGCACCGTAATTATTTGTTTAGCATACGCTTTTATATTCATTGCCGGTATCCATACTGGTGCTGCATACAGTACTACGGAACTCATTGCTTTCGCTATTAAGAATCGTCGACTGGAACGCACACAGCCTACATTGGTCATTATTCTTGATAGAGCGGCGTCGTCAAACAGATCTGCATCCTGTTGCTTCCAGCTTCACTTTCCAGAAGTGTTTCTGGAAGGAGGAATTCCCGCTCTGGGGTGGACGAAATTTGAGCTGCTGCCAACATAATGTGCCTGCTGAGTGAATCATTTGCGATTATAATGTCAAATATGGATCCTTTGTTTCCTTTTTGGTGCGTGTTTTGCCTTCCACTCTTTATTATTGTTAGGTTCGTTTGACATAGAAATTCTTGAATTCGATGATTTGTATATCTGCTGCCCCATGCAGTTGACCATGCATTAAAATCCCCCGCTATTACAATTGGTGTTTGCCTTCTGGTTTCTAAAAACAGTCTTAAGAGGAAGTCTTCAAATTCTACAATTTCTGCGTTGGGATGATCATAGCAACTTATAAAATATATTTCCTGTATATGAGCTTCTTTGGAGCTGGTCTTAAAATTTGTCTTTTGCAGGACCATATTGCTGCCTTGCCGGTTTTGGCTGCAAACCATGTGCTTTACGAATGCAGGGAGTATTGCTCACTTAGTATGGCGACATCAATGTTCTCTTCTGTAATTGTCTGATCTAGCAAATCCTGTGATGCTGCGCAATGATTTAAGTTTGACTGTATTATCTTCCTTTTCTTAGAGACTTCATCATCTCCAGGTAGTTGAGGCAAGTCGTGCTCAATACTGAGTGTTCCCCTTTGCAGAGCATGCAGCTCGGAACGTGGGTGCATATCTTTGCTAAATGCCCTGCGGTTCCAAAACGTGTGCACTGAGAAGATCTGTCTGTCAAACTGAATCAGTTATGCGCCATGTGACCCAGGTGGAAACACTTATAACTTCTAGGGATAGGTGAGTATTCTGGAAGGCTACAGATGGACCACCCAATCTTTATTTTTCCCCATTTGAGTGTGGACTTGGCATCTTGAGCCTGCATGCATACAATTGCTATTTGTGTGCCCCTACGAGTTTTTCGCAGACCTTTTACATTTGATACCTCAAAGTTCTGGATTCCACACTCCCTTTTAAGAGCTGCGCAGATTTCTTTGGGAGTTGTTATTTCGTCCAGATCTTTACACGCAATCATAACGTAGTTGGTTTTAGGCTGTATCATAGCCATTTCGCCAATCACTCCCTCCAAGGCACTTTGGAAACATTCGGCTTTCGTATGTGCACGATTTTTTAGTTCTAGGAGGAAGTCGCCTTTGAGGGTTTTCCGAATATGGGTTACGTTTGAACCCAGGTCCTCAAGTCCGCTGTCACTTTTTATTTTTCGCAGAATATCCGCATACGACGCACCATTCTTCTTCGTAATAATAATGCCATCTGGTTTTGTTCTAATCGTTTTTTCCTTCGTTTTGTTTTTTTAACAACGTCTACCCATCTTTCATTTGCACTGTGAAAAATCGTGGTATCATTTTTCGTTATTTTAGCTGCTCCACTATATGACAATTGCGCCCTTTCAATAACTTTTTTGGCTTTGGCTCTTTTGTTGGTGGTAAAAAGCCTGGTGACTCTCGCGTTCTCTTTGAAATATCGTCTCTACCAATAGGTATTTTAGATGTTTTTCCTGTCACCACTCTTCTCGATGGGTTTTCTACTTTTTCCGATTTTGAGTGTAACGTCACTATACTGCTCACAAGTACGGGCATGATTTGGTTAATGTGCCTTTGGCCCGCCATCAGTCTCTCCAATTCTTTAATTTTTTCCCCGGTTTGCTAAAAATGCCGGCCATTTCTCCATTTTGCGATTCCTCAGCCTTACTATACTTGCTTATTTGGTCCAGCAGCGGTAGACTCCTTCATTTTCCATTCGGCGGTGTTCTCAATATTTTAGAAATCCTTGGCAAAGGATTATCCGGTGTTCGCCCAATACTATTTTAGAGGCCGTACCTCAGCGATAAAATAGTTTTGGAACACCCCTCGTTGTGTATGTTCAGTCCCTAGCTTTACTGTCTAACTTAAAGCTAAAATAGTTGGCAATGCCAAAACTAAGAGAAATAAGGAACTGATTCTTGTGCTTGGGACGGTTGGCAATGCACCAACTAAAAGAAAAAACTAAAACACGAGAAGGGAAACAGCTAATCGATCACAAAATGAAGAAAACAAAACGGCAGAATAATGAAAAATACAAATTAAGTGCACGCTCCTGTAAGGATAAGTAATCGTATTTATTTTTTACAAATTGGCGCGGAAAACACATAAGGCACCCAATAAAAAGAGGCCCTTATGTGGGATGTATTAGTGATGTGCTGGTATTTGTGTGCGTGTGATGTGATGTGTGTGGTTTGGCAGTGTTACACTGTGAAGATCCCCTTCACAGTGAAGACTCATTTAGCCACTTATCAATAACAAATCTAAGATTGTTTTGACCAAAAAAGGAACAATTATAATGAATATAAACCATAAATTCAAATTTATTTCACTTAATCTTATAATGTACAATACATATGTATTTACGGTGACTAATATGTATGAGTTAAAAGTAAAGTTGAAATCGCCTTTTTTGATTAAAAAAATCAACGATGGGCTAGGATATGTAACTATGAGTAATTACAGCGTTTGTCCGGAAAGTAAGAAAAAATTTATTGAACGAATCGTTACAATTCTTTAAAAACTTTCAAAATAGGCTCCCTCTGCGTCGATGCAGCGCTGCCAACGCGATTCCCAAGCATTGACGACGCCGCGGAAGGCATTCTCCGGAATAGCCTTGAGAGCCGATGTGCATTGTGCTTGGATCCCCTCTGTTATCTCAAAATGCTCTTTGTGTACGGATCATACTCAAGGATCCATGACTGCTCACCTGTGATTACGTTATTCAAAAACTGGGGGTTACTTTCACAAATGTTCACATTTTCTTGAAACCCTTCCTCTCGCCGAAATTTCTGGTCGTTAGTGAACACTTTTCGGACCATCTTCGCGCACACCTTGCGCAAGTTTAAGTGCTTCGTCACAATGTCATGAACCACAGATTTTGATAGACTTAACATTTGGAAAATTAAACGAATACTTAGTCGACGGTTCGAGTTCAAAAATTTGCACACACGAGTCACATTTTCGGTGTTTGTCGAAGTCGCAGGTTTCCTAGCATGGTCTTTTTCAGCGAACTCTTCCCGGCCCTCCAAAAAGGTCTAGTGCCACCAAAACACATCACTTCTTGCTAAAGCAACATCTGGATAAGCCTGCTTGATTATATCAAACGTCTCTGACGCAGATTTACCGAATTTCACACAGAATTAATTTAATCGCGCACTCTTCAGGTATATATATATATTTTTTTCCCGTAGCTTCTAGGTGGAACATAGGGTCCCAATAAACAAATTATAAGTAATTTCATTTAAACTATGAATTTAATTTTTCTTAAAGAATAGCCACTTCTCTGTGCTTCTGCTTTAACTTCCCGTCTCCAGGTGTTGGCTGGTCTCCTGCGTTTTCGGCTTCCTTGCGGATTCCAATCTAGCGCGATTCTGCTAATGTCATCCGGAAGCTTTCGCAGAGTGTAGCCGATTCGTGTTCATTTACGACATCGAATTTCGATATGGATCGGTAGCTGTTTGGTTACGGTCCAGAGGTTAGCATAACTCATAATGTTAGGCCAGAATATCCGCAAAATTTTTCGAAGACATCGATTACGAAAGGATTGCAGCGATTGTAAACCATTCAGCAAATCAGATAACCTTCTGTGAATTATGTTCGTTATTATTTTATTCACCATACTTTGTAGTGTTATTCCTCTCCAATTTTTACATTCCGATAAGTCTCCCTTCTTTGGAAGAAGAGTAATAACACCTTCTTTCAGCTCGTCTGGTATCTTTTCTGATACCAAAATATCTTTGAGAAGATGAAACAGTATCCGCCCAGTCGTCTGAGGATCAGCTTTTAGGAGTTCTGGGTTGATGTTATCCGGCCCAGGAGTTTTGTTGTTCTTTAATGCTCTGATAGCAGTCGTTATCACCGTCTCATTGGGGTACGAAGTGTGAGTGTCACGTCTTGGTATGTGACGTTGACAACCGCATGGCTGAGACAGCCGGTTCTACGCACCGGAATTGACTCGGATTTCATCCGACCAAGGGCTGTTATTTCGGCGATCTGACCTCGTTTGGATCGGTGAGTATTAATTTGTGTTTGTCGTCACTGGAGCAACGCCTAGCAGCAGGGTTGCTCCGTATCCTCCTGACTCGTGCTGGCATCGAGTCCAACCCGGGCCCGGAGGAATTTTTCTGCTGCGTCTGCGCAAAAAGGCTCCATCCAAATTCCACCTCGGTCAGGTGTAACACATGCAATGGATGGAGCCATCTTAAGACCTGCTCAGGCCTTAAGACCCACAGGGAGTGGACCACGCGTTACGTGGCCCCATGTTGCCTGCGCAATATTGCGACACAAGCCTTTACGGCTGTGCAATCTGCACATAGTTCGCGCGCCGCGCCGCCACTCAACCAGAGTGGCCAACTGAGGACCTTAACGGTCAGGAGCTCAAACAGGCAACATAGCTCCCACTCTGACTTATCCCCCCCCCAACCTTCATCCCGCTCCAATCCTCGTGCGAGGTCCAATCAACAACTCTTGGTCCCTCGCGCAGTCTGTTCCGTGTGTCAGGCCGTCATACGTCGGAACGTCACATCAGTTAAGTGCAATTCCTGCGCTGGCTGGTGTCACTTCCCGACGTGTTCCGGCCTGCGCACCACACGTGAGTGGAGTGATTCCTACGTTGCCCCATGCTGCAGGAGTCTGCCCCCGCAACTCACAACAGTGGCGTCGCCGTCCAACACCCCAGTGCGACAACCGCCCCTGCGGGTTCTGCAGCTGCAACAAATACCACCCACACGTCACTCCCTCACCCCCAGGATCACCCACGGACACCCGAGACACACCAGACTCCTTCAATTCAACTGCAACGGACTCCAGAGTAAGATCGAGGAGATAGTTGCACTTATGAATCGGGAACGTATATCGATAGCTGCGGTCCAAGAAACCAAGTTAAACAGCCGCTCAGATCTTGTGAGTTGTGCAGGTTTCAACGTAATACGTAAAGATCGCGAGCGAGATAGTGGTGGTGGCCTAGCTTTCATACTGCACAACACTGTGCAGTACCGTCTAATCGAAGAAGACATCGACCCAAGGGATACTACCCTAGAATGTCAGGGCATAGCTATCCGGTCAGGCGATGTCGAGCTCAAAATATTCAATATATACATCCCCCCAGTTACATGTTGCCCAACAGGATATCACCCGAACATAGGTGCGCTACTTCGTGGTGAAAACCGTATGGTACTAGGCGACTTTAACGCGCACCACGATCTTTGGCATGCCTGCCTGTCAAATGATCGTAGGGGGATGGAGCTGGCGGAACAGATAGACGGTTCGACATTCTGCACAATGAATGACGAAGCCCTCACCAGAGTTATGGGCACCTGTAATAGCTCGCCAGATATTACCATTGCTAGCGGTGGTCTGATTAATAGCATAACCTGGCGACCTATGCTAACTCTCGCTTCAGACCATCTGCCCATAATTATCTCGATCGAGAAGCCTTCCGATTTTGTTTCCGTGGATAACCGTACCTTCTTTAACTTTAAAAAAGTTAATTGGGTCGGCTTCACGGAATTTACCGAGAACACCTTCAACGCTCTACCCATTCCTACGGACGTATGCGTTGGCGAGCGTCAATTCCGCAAGGTGATCGCAGCAGCTACCGCTCGCTTCATCCCGGCTGGAAGATTAGCGGAAATCCGCCCCAATTTCCCAGCCGAAGCAGCGGTTCTAGCTAATGAGCGCGACACCTTACGCCATGCCGATCCCGGGGATCCCCGAATAAGGGATCTCAATTTGGAGATTCGGCGAATGGTAAATCAACATAAGCGGACGAAATGGATAGAGCACCTGAGGTCCTGCAACCTCTCCACCGGTGTGAGTAAGCTTTGGGCTACTGTCAAAGCTCTGTCTAATCCGAGGAGACATGACGACCGAGTTGAAGTTCAATTCAACGGTCATGCCTCCTCGGACCCGAAGAAGTGCGCGAGCTACTTCAGCCGGCAGTTTACACTGCACCCTTCGGTAGACAAAGCTAAGAGATGTGTTAACCGACGGCTGCGCAAAATGCCAAACAACTGCGCCCCACTTACTTTCACCGATTAGGAGGTTCAGGGTGTCATCAACAAGGCAAAATCGTCCAAATCCATCGGCCCAGACGGAATCAATATGCTAATGTTAAAGCATCTAGGCTCGACGGGAATAAAATATCTCACCAAGGTCTTCAACCTGTCGCTCACCACTCTTCAAATACCCGATGTGTGGAAAGTCGGAAGAGTGGTCCCACTACTGAAACCTGGGAAACCTGCCAACAAAGGGGAATCTTATCGCCCGATAACTCTCCTCTCCCCAGTAGTAAAGACACTTGAAGCCATGTTACTCCCGACCTTCACTCACCACCTGAGCCTAGCCAGCCACCAGCATGGATTCCGTAAAGTGCACAGCACCACCACAGCACTTAGCGTCATAAACGCCCAGATAGTTCGTGGCCTCAACCAGAAACCACCCTGCGAAAGAACGATCCTCGTAGCGTTGGACCTGTCAAAAGCTTTTGACACGGTCAATCACACAACGCTACTGCAGGACATCGAAAAAACCACTCTCCCTCCAGGGCTAGAGAGGTGGACCATGAACTATCTGAACGGTCGTCAGTCATCCGTACTATTTCGAGGCGAAACATCAAAACTGAGAAGAATTAAACAGGGGGTTCCGCAGGGTGGTGTCCTCTCCCCGCTACTGTTTAACTTCTACATCTCGAAACTTCCTCAACCACCAGAGGGGCTTTCCATAACCTCGTACGCAGATGACTGCACGATAATGACGTCGGGCAATGGAATCGATGGCATGTGTTCGAAGGTAAACAGCTACCTCTCCGACCTTTCTCGTTTCCTCACTGCACGAAACCTCCATCTTTCACCCACCAAATCCACAGCGACCATATTTACAAACTGGACGAAGGAGTATAGACTTGAGCTTAATATTGCGGTCGATGGCGTAAAAATCCCGACTGTCAATAACCCTAAGATTTTAGGCGTAACTTTCGACAGTCTATGCTCCTTCTCTCCCCACACGACCGCGATTATCGCCAAGGTACAGAGCCGCAACAAAATCCTCAAGTCGCTAGCCGGCAGCACATGGGGAAAAGACAAAGAAACGTTGCTGGCAACCTACAAGGCAATCGGCCGGCCGGTCCTCAACTATGCAGCACCCATATGGTCGCCTGGATGCAGTGCCTGCCAAAATACTGCACTCCGGACCACGACGGGATGCCTCTTGATGTCTCCCATCGAACACCTCCACAGTGAGACGCATATGCTTCCTGTAAAGGAGCATAATCAACTCCTCTCCAGACAGTTCCTGCTGGGTTGTTTCCGTAGGAATCACCCCTGCAGCCACCTGCTTGGATTGGAACCGCCTCCCAGGAGCATCAAGAGGTCTTTCCTCGACTACGTCGACGACATCAGACAGTACGCCGACCAGACTTCGGACGCAACAAACTATCGACAGGCACTGGCCGCCATTCACAGTGGAGCCATCAACACCTTCATCGACTCCCTTCCCGTGAATGGCGTTCTTGGAGTCAAACCACCATCTATAGCAGACGAAGAGCTCCAGTTGCCGCGAGAAACGCGAGTGACCCTAGCGCAACTTCGTTCTGGATACTGTAGCAGGTTAAACTCCTACTTATCCAGAATCGACCCCGACATACCCAATATATGTCCTGCATGCAACGAGTCTCCGCATGACACTGACCACCTCTTTGTATGCCCCACAAACCCTACCCATCTAACACCCTCCTCCCTTTGGTCCGACCCCGTCGAAACAGCACGTTTCCTGGGCCTACCGTTAGATGACCTCGACGACAACACAAGTAATCCTTACCATCCTAACGGGGACTAGATAACCGTTAACAACAACAACAACAACAACAACATGGCCTCCGACGAGGTTGGTGAGAGCACTTTTTTGACAGATACTTTAGGCAGGTAGATTCGTCTTTCAGTTTCTCTACGTCGAATTTTTTCAGTATCTTCTTTTTCGAGTCGCTAATTGCAGCCACTTTAAGTCTGACTGACGCAATTAGAAGATGATGGTCACTAGCATTATTAGCTCCACGATTATTTTGCGTGTCCATAAAGAGACCGTGCCATTTACGACTTATTGCTGTGTGATCAATCTGATTTTCAGTCATTCGATCTGGATATGTCCAAGTTATTTTGTGGACGCGCTTATAATTGAATAGTGTTCCTGCTATGATAAGATTAAAATTAGCCCAAAGTTCGGTGAACATCTCGCCATTCTCTATCATCGCTTATTGTGATGACCAACTTGGGCATTTCTATCACCCATTGAGATGACTAGCTCAGCCTTATTGATTTCACTCATTACTTTTGTGAGGCAACTTTAAAATTCTTCCTTAACTTCCACTTCTGCTACATTCGTTGGAATAAAGCTTTGTACTATAGTCATGTTTCTAGCTCTTGTGCGCAGCCTTAGTGAGATGATTCTATCCGAGTGAGTTTTCCATTCTATAAGCGCCGCAGAAGCTGACTTAGAAAGAAAAAATCCGACGCCATTCTCCCTTCTTTGAGTGGGTTTGTTTCCAGAGAAAATGAATTTTTCGCCAGAAGCTGTTGTAACTTCGCCCGACTTGGCCCATCTAAACTCGCAAAGACCAAGAAGAATGAGTTTGTGTTTAAATTCTTACAAATTTGCGTTAGCTTAATTGGTTGTAATAAAGAACGTACATTACAGGTTCCCATTCGTAATCCATTTTTCATGCTGAAGGTGGTCATCAATTTTTCATGCTTACTCTTAACTTTGTTTACTTCGGTTTCGGTAATCAGACGGTTTAAGATGAGCAGATGATTAGCCTTCTACATCCGAGCCTAGTTCCGGGGCTGCCGGTTTCACCTCTAGGCAAGCAATGGCGTAGGAGTTTCCTTCTCGCAGTGTTAAGGTTATACCGCCTTTACTCGGTCGTCAGAGCCTCGTTCGCAGTGAACAGAAGGTACCGCGCGAAAGTGAGGTTGACATATTGGAGGGATAGGCTATATATTCGCATCACCAACCCCATTTGCCCATTTTTGGTATTAGCTAAATGGGCCCCCTTTTCACTCCCTCTCTTCAGGTGCTCAGAGACAACTAACCAGCCGCTAGTTCGTTTGCGAAGAACGCCCTCTACCGAAACCAGTCTGTGCGCGTATGCTCCGAAGTACAGTCGCGGTGGAAGAAAATTAGTCCTATTACTTTCCGGACAAACCATGTATTTTTTGTAGGAAAAAAGTTTACAAAAGAATCCTTGAAGAATACTGGCTTAACCTACTTATTTACAATTTATAAAGAAAATTATATTTTATAGCCTTTAGTTATTTAATTCATTAATATAACAGTACATGGAATGCTAATAAAGATCGCTAAATCTTCTATTTAATCTCGCCAATCTATCTACAAATAATTCAACATTAGAACTGACATGTAATTGCGAGGTGGAAGAACTCGTATTAGCACATTTTTTATTTTGGTTTGTTGGGCTTTAATATTGGTATAACCTTTAAAAGCTTCCAATGAGTCGTAAAATAGCATAAGCAAAGGCATTCGTTTATAACTCTTGTGAGTTTCTTTAGTCTACTAGTAGGCGGGACCTCTCGGTATAGATTTTCTATGTTATCTAAGCCTGGCGATTTTCCTGTTTTAAAATTTTTTATAATTGCGGAAATCGCAGAGATATTTGTTGAAAATGCCTGTTCGGCGGTAATTATTTAAGAGTCTAAATCGCACACAAAGTTGGCGACATCTAATATTGGTACTGTTGGTATGTTAGAACCTTTCTTCTTGATCACTTTAGATAGTTTCCAAAATGAGGAAATATTATCTTCAAACGTTGCTAAATGATTGTTCCAATTTCAAATTCACAATAACTTTACTAAGCGTTCTAGGACGAGAAGGCTGCATTTCTGTATCTTAACCAATTCCGCCTTCGCCGATTTCTACGTTTTATAAGTGCAGTAATATTTTTGGAAAAACTTCATATGATAGTACACACCCATTTTGGGAACGCTACCTGCTTTTGCTCATCAAATTGCAGCGTTAAAGTTATTCATTAACCCATTAACTAATGTCGTTTGTATTTCTTACCACAGCTTTGTTAATACTATTTAAGAGTAACAAGTTTACCGAATTTTGCTCAGTTGTCAGTATAAAGGGTGGTTTGTTAAAAAAGATCTAGATTAGAAGTTCTGCTGCTGCTATTAACAGGCACGTTGGAGTTCTCTGTCGAATGTAACACACAAGGTATCAGTGTTGTTTAAATGAGTTAAGCATCCACCCCCTCTACTTGGTAAAACTGGCGCATCCCAATGCTACATCCCAATTCACCACAGCTGATGACACTAGAGCACAACTCAATACATCTGTACGCCAACCCATTCAACAAAAAGGATGGGCAACGGGAAAGCAGCCCCAATTTGTCTCATACGATTCGACTGTCGACATTCGTTCTATATACATTTCCGCTCTATACTGCGCTGTGAGCAGCTTTCGTCCATTGTACGAAATTCGCTAGAAGTCAACGTCTTTCTACAACTATTGTGCACTGGGATTAATAAAACATCACCTCCTCCAATCACTTTAAATACGGTCCGGTTGACATCCTCCCCGCTCCGTATACGTGTATTCGAATTTCAAATAGAACATTATATTTTTCATAAGTTCTAACTAAACGTTAAATTATTGTACACTTTAAATATGTGTGCATTTTTATTTAGCCATCGTGAAAGTGATTAGTACTTTGTTTGCAAATTTTTGGCAGCAAAGGTGTTCAAGTGTGTTCAATGAATCGTGCTAAATGAATCCCAAATTATTTGCTTTATTGTGATTTCCGTTACCATCATCCTTCTTCTTATTGAAGCGCGTACGTTAAATCGATTTTTCGAGACTGAGACTTTTGAATCATAGTTCCTCTCAATGAATATACTATGTTACGCATTTGTTGAAGCCATGATTTCCACTTTCTTCAATTTCTGTCTTTCTGCTCCCATATCCTATGATACAATTATCCTGGAGATGTACTTCACGGTTTTCAACTGTTTCAGTCTCCCTTTTAACATTGTCTTTCTGCTCCTATATATATATATATATATATATATATATACATATGGAAAATTGTAACATAATATGTATATATATATATATATATATATATATATATATATATATATATATATTATTATGTTACAATTTTCCAGAAGATGTGCCTCGTGGTTCTGGTGATGCGCCTCGGTTTCAGTCTCCCTTTTTATACTCTTGCAACCAGTTGCTACAGAGTATTATATTATTATATTTTGTTCACCTAACACGTTGTTCGTATCACCTCAAACTACTCGGTATAGATATAGATTGATATATACATATATAAACGATCATGGTGTCGAGAAAAGTTGAAATCCGGGTGACTGCCTGTTTGTTTTTTCGTCCTCCGTCCGTGCAAACTGTAACTTGTGCAAAAAATTGAGATATCCTAGTCCTAGTAGTAAAAATTACGAGTTCTTAGATGGCAGTAACCAGACCACTGCCACGCCTTCAAATCGCCATTAACCGAAATCTTATAAAGTGACATAACTAAGCACTAAATTCAAATATAAAACTGTAATTTGGCACAGAGGATCACAGTAGTCCCATATATCGTGAACTGACTGGCCGATTTCGACAAAATTTGCTACGTCACAATATTAAATTTCACTTGATTCTTTAACTTTTTAATAGCAGCAATAAGAAGCAATTAATGTAACGGGAATAAACTTTGCCTTTTGCGAATAATGCCTTTAGTGTATGCCACCTTATAATCAAAAATTGTTCAAATCCAACAAAAACTGTTTTAGCCCTTAGGTACTGAATAGCAAAATCAATTTAGTTTATTCAAAATAGTCTCCTTCTATTTCAATACAGCTTTTTGCATGGTCCAAAAGCATGTTGAACGGGTGTTTTAGCTCGTTGGCTGGTATGGCCACCAGTATGCTGGTGCAAGACCTTTGAATGGCCTCTACGTCTGCATAACGCTTTCCTTTCATGGTCAAATGCATTTTTCCGACAAGGAGAAAGTCGCACGGTGCCATATCAGGTGAATACGGGGAGTAGTTAATGGTTAAAATGTGATTTTTCGTCAAATAATCGTCCTTCGAATGTTGGATTCTGAGCAATTTTTGGTCGTCAGTCCATGAATTTCACTGATGATGGATGGCGCCACCAGGATGCGCTAGATTTTAAAAGTCCTGTTTACTTTGGAAAGCACCTTTTATAAAGATTTTCGAACATCCGCCTGACTTTACTCCATATGATAAGTTTTTTAGTAAGTGGCATATTAATAGTATGTGGTATTGGGATAATATCTGGTCGATCCTATCAACTTCCATATACTGTAATACCTTGTCTTGATTTACGTTGCCTGTATGAAATATGAATTTGGGGAATCCCTTGCTTACATTTATGTATTTTGAATTTTGTCAATATATTTCATGAACTCGTTCAGTTGATTTTTATAAGTGTTGCTGATAACACGCATAATAGAGTGAAAATGAGTTCAAAACGTGAATTTAAAAGTGTTCGTGCAGTTCAATTAAAAAAGAAACGAAATGTTATTTCTATTAAAAAGAAAATGGAAGTCATTCACCGCCATGATAAGGGCGAAAAGGCTTTTAATATAGCTAGCGTTATGGGTTTGCCTTCAACAACCGTAAGAACAATCATAAAAAGTAAACAAAAGATTATCACAAGTGCATCCACTGCTGCAGAACGTTGTTTGGAATCCACTACTAAAATAAGACCCGTTTTGATGGAAAAGATGGAGAAGGCACTGACTCTTTGGATAAGTGATTTGGGGGAAAAATATTCCGGTAACTACTTTAGTTATTAAAAGGAAGGAAATTAGTTTATTCAATGATGTAAAGTTAACAACTACAGATTGTGAAGATTTTTGTTTCAACGCGTGCGATGGGTGGCTGCAAAACTTAAAAAAAAAAGATCCCAACTTTATAATATAAAATTCCATGGAGAATCTGCAAGCGCAGACAACGAAGCAGCTAAAAATTTTGTGAAAAAGCTAAAGCAAATCAGTGATGAAGGAGGATACTCACCTCAGCAAATTTTTAATGTGGACGAGACGGGACGTTTTTGGAAACAAATGCCAGAAAGGACATTTATATCAAAAGAGGAAAGAGCGGCCGCCGGGCCAAAAGTTTCCAAAGACAGACATACACTTCTTCTTGGAGGAAATGCTGCAGGTGATATGAAGCTTAAGCCCTTGTTGATATATAAGTCTGAGACGCCAAGAGCTATGAAAAATATTAAAAAAGAAAATCTCCCTGGTGTTTGGAAATCCAATAAAAAAGCTTGGATGACTGCTAAACTTTTTTATGATTGGTGGAAGTTGCATTTTTGCCCAACAGTTATCAAATATTGCGAAGTAAATGGATTCGCGTGAAAGGCATTGCTGTTAGTTGATAGTGCCCCTAGCCACATTATCCCGCTTGATGATATGAATGACAATATTAAAGTAATTTTCTTACCGCCGAATACAACGGCGCTTATCCAACCGATGGATCAAGGCGTTATCGCGGCATTTAAAAAATACTACTTACGAAGGACATTTAACAACTTGATTGATGCAATTGATAAGAATCTCACTGCGCATCTGCTGATGTAGTTCGCAATTTTTGGGTCAAATATAATGTCATGCAAGCAGTGGAAAATATTAAACAAAGCTGGGAAGAAGTATCCGCGACAACGATGAGCCCAGCATGGAAAAACATATGGCCGGAATATACTACATCTCGATGTGGATCAGAAGAAAATTCCAACGATTTAAATATAGAACTAATTAACTTAGCGCACACTGTTGGCTTCACACATGTTGATGAATCCACATAACCACATACAGAAAGCGATCAATATTTTTGAAAAATTCGACAAAGATGAAAGCGAGTTTTCTCAAGACGAAACTCAATTAACAATAGCTTGCAACATTACAAAGATTTGTTTACACAAAAGAAACTATTTTTGTCACAGAAGCTGATTGATTCATTTTTCAAGCCCATTTTATCATCCTATACTCCTTCGTCAAGCCAATACCAAACCTCGCAGCGCAATATTCCAGACGAGGATATCCAAATTATCATGTCTGAAATTTCATTAGAGGACTTTACTTCATCAACCCAAGGACAGACATTTCGCCAGCGAAGTCTTCCAGACGATGACATCAAAATGCTCGTGTCTGAAATTTCATCATCGGACACTACTTCATCAAGCCAAAGAAGTCTTCCCAACGATAATCTGCAAAAGCTTTTGTCTGAAGTATTGATACCAAATGAAAACTTCGAGAAGTGAGATATTCTAAAATTTAAGTACTTTTATTTTATTTATTGCTCAAGTTCGTTTTTAACTCTTTTTGTGTGCCTATGGACTTTATATATATTTCTTAGTATGTAATTGAATTAAATGTGCATTTATGTACTTTATTTCAAACAACCAATAACCTTGCCTTTTTCATAATCATATGGAAAACTACAAATTTGAGTAACGTCGTTTCGATTTATGTCGCAATCTTTCGGAACCGACCAAAACATAAATCGAGATATTACTGTACTACATAATGGGTTGTCAAAAAAGTCTTGCGGTATTTTTATTGAATCAATTCTTTGGCACCCATACATCGAGCTTCTTAGTGACTCCAAGCTTTTTCAAATGGCTTATAATGGCTTGCTGACTACTTCTGCCGGTCTCTTTCGACCAATTCAGCGATTTTATCGCAATTTTCGACGACAGGCCTTCCGGAGCGTGGCGCATCTTCGACCACCTATACACCAGAACGAAAACGTTGAAGCCATCGTTGTGCGGTGGAAATGGACACTGTATCGGGTCCATAAACTGCACCAATTTTATTGGCGGCTTGAGATGCATTTTTGCTTTATCGTAGTAGTACTGTAAAATATGCCGTATTTTCTTTTCATTTTGCTCCATGTTTGCGACGCTATAACTCACGAACGACTTAAAAGAAACGACAATCAATCAAACACGTATTAGCGCGTGAAATGGGCTTTCCAAAAAGGTAGCATGACCCGATGCGGCGAATAAAACTAAAACTACGCGCTTTCAGCGCCAACTAGCGAAAATACCGCAAGACTTTTTTGACAACCTAATATAATGGTTTTCGTTTTTCTAACAAACCTCATGTGTTTGTCAGTATAGGGCTTATATGTAGTATAAGTATGTATATGTACAATTGCTTGGATTGCGATCCTCTGGAAGTGTTTTCCTGGCTTTGGTTTTTGTATGTTGCAAGAGTATAAAATGTTCGGTTGTACCCGAGCTTAGCTCTTCCTTACTAGTATCCTTTACTTTCTTAGACTTAGATGGTATTCTACTAATGGCTGCTTTTTTAGTGGTATAATTATTAATTATAATGATTTTGGAAAAAAAAATCAGTGAAGAATAATACGCTTTCCCGTGATGTCAATGATTGCATCAATATACGGATACATTCGCAGCACTACCACTTATCTTAACAACTTTAATATGCATAAAATCTTCACTTCAATACGCCTAATTATATAACATAATAAGTGTACTGAAACCAGAGATCTGCATGCGGTGGCCGCAATTATTGTACACTTAGTCAACACTTCTTGCTTCTGCGACAGAACACTGCATTGACTGATACGTGTGATGCTAAAGAAAAAGAAGTGGATGAAAGAACACCATCGCAAAGCGAGGAGTGCGCATAACATATTGACTTCGGCAAAGAAGTGTTTCAAGTGTTACGCACGAAACAAGCAGACACTTTGCTTGACTTGTTGCCGAAGGCATAAGACACTGCGTTTAGCTTATTGCGGAAGGCATGACACTTTATTTGACTACCAACAACATGCTTTTGGCGCAAACAGAGGAACGCAATTGAACGATGGTTGCATATGCTACATAATTACATATTTATCTATTAACAAGAAAAAAGTACAATTTGCAGTCTTGTACTTTTGCTTTTTATTTATTATTCAATATGTTTGTTCAGCGATAAAAGCTTGTGTATCGGAGATTATATAAAATCTATAGAAAAACACATATCCATACATAAAATAACTCATTTATTTCGTGAACACATACACACATACAATATACACTACAGAATAATATCATTATATTACTTACTGCTTATTAAGTTACAAAGTAATATTAAACAAAACTGCCAAGTTTTCAATTCTGTGTAAACAAACCGAGCGCAACAGAATAACTGAAATTATGAAATAAGCGTGCCAGTCAAGTGTCGTTGAATTGTTGTTACAGTAAAAAAACAGTCAAATAAAGTGTCATGCCTTCGGCAATAAGCTAAACGCAGTGTCTTATGCCTTCGGCAACAAGTCAAACAAAGTGTCTGCTTGTCTCGTGCATAACACTTGAAACACTTCTTTGCCGAAGTCAATATGTATATGCAGGCTTAAATTGATCGTCACATGCGGTGGTGGTGTGCGCTTGCACTGCATGCTTTGCGCTGGCGTTCAGTCATCCACTTCTTTTAATGTAAGTAGGCTTAAAGTCAGAGAAACAGCAGCGCATGCCGATCTCTGACTGAAACATCTAACATTTTTTTAAGTAAATATTCTTAAAATTGCATTTCCTTCATACGCATATCCAAATATAGTCCATAGTATGATCCAGGTATTTGTATATTCATAAAGCTACCTGGCTCTTTTCGGATTGGAAAGCCACCAACCAGATCGCTCACGTTGGAATAGACTGAAGACATGTCTCCAACTTTTTAGACGTACGTGTGCTCCCAGATCCTAGTATTGACTCAGACCAGTATCAGCCAAGATACGCACCCGTCTCTGTGCAGTAAAAATGTACGTCATAAACACAAAGAATATTCGACGTCCAGAAGCTGCAACCACAACAGACAGCCGAACAAATTTCTACACGACTTGCATTCCTGCTCTCTGAAAACACTCGTCAGAAACTCCTTATAAGGGAACTGTGGGGTGGCGTTTCAAGCTCCTTACGTACAGTTGTGAACGAAACCATTGGTTTTCGGAATAAGCAAAAGTATATATTAACGATAAGGAGTAAGGAGGTTCGTGCCGCAATAGAGAGAAAACTGACTGCCTACCTCGCAACGTGATAACGAACCACAACAGGTACGGAATGGACAGATACCAAGAGTTGAAGACAAAAGCGAGACACATTTGCAGACAAAATAGAGATAAAATCCGTGAATATAAAGAGCTAGCCCACAAGAGTAATGCTCGAAAATTCTAAGAAAAGATCCGGAGACTAACAGAATATTTAAAGACCGGAGCATAATGATGTAGAACTCTCAAAGGTGATCTAGTGATTAATGCGCAGAACATACTTAAATTATAGAGGGCACACTTCTCCACCCTGCTGAATGTGCGGTGGCGATGGAGCGGACGGTTCGTTGCCCGACCATCAAGAAGTTCGAATAGTAATTACCCCTCAGCAGAAAAACAAAGCGGCGAGGCCGATGGATTCCCGGCCAAGCGATTCAAATCAGTGATGTACCGTGAATGAGTTAACAAAAACTTTGAGCTACTTGCGAGTAGTACCATCTATTTATCAGCCAAAGCAAAACGGGGACGGGACCTCTGGTAATAAAATAAAAACAAAACGGGATTTTCATATTTTTTTTTATTTTCTTAATTTTTAAAAAACACATGTGTACATTGATGTTATCACATATAACACTACATTTTATTTTATAAAATGAGATTTCAGTTCTTTTGAATGGCTTTAAAATGAAAAACAAAATTGACGTCAGTTTAATGGTATACAAATTAAATAAATTATTAAGAAAAATTACACACTTCATTCCATTTCGGAAAAAAATAAAAACACTTTGAAACAAATTGAGCTCGATATCGATTCATCAATATAAATTACACTATACAACCTCCCCTTAACGCTCTTTTCAAGTGGTTCCGAGAAGTACTCGGACCGTCGTAAAGCACGCATTAATGTTCTTGCCTGACGCCGACATTTCTTGTATATATCTCTTAGTAATTTAACAATATTTTTATGTGATCAACCTAAGCTCTGCACTTCCTATAATGTTAGATAAGGCATTGTATCTAGGCTTAAGAAAATAATTGTATAAAAGGATTAGAAATAAAAAAGTCTCAGTTTGTAGTTTTTACGAAGTCAATAGAATCTTGCGAGTCGTTATTCCATAGTCGCGAAATTTGTGAATGTATTCATGAATAAACTATGAGCCACTCAACTCATCGAATGGCATACAGCAAATCAGAGATAAAGAGATGTCCAACTCTTCTCTCACTGGAAGTGAGAGAACAAATGCTAAACGTCAAAACCACCTAAACTTTGACAGTTGACTGGATTGGGGAGGTTTTGACGTTTTGTAATTGGAATGACTGGAACGGCCAGATTGAAATTATACCAAAAATATATGTGAACGGAGGAATTTGTTGCCGCCGTTCAAGATCGCTAATAAAAATTTAAAACAATGAAAATCAAAGAAAATGCGAAAGCCAAATTGAAGCGATAAGTTATTGTGAGACATATTCACGCTCATTATTACATAAGCCAGCCATGCGATTGTGAGAAGATAATATTCTTAGTGAGTTAAGTATGAGTGAACAATGCGGGTGATTCATGAATTTAAAAAAATAATTATAAGCAAAAAAATAGAATATAGACGGACAAAAGCTTGCTCGACGATTGGAATTTAAGTGCACTCTGGCCAAAAGATTGGAAAGATAACAACCCACCATCAACAAACTGATTGGACTATATCAGTGTGGCTTTAGGCCTGGAAAATCAACAACTGGCCAGATGTTCACCATGCGTCAAATCTTGAAAACCTCTTGAAAAGAGGATCGAGTGGTTTGAACAATGCAATGCAATAGCTAAAATTTGGCAGTTGTAGCATTGCGTTAGCTGATTAATATGCCGCTTTTGGTATTCCCAATTTCCTCTCACATAAGCACGATTTTTTCTGAGAATATTGAGAGATATAGACTTAGTTGATAAAATATACCTGATAGTAAATTAATATGGAATTATTAGGCCTATTCTCTGAAGAAGCATTAGGGTAGTTCCATAACAATGATTAACTAAAACTAATTATTTCTAACAAACAACTAAGCTAAAAAATGTAATTTTAAAATACATGAAAAATAAGTTTGTATTTTCTTTTAAACTAAAATAATTAATTCTTTTAAAACAAATGAGAATTGTAACAAGTAAGAATTTCAATTGGGCTCAGGGAAGTATTCACCTGATTCAACCCATTTTTGACACACGTAACGATTCTCTCCGAAGTTGTACTTTATATATCACACATTGACCGATATCTTCGGTCAAAAATCTTTTGTAGATACTGTGGTCTACATTTCCGGTATTTGGGGGTTTGAACAGTTTTAATTGGATTTGGGTAATTTTTGATCATAAGCTGGCATACTTAAATGGCATTATTTGTGCAGGCTTTTATCCCGTTGTATTAATTACTTCTTGATTTGTGTACTAAAAAGTAAAAGAATCAAATGAATTTAAATTGGTGTTATATGGGAAGTAAGCGTGATTGTGTTCTAGTTTCGTCCATTTTACACTGTGATATAGAAATATAAAAAGAATGCTACGTAATAAATTTAGTGACGGTGCCACGCCCTTTGTCCAATTTGCAAACCGGCTCCTATAAAGACCTCTTAATGTATCAGAAGTAAAATTTAATGTCTATAGCGTATTCAGTTATTGATTTATTGCGCTTTGGTAGTTTTGAAAAGTTGCGTTCTATCGGGAGTGAGCGAGGTTATCCGATCTAAGTTCTCATAGTATGTGCACTGTACAAATTTGGTAGTTGTAGCTATAGTAATTTAGGAGATATATGCATCAAACGTATTAGAAGACGGGTCACGCCTAATTTTTCAAATTCCTTTCCCATCAGGTGCCCCTTAATTCTGCAATCTCCTGCGCTAACAGTTTTATATCTTAATTTGGTGCTTAGTTATGGCACTTTATAGGCTTTCCGTTAATAGCGCTTTGTGGGCATGGAAATGGCCCGATTACACCCATCTAGGAACCCGCACAACAAGTTTCATTGAGATATCTCAATTTTTACTCATGCGACAGCTTGCGTGGTCGGACGGTCGGACTAACATTGATTTCGACTCTTCGCGTCATCCTGATCGTTTATATATATGAACCAACCTTAGATATAGGTGATACATAGAATCGTTAGAACCGTTAGGGGAACAGAACTATTGTACTCTGTAGCAAGGCGTTTAAGGGTTAAATGCCTACTTCAGCTATTTCGAACCCACAAAAAAATGTAACGGAAAATAAGCAAGCGCAGTCAGCAGAAGAAGCAGTAAACAGCAATCGGGCAACAACAAATGCGCTGACAGCAACCACTATGCAGATAGAAACAAGCACCCGGACAGTGAAGGAAAACCAATTGCAAGGTAAAAATTTACCGAGCAAAACAGGACTATCTGTTTAAACTGGTATTGATCGCTACAAGAAAATCGAGTCCAATTAAATCAGCGGTCAATACAAATAAATTTCAACCAGATACGCCAAATGGTAAAATGCCTGAAATTCTTCTTGGCAACAGATTTGCCTTACTGAGCAAGGGGCCTATGGATGATGCAAAGGGTACCACCACAGTCGTGATGCCAAACCTCCTCCAATATATTTGAGTGGGCGTATCTCAAATGCGCTTGCCTCCAAAATATGCAATTTAATAGACACAAAAAAATTTTCACATTTTGCCCTTGAAAAAAGGTAACATAGATGTAACAAAAATTCAAACATACACTGAAAAAAGTTTCATGGGCGTTGTAACATTCTTATCAAATAATAACCAGAATTACTACTCTTACCAACTGAAAAGCTCTAAAGCATAGTAGTTATAATAAAAGGTATAGAGTCTTCGGTTGACTCTAATAAGGTAGGTAGGTAGGAGTGCAGCTCTATCGGGCTCAATTAGCACTGATGTGCCATTTTGGTGCACTATTCGTAGAAACCTCCTGTGTCTGCTATTACGTTTCACCTACTCTCTCAAACCATTTTGAGATTTCAATGAAACTGCTTATGTCCGATATGCTTTTGGTGGAAATCCATTCAAGATTTGGTGCTTGGTGGATTCCGAGTGCTTTGTGTCGGATCTGTGCTAGAGCTGGGCATTCGCAGAGAAAGTGGAAGATTGTTTCCTGGTTCCCTGCTACTCTGCAGCCACGGCAGATGTCGTTGTGGGGCATACCCATTTTGGACGCATGTTCCCCAAATGGCCAGTGCCCCGTTATGGTAGCTGTTATTTTGTAAATACTTCTTCTTGACCTATTTAATAAGTCGTTGGTTCTTTCCCTGTCATATGTTGGCCATAATTGTTTTGTTATGACGCATTTTGTAATGTTTTTCCATCTGTTATTTGCAACTTGTTGAAATTGTCTATTGATCTCTCCTTTGATCGATCCTAGCGGACTCGGTATTAGCACCGCCTCGGATTCATTGAGGAAAACTCCCGCCTTTGCCAACTCATCTGCTTTTTCGTTACCGAAAATGTTCCTGTGGCCGGGAACCCAGATCAAGTTTAGTTGGAGCTTGTCTTTTATTGAGCTCTTGCAGTTTTGAACTATGCTGGAATTTGTCAAGGGTGAAGACAGTGCCGGGAGGGCCGCCTGGCTATCCGTAAATATAGTTGCTTTATGTATATTCCCGTGGTTTTCTAATAGAACTTCGCAGGCTTTTTCTATGCCTAGTACTTCTGCTTGGAAGATGCTAGCCGAGTTCGGTAGACGTATAGAGAGAGATATGCCCGTCAGTATAGAC
Source organism: Bactrocera correcta (assembly GCA_027475135.1). Classification (NCBI taxonomy): domain Eukaryota; kingdom Metazoa; phylum Arthropoda; class Insecta; order Diptera; family Tephritidae; genus Bactrocera; species Bactrocera correcta. The sequence goes on from CM050322.1 coordinate 23,425,816, forward strand.
TGAGGTGGTATCCTCCTCTGCTATTGGACCTCTTCTCCATTCTCGTCTAGATGGTATCTTCACCTGGAAGTGTCTATTGAAATCCAGCTTTGGGAGAATGTAGTCTGATTTATTAATAGTGAGCTTGTTTAGAATTACACTATGTCCGTAGTTCTGCTGATTCCAACCTCCCAATTCTTTTATTCTTATCGCCGCAATAGCAGCTGTTTTTTGAATAAAAATGTCCATTGGTAGTTGATGCAGGATCACATTGAGCGCATCAGTCGGACATGACCTGATTGCGCCCGTAACACCCGCACATGCTGCTCTTTGTATTCCATTTAATTTTCTAATGCTGTATTGTTTGTTTAGCGCTGGCCACCATACCAGAGCTCCATATGTAAGTATGATGATTATATCCATGATTATACTTGGTTTGAGGCCCCATTTCTTGTTGACGATTTTCTTACAAGTATAATAGGCCATGTGTGCTTTGTTTATTCTTTTTTCTATGTTTATTTTCCAGTACAGTTTGGTGTCAATCACCATCCCCAAGTATTTAGCTGTTGGGGATAGGGTGAGTGATGTGCCGTTTAGTACCTGAAGTTGAACCTGAGGTATTTTGGTTCTGCCTGTGAATAGCATTAGTTCTGTTTTGTTCGAGTTAACTCCTAGACCATTGCTTTTAGCCCATAGGTTTAACCTACGAAGTGCTCTTTCCATAATCTCGCTGACTGTTGAAGGAAACAGACCTGATACCAACAACACTATATCGTCTGCATAAGCTACTGCCTTCACTCCTCCACCGTTTAGTTGGAGGAGTATTTCGTTCAGCGCTACAACCCATAGAAGCGGAGAGAGGACCCCCCCTTGAGGCGTCCCTCTACTCACATAACTTGTTTGTGTTGCAGCGCCGTTTGAAGCTATAATCTTCCTATTCTCGAGCATCGATAGTATCCATCTGCACACAGTGTCATCTATGCCCCCATGCGCCAGAGAATTAATTATCGTATTTACTTCTATGTTATTGAAGGCGCCCTCTATGTCTAGAAAAGCAGCCTTGGTGTATTGTTTGTGGTGTAGTGATTTTTCAATCACACTTATCACCTCGTGAAAGGGCGGTTTCGGTTGATCGGCCCTTCATGTACGAATGTTGGGACTTCGATAACTTCCCCGCCATTATTGTTCTTACGTGTAGATCTATTAGCCTTTCTAGTACCTTCAGCATAAATGAGGTAAGGCTTATAGGTCTTAAATCCTTGGCATTCTCGTGTGTTCTTCTGCATGGTTTCGGAAGGAACACAACTTTGCTCCTATTCTAACTTCTTGGGATGTAAGATATTTGAATGCTCGCTTTGTATATATTTTCAAGCCTTAGAACCATTGGTTCTACCAGTTTTTGCAGCATTATGGGCATAATCCCGTCAGGACCTGCCGCTTTAAATGTTGCAAAACTTTTTATGGCATATTTGATTTTCATTTTGTCTACTATTTGGCTTCGATAGTCAGCTGCGTTCACCGGTGGTTCTAGTTGAACCCTTGTTGAAGGTGTTTGCTGACTCCCGGGGAAGTGTGTTTTGATTAGTACCTCCAGGGACTCTTTTGCCGAGGAGGTCCAATCACTTCCCTCCGCCCTAATGTAGGCAGTATTAATATGGTATTTGGATAGCATTTTGCTCTGCCTAGCGGCTTCTCTACAGCTTTCTATTGATGTGCAGAAGGATCGCCATGAGTCATTTTTAGCTTTCCTGACTGCTTTTTTGTATTCCTTCATAATGTCTTTATATGGCTGCCAAATTTTGGTTCTAAGACTCTCATTGAAAGCTTTCCTTAGTTGTGTTCTCAAATTCTTGAGTTCACTGTTCCACCAAGGAAGAGACTTTCTCTTTTTAAGAACTGTTAGCGGAGTAGTTTTGTTAAAAGTTGTGATTAAGATTTTTTCCAACTTCTCTACTTCTGAATCTAGTTCCTTGGGATTTCTGATACTCTTGTTGCCTCCCTTTTCGAGGCATTTCGTTGCTATACTGGTAAATTTTCCCATGCCGTTCTTCTAGGGTTCCGGTATGTGAGAGGAGCACTGTACCTCTCGCGGATGCTGAAGAGTATCCAGGAGTGATCTGACATGGAAGGCTCATCGGATACCCTCCAGTTATCCAAAACGAGACTGTCTGTGTCTGTTGATAGCGTGAGGTCAAAAACTTCCTCCCACCCCGGAAACCTATCCGAGCTTGGGAAGATAAAAGTTGGCTTATCGCCCTTGTTGCCTATACTTAGATTACTGTTTAAAATATACTGCAAGAGTGACTCACCTCTGGTGTTTATACTGGAGCTACCCCATACGGTGTGCCTAGCATTTGCATCACACCCTATTAGGACATCATCCTTCTTGTTCTCCTCTACTAGCCTGGTGAGCGGCGCCGGTGGTATGTCTTCGTAATGGGCCAAGTAGGCCGAGACCAAGAAGAAGGGCTTTTCCTTCTGTTCCACCTTTACCACTGTGATATCTGCTATGCTGTAATTAGGACAAAGAAATGCATTTATACTTTTATTGATAAGAATGCATGCGATAGGTTTACCTCTGTTCCGTGTGTATAACAGGTTATAGTTGCTGCTGTTTAGCCCTTTTATGGTATCTTCATTGACCCAGGGCTCCTGTATTATGCTGATGTCGATGCCCTCCTCATTCACGAGGGTTGTCAGATTCGCTGTAGCACTCTTCGAGTACTGCAGATTAATCTGTACGCATCTTATGTTGTTGTTATTGGGCATCTCGGGCATCTGCCTTGCGTATTCCGAAGCTGATTTTGTTGTCAGTCTTCTTCAGAGCCTCAATCGACTCATCACAAATGGCCACTAGTATTGGCTTGCTTGCTTTGTTTGGTTTTTCCTCCTTAATAAGCTGCCACTCATCTATACCAGGTATAGATTTGTTTTGCAGCTTAATGCACCTCAGGAGTTTTTCGCCTGGCTCCTCTAGTGGGGGTAACCAAATGCGAGCCCGAAGCCTCTTTGGAATATCCCTGGCGGGTATTAGCCTCAATTGGAGGCCTACAAAGGCGTTGCTAATTTTAGCAACACTACCCATCAGGAAATCTAGCGAGGCCTGGTCCGCGCACTTGATGACCCTGTAGCCCCTGAGGGTCTCAGAGGAGTCAAACTCCGGGTGAGGACCCGCAGGATTGTCGAGTACATATCTTAGCACCATACTCGACAATCTGACGTCGATCTCCACCCACCTCTCCTGGATAGTGCTCGGAGAGGAGGATTTCCCATCTATAATGGCCATCTGCAGGCTATCCCTGGCTACATCGCAGAAATGCCTTGCCGTTGTTGTGCTGCTGTGTTCACCCTCACTCCTCCTCGGTTTTTTGGGCTGAGTTCCGGGTGCTTCTGTGGTGGAGCGATTTCTCTTCTGAGAAGTGCTCTCTCGTTTGCTCCCTTCTTGAGGTTGTGATTGCTTCCTTTTCAGGTAGCTTTCATATTCCTCTACAACAGATTTGAGGCGCTTGGTTTCAGCCTCATCAACTGGGGTACCGGCTGCCTGGTCTTTGGCTATCTTCCCTAGTATGAAGACCGCCCTCTAGTACCGGTTTTTTCTCAGCTGATTCTGGGATATTTTGCGTTTCTTTTTGCTCTCTGATTTAACCGCCAGTGCACTTTGGTTGGTGCTCATGGCAGCCTTGGAGGTGGACGCCTCCTCCCTTAAATTTGCTGTTTTCACTGCTGTATTTACAGTGTACTTTGGTTGGTACGTCCGGTAGTATTCTTACTTGTCTCCTGGCTGGAGGCAAGCAGTTCGTCCTCCTCGGATCCCGTAATAGGATTCCTGTAACTCATATCCGTAGTCGTCGCTGTTGTCGTCATGGTGTTTGTTGTAGTTGTTGTTGTTGTGTTGTTGGTTTCGTTCATGTTTTGGTCCCACGAGTAAGCCGGAAAGGGTTGGTCACTCGTCCGCAGAGCCGATATACGGAGAGAAGGCTATTTGTACCTCCGACCTCGCCCGTGCATAGGAGGGGACCGTTCGCGACCAGCTATTTATTACCCCCCGCTGACCATTCAGCCCTTGGCACGGGTACCTCGATACCTTAGCTTAGGGTGGTGTTGGTTCGGGTATCCTCATAATTCCACAATAGGAGATGGGCGTAAAACCTAGGGTTTATTCATCCATATCACTATTGTGGGAAATTATGAAGTGTCCCTCTTAGTTCGTAAGATTAGAGTGCGTTTCCTTTGGGATGCACAATTTACTCTTACTTAAGCCCCTTCCCCACGACAAGGCGACCAACTTCGAAGAGGAATAACTATAATAAAGTTAAAGAAACACTGGAAGAATGTGGTTTTAGTACTTAAGGGAGTATTCTCATGTAATTATTTTGAAAAATCGATTTTTTTATATTTTTACAGTAAAACCTATTGAAAACATGCTGTGAAAAATTTAGACCTAAATTCATAGTATTTAATAAGTTACAGCAAATAGTCGCCGACGTGTCGTAAGCGACTAAACGCATTTTTCTCGCATCATCATTTTCTGAAACTGTCATGGTCCTAAAACAAAAAGTATTCAACCGATTGCTTTAGAATTAGCATATGTTCTTCCACTCGTTTATATTACAAAAAACAAGAAAGAAAGAAAAAACAAGATTTTCGTCACTTTTTTTTTTGAAGTTCGACATTTTTTGTTTTTTATGAAATTGATTATATTTCGTTGGGATGATAGCAGCAGAACTACTGAATAATAATCCATTAGATTTTTTTATTTCAGATAACAGCCGCTATCACATGGACCAGGGAACAACTTTTTTTGTTGGGGACTACTTTGATTAAAAAACAAATTTATTAAAAATGTAAAAAACTAAAAAAAAAATTTTGTACATTTCAAAATACAAATAAAAATATATTAAAAAACTAAATTATTGAATTTTGTTTTCGCACAAAAAAAAATTTCCTAAAAAGTGGTAAAACATATGCGTTCACATGAGAGTACCCCCTTAATCAAGCCAAAATAGAATTGGAGCCAAATACCAACCAACTAAAGAAAAATGAAACTCACCCGATTAACAATTTAAAATATCTGCTCCGTCGCAGAATCATCGCTGAGGAACCACATAAGAGAAATGGTCGAGTAAAATACGAGTATACAAAATATCAAGAGTATGGATACACGGAAGCAAATTGCACCCTCCGAAGAGTCTTGTGGCGTGTGGTGATCTACATCCTACTTCAAATGTACTCTTAAAAATGAGAATTTAAATAAAGAATTTAGTAATTGTGGGAAACAGGTGGCTATGCAAGCGTGGTGAAAGGCAACACTGCGCAAATGCAACATCCTCAAAACTAACCAAATGGAAGCGTTGAAACTATGATTTTCAATTTATGACTACAATGCAAAATAAGCTAAGGGTGTTAACCAACATAAATTGGAACTTATTGTCAGAAACTCATCTTACGAATAAAAACAATTATACTGATAGTGAAATAGGAAATCTTGTAAATGAAAAAAAGCGCGAAAGATGATAAATCGCTCACCATGCACTCAGCTTCAATTGAAATCAACGCATATAAAAAAGCTGTGTCCAAATTCCAGCATGCAAAATTCCTTTTTGGAAAGCCAAAAAGTCCATAAAACCACTAGTCAATTCCAATATGTCTATACGAGACTTGGGTGGAAATTGGGCTCGAAGTGACAAAGAAAATGTTAATAATCTTGCGAAATCACGTAGAAAAGGTATTTCAACCTTATGGCTTAAAGAAGAACCTTCAGCTGTTCAGCTTACCCAACAACTAAGAAAGTCGCCAGGATAATATTACCCAAAAATGCTAATTGAGTTACCAAAAGAGCATAGAGGTGCTTTCTATGTTCTTCAATGCAATTCTAAGTTTCGGATACTATCTTATTTCATTTAAAAAGTCGCAGATTATCTTGATCTCCCATCCGTCTATCTGATTCTAGTTATATGACAGCGACATTTGCAGATGACACAGCTTTGTTAGCAGCTGGAGAGACAACTTCAGTATAGTCGACGAGTGCTAACAGCACTCAACGCATTTACTAAGCACTAGACATCTAAGTGGCGCATAAAATCAAACGACACCAAATCAATTCATGTCGACTGTACCTTGAAAAAGCCGTCATATTGTCCAATTTATTTAAATAACATTCCTATACCACATCATAACAGTGCTAAGTACCTAGATATCACCTTAGATGCTAAGCTACGCTGGAAAGAACATGCAAAAAAAAAGGAGCGAGTTTGATATGATATTTGACAAACTTTACCACTTAGTTGGCAGGAAATCCACACTATCGATTCAAAAAAAAAAAACTGTTATTATATAATCTAGTTCTAAAGCCAGTTTGGGCTTACGGAGCTCAACTATGGAGTTGCTCAAGTCAAAGCTGTATTGCCAGCATTCAACGCTTTCAAATTAAGGTACTAAGGACATTAGTTAATGTCCAAGGAGACATTAGATCAGCTGACCTGCACCGTGATCTAGGCGTGAATTCAGTGGTAAGTGAAATCTCCAAAATAGCAAAGTCTGAGGCAAGAACTGAGGCTTAGACAGAACGTTAATGAGGAAGCCTCCAAATTCATCGAAACTTCTGGTCGAAAAATCCGGTTGAAACGCAAGATGCCTTCCGACCTAGTAAGACAACAGTAGCAGCAAATGTATTTTTTTAACATTTAGCTTTTAGGTATCTCTCCTCATTAATTAGACTAGAATTGTTGTTAGTATTTCATTTTTATATACTAAGTACAATGCAAAATAATAAAAATAAAAAAAATCTTGATAGATAAACCTGGAAAAGACTTTAAACAGTCGTCTTCATACGAGTGTTACTATCAAAGATATCACCTTTCCTCCACGAAAATAATATAACGCCAACGCACCAATTCAGGTTTCGTGAAAAAATAGCACGATAGAGCAAGTAAATATAATTAGTAACGAAATAAGAAAAGCATTTGAGCACAGAGAGTACTGTTTAGCTATATTTCTAGACGTGGTTCAGTCATTTAATAAGGTGTGGCATGAACGTCTGTTATAGAGTGTAAGATTAAAAACATTGTATCTTTAGGATTGTATAAGATATAAAGAGATTTATAGATATCTGTTAAACGACAAATTAGGTCAGTGATTTAGGTCCAACTCTATGCAGCATATATACAGTACATCAACTTTTATGGATGACACAACTTTAGTGAGCGGGAGCGGTTCATTAATAGATGCCTTAAAATATTTCGTATAACGCGATCAATCTTATATAGGCAGCCAGTTTTCATGAAATATTTGAATTATTTGGAAAAGATTCTCATAAATTAGTGTTGTCAGAATTTTGCAATTAAAGGGAAATAACCTGCATGAATAAACCAGCAAGATCTCCACATATTATTTCTGTTTAGTTGAAGAGCTAATCACTTTTGACACACATATTAAAGTTGTACTTAATTCGGGACCTATTACCCCATTATGAAGTGACCTAAATGATCTCCGGGTATTAACACCAGGCCATTGTTTAATAAGGAAGGCATTATCGAAAAATGTTAATGAATATTATAACCATGTAATCATCAGATGGATGGAGTCATGTGGAGGATGGAGTCATGTGTAGAAGTTCACGCAAGTGAGGAAAGTTCTCTGATCGCCATTCACTTGGGAGTGGCCAGACTCAAGCAGCTCACGACTTCCGGTCTTTGACCAAGTATCCTCTGGATAGCCTAAGAACATCCGTTCGAAGGCGAGCTAAAGTGAGAAGGCGAAACACCCCTGCATAGGGTTGTGCGCTGGGTTTGGGACCCGCCACGTAAAAAAACACCCCCAATGAAAAAGCACAAACAGCCTCGGATGAGAGACCCCCCTTTTGATGACGACCATGGCAAACGAAATAAGGACTATGATTTGAGGGCATGCACCTGGAATGTCCGGTCCCTTAATTGGGAAGGTGCCGCTGCCCAGCTGATAGATGTCCTCGTAAAGATAAAGGCTGACATCACCGCCGTCCCAGAAATGCGATGGACGGGACAAGGACAGAGACAAGTAGGTCCTTGTGGCATTTACTACAGTGGCCATATAAAGGAGCGCAAGTTTGGTGTTGGATTCGTGGTGGGAGAGAGACTCCGTCGCCGAGTACTATCATTCACTCCTATGAATGAACGTCTAGCCACAATTCGCATCAAAGCGAGGTTCTTCAACATATCGCTGATTTGCGCCCACGCCCCGACGGAAGAGAAGGACGATGTGACCAAAGATGCCTTTTATGAGTGCTTGGAGCGCACTTATGAGAGATGCCCCCGCCACGATGTCAAAATCGTGCTTGGCGACTTTAACGCCAGGGTGGGCAAAGAAGGTATATTTGGCACTACGGTCGGTAAATTCAGCCTCCACGAGGAAACAACCCCAAATGGGTTGAGGCTGATCGACTTCGCTGGGGCCCGAAATATGGTTATCTGTAGTACTAGATTCCAGCATAAGAAGATTCATCAAGCTACCTGGCAGTCTCCGGATCTTAAAACCACCAACCAGATCGATCATGTTGTGATAGACGGAAGACACGTCTCCAGTGTTTTAGATGTGCGTGCGCTCCGAGGTCCTAACATCGACTCGGACCACTATATTGTTGCAGCCAAAATTCGCACCCGCCTCTGTGCAGCAAAAAACGCACACCAACAAACACAAGGAAGGTTCGACGTCGAGAAGTTGCAATCACAACAGACAGCCGAACGATTTTCTACTCGGCTTGCACTCCTGCTCTTTGAGAGCACTCGTCAACAACTCGGTATAAGGGAACTGTGGGATGGCATCTCAAACTCCTTACGTACAGCTGCAACCGAAACCATTGGTTTTCGGAAAGTGCAAAAGAACAGCTGGTACGACGAGGAGTGCCGTGTCGCAGCGGAGAGAAAACAGGCTGCCTACCTCGCAACGTTACGATCGACCACAACACGTGCGGGATGGGATAGATACCGAGAGTTGAAGAGGGAAGCAAGACGCATTTGTAGACAGAAAAAGAAAGAGGCCGAAATGCGTGAGTACGAAGAGCTTGATAAGCTGGCCGACAGGGGTAATGCTCGAAAATTCTACGAAAAGATGCGGCGACTTACAGAAGGTTTCAAGACCGGAGCATACTCTTGTAGAACCCCCAAAGGTGATCTAGTCACAGATGCCCAAAGCATACTTAAATTATGGAGGGAACACTTCTCCAGCCTGCTGAATGGCAGTGAACGTACAACGCCAGGAGAAGGTGAACCCGATTCCCCAATCGATGACGATGGAGCAGACGTTCCATTGCCCGACCATAAAGAGGTTCGAATAGCAATTGCCCGCCTGAAGAACAACAAAGCGGCAGGGGCCGACGGATTGCCGGCCGAGCTATTCAAACACGGCGGCGAAGAACTGGTAAGGAGCATGCATCAGCTTCTTTGTAAAATATGGTCGGACGAAAGCATGCCCAACGATTGGAATTTAAGTGTGCTATGCCCAATACATAAAAAAGGAGACCCCACAATCTGCGCCAACTATCGTGGGATTAACCTCCTCAACATCGCATATAAGGTTCTGTCGAGCGTATTGTGTGAAAGAGTAAAGCCCACCGTCAACAAACTGATTGGACCTTATCAGTGTGGCTTTAGACCTGGTAAATCAACAACCGACCAGATATTCACGATGCGCCAAATCTTGGAAAAGACCCGTGAAAGGAGAATCGACACACACCACCTCTTCGTCGATTTCAAAGCTGCTTTCGACAGCACGAAAAGGAGCTGCCTCTATGCCGCGATGTCTGAATTTGGTATCCCCGCAAAACTAATACGGCTGTGTAAACTGACGCTGAGCAACACTCAAAGCTCCGTCAGGATCGGGAAGGACCTCTCCGAGCCGTTCGATACCAAACGAGGTTTCAGACAAGGCGACTCCCTATCGTGCGACTTTTTCAATCTTCTTCTGGAGAAAATTATTCGAGCTGCAGAACTGAATCGAGCAGGTACAATCTTTTATAAGAGTGTACAGCTACTAGCGTATGCCGATGATATTGATATAATCGGCCTCAACACCCGCGCCGTTAGTTCTGCTTTCTCCAGACTTAACAAGGAAGCAACACAAGTGGGTCTGGCAGTGAACGAGGGCAAGACGAAATATCTCCTGTCATCAAACAAACAGTCGTCGCACTCGCGACTTGGCTCCCACGTCACTGTTGACAGTCATAACTTTGAAGTTGTAGATAATTTCGTCTATCTTGGAACCAGCTTAAACACCACCAACAATGTCAGCCTGGAAATCCAACGCAGGATTACTCTTGCCAACAGGTGCTACTTCGGACTGAGTAGGCAATTGAAAAGTAAAGTCCTCTCTCGACGAACAAAAACCAAACTCTATAAGTCGCTCATAATTCCCGTCCTGCTATATGGTGCAGAGGCCTGGACGATGACAACAACCGATGAGTCGAACTTAAGAGTTTTCGAGAGAAAGGTTCTGCGAAAGATTTATGGTCCTTTGCGCGTTGGCCACGGCGAATATCGCATTCGATGGAACGATGAGCTGTACGAGATATACGACGACATTGACATAGTTCAGCGAATTAAAAGACAGCGGCTACGCTGGCTAGGTCATGTTGTCCGGATGGATGAAAACACTCCAGCTCTGAAAGTATTCGACGCAGTACCCGCCGCAGGAAGCAGAGGAAGAGGAAGACCTCCACTCCGTTGGAAGGACCAAGTGGAGAAGGACCTGGCTTCGCTTGGAATATCCAATTGGCGCCACGTAGCGAAGAGAAGAAACGAGTGGCGCGCTGTTATTGACTCGGCTATAATCGCGTAAGCGGTGCCTACGCCAGTAAAGAAGAAGAATCATCAGTTAATAGGCCATTTGAAATTAGTCAAAAAACATTCGAAAGAGTTCTGGAACCGATGATCAAAAGAATATTTAACTCCAAAAAAAAAATACAAAATGGCAGGTTCCCTTTGAAAGCATTAATACTATTTAGGTTACCTTTAGTTTTACCATGCATGAAATGTTAAAATGTACAATACTTCAAAAACGGTTTCGTAACATTTGTTGGATTAACTAGAACAGCATGGGAAATAATTGTCCCCATAGACCTATTTCAAAACTCGTTTAAAAGACTGAAAATATCGAAGGTCAGAGTTGGGCGCTGGGTTTGGGACCCGAAATGTAAAAACCATACCAATAGAAAGGAAACAACAGCCTCAGACAAGTGGCCCCCTTTTTGATTACTACCCCTGCAAACGTGTTAAGGACTATGATTTGAATGCATGCATTTGGAATGTATGGTAATTTAATTGGGAAGGTGCCGCTGCCCAGCTGGTTGATGTCCTCGTTCACTGGCTTTCAACCCGGCGGACGAACGCCTAGCCACAATCCGCATCATATCGAAATTCTTCAAGGATGCCTTCTATGAGCGCCTGGAACGCACTTATGAGGGCTGCTCCACCACAATGGGAAAATCGAGCTTAACAATTTTAACGCCAGGATAGTCTAAGAAAGTACCTTTGGCACAACGGTCTCTAAATTCAGCCTCCATGGTGAAACATCCCCAAATCGGTTGAGGCTGATCGACTTCACCGAGGCCCGAAATATGATTGTCTGTAGTACTAGACTCCAGCATAAGAAGATTAACCAAGCTACCTGACTGTCTGCGGATCGAAAAGCCACCAACCAGATCAATCAAGTTTGTGACAGACGGAAAACACGTCTTCGACGTTTAAGATGTGATATTGACTTGGACCACTATCTTGTTGCAGCCAAGATACGCACCAAGTAACCAGTAGTTAGTATAAATAGCATCAAGATCCATGTAACAAATTAGTTTTAAGAGTATTAATAAAGAGGGCAGATCTCGGTGCAGCTCAAAAATATATTCTTTTGTAAAAGTTAACTGGCTCAACACCAAGCTATTCCATTATAAATTTTTCATCATTCATTGAACACGTTTATATTTAATAGAGAAAAGGTTAATCACAATGTAATAAATGCCAAAATGTCCGAAAACTGTTTGACACAAACTGATAGAGCATATGTACTATATGTCGTTTTATCATCCAAGTTCCAACGTTACAGCGAGATCTAATTTTTTTTTTACCAAAACGATTGTATTAACCTTTGGAACAAAACAAGTTAAAATTAGTTGTATTTTGCTGAAAAGGATAAATAAATAATCCAGATGATATTCATTAAACAATATTTTCGTAAGAAAAAGCATATTATTTGAAGCATGAAAGCAACAGATGTTACTTTTTTGTTGTAGAAATGTTGTAAAACAAACTTTTATTCACAAAAATTTTCACATAATATCAACCACTTCCAGAGGAAGTTTGTTGAATATAGTTACTTTAGTATGTAATAAAGCATATATTATATCCACATTCATTGATATATCAGATGTTATCAGATGTAATATCTACAAATGATATTGATTATAATGCCAAAAGAGGAATAGGTTTAGATTTACAATTATATCGATAAAAAAATGCAAGTCAAGGCAAAATACTATATGTTCTATACAATTAGTTCCTAATAAAACCGTTATTATAGAACGTAATAATTTTAATATCGTGCCAAGGTGACACCTTTAGTCTGATTGTATTTGAAACCATAATAGTGGTACTCATTTAATGTCATTTATTTTTAACTTCGTGAAATGGCAATAACGCAAAAAATCTGTTCATTCAATATTGTTAAAGTGTACGGTCAACAGTTAGTTGTGCTCCTCAATTTACTTTAATTAGTTTTTTTTAGTTTTCGCGCTAAGATTCTCCTTAGCTCATTTGATGTTGTTATCAGCTGTTCCTGTCACACGGCAAACCAGCTGTTTACGCAGAGTTGTAGGCGGCCAGGTACACTACATTATCTGCACAGTCGGTAAAGCAGTTCATAAGGCAGGTCATATTACTTAACGAAACCACATTTCCATTAGATCGTCAAGGACCTACAAACCCCACCTCCTGGTGGGGGATCACCACGTTACCAATTAGGTATGTTGCTCGAACGAATTAAAAAAACAGAAACATTGAACAATGAGCTAAAAATTGGGTGGGGCAAACGGCCGTTGGTTTTAACGTGAAACGTCTAAGTTAGCGAATCGCTTTTAAAGTAAAAGATTGAAATGAAAAGAAGATTGACGCTGTTTTAAGCATTTTAATAAATAATCTATACCAAATTTCATGAATATATCTTATCAAATGTGAAAATTTTCCATACAAGAACTTGATTCCGATCGATCACTTTGTATGGCAGCTATATGCTATAGTAATCCGATCTGAACAATTTTTTCTGAGATTATGTTATTACTTTAAGTAGTAATCCATACCAAATTTCGTGAATACATCTTGTCAAATTTGAAAGTTTTCCATACAAGAACTTGATTCCGATCGTTCAGTTTATATGGCAGCTCAAATACCGTATGAAGCGTTTTTCCGCTGAACGCCAATGATTTTGCATTGCTTCACTTCTACTGATATTGACATCTCTCAGTTCTGTCAATGTCATAACAGCAAGCTGCCTATATAAGCGAAATGTTCACACCACATTTTTTGTTTCTAAGACTAATAGTACGATGATATAACCCTTTTCGTTACGGTCCACTTTTTAAACCTGCTGCCCGTATGTTTCGGCGCGATTTTAAAGACGTCAAGCCAAAAATGAAAATGCGACACTTAAACTCCAAAATGAAAACTTCCTCGATAAACGCAGAAGTTAAAAATTCTTATACACTGAAGCTCATTGGCCAAAGTTCATATAAAATAAACCTTTCTGACAAACACATTATAGAATACTTACAAGGAAATTAAACGAATCACAAATTTCTTGGTACTCGTACGAGGACAAGCAAACACGGGATATACGCGTAATGGCAAAACACCTTCATCACTCATGTCAGCCGGAAAGCATTGTCACAGATCTTCAGAGGCAGGGTTTTAAAGTTACAAAGGTCATAAATAAACTTCAATACAAAGCAAAAAATCCATGAAATATGTTTATCGTATGCTTTTCGAATCTACAAAAAACATAAAGATAATTTACGAAATCAAACATATTTTAAATTCTGTCGTCAAATTCGGGCCCATCAAGCCATCGAATCTTGTACCGCAGTCCTGTCAGGCATTCGGTCACACCGGAAATTATTGTTGTAAACCACCAAGGCGTTTGAAGTGCGCCGGAAATCACACAACTCTAAGTTGTCGAAACACCGCCAAAATGCTGCAAGTGCAATCAGAATCACCTTGCGAAACTGTAGGGGATGGGAAGTGGCAAAAGAACTTCAGAAAATTAAAAACGCGACCGACGAAAATAAAAGGTATAACCAACAACCCAAACGCTTAAGTACAACCGCTTCTACTGCTCCTCAGAAAGATGTTACTATGTAAGTCAGCAATCTGGAAAACCCTCATTTGCCAGCATAATCAAGGGTACTAGTCAAATTCAACAACATACGTCTGCAAACTATACAAATTCGAAATCCATTAGTGAAATTACCAATAATTTCTTGTAAGTTCCCGACAAGATTAATAGGCTAGAAGAGCAAGGTAAAGGAAAGTAAAGCGCAAAAATGAAACCGATAAAAATTATGACCTGGAATGCAAATGGCTTAGTAAAAGAACTAGAGGCATTACTCCATGTAGAAAAATATGATATTTATCTTATATCAGAAACCCATTTTACTTATTAAACTTTCGTTAAAATCAAAAACTACAATACGCATTGCTCGAACAACACAAATAACAATGCAAGAGGGGGGAGTACGAAGAAACTAATATAAGTGTTCCAGAATTCCAAACCACGGTCATATCGGTTGAATCTACTTTAGGGAAAATAAGTATTACCGCGATATATAGCCCACCTAGACACAATATCAAAATGGACTTGCACAAGTTATTTTTATCTTCTACTTATAACTCCTTTGTGGTAGCGACGGTGTTGTCGACAAGCCAGAGTTATTTTGAAGATGATATTGACAAGTCACTTTCACTTTACTATTATGACTTCTTTGGGGCAGCGACGGTGTTGTCGACTACCCAGAGTTATTTTGAAGATGATATTGACAAGTTACTTTTCACTTTATTATTATGACTCCTTTGGGGCAGCGACGGTGTTGTCGACTACACAGAGTTATTTTGAAAATGATATTCACGCTTTGAGTTTCATTCTAAAACTGATTTATTTTATAATTTGTATGCTTATTGCTAGCTTACTATTTTTGCCGTCGCTGCTGCGGTTTGCTTAACGTTATTGCTTGCATAGGCACTTCCCACGCTCATGTATCGAACTGATCGAATTACTGCAGTTGACCAAGCATTTTTTCTTGTTTACATAATTTGGTCGCGCATGAAGTGAACGATGCAGACTGCATGCTTTGCAATTTTTGGCAGCATGAGCGCTTCAGTGCGTTAACCATTGTTAACTACTCCCTCCTTCAAAACATGGTCGTCCTCGGCCATACCCAACCTTTCCATCACTTGACGCACCGCCTTAGAAGTTTCTCTTCGCCGCCTACGCTTTAGTAATATGATTGATCCAGCAAGGATTACGGCGATTGTGGCACAAATTACTGCCACTACTAGTGGTGCAGCAATCGTTCGTATGCGTAATTCAGCGATGTGCCGCAAGTTTACTTCACTTAGCTTGTGAAGAAATGGTAGGCTTAGTAGGGTATGATGGGAGGTTATGTTGATCCGTGCGGAGGCAGACTGTTGTGGGAGTCTCTTCGGGTATCCATTGAAAGTAATGTTTTTGGGGCCATTGATAAAAGCGGTGCGTTCGAATGTAACCAGATAAATGCCATTAATAAACATTTCAGGGCCATCATCTATGCTAGCCTTGACTATTGCATCGTTTATCAAAACTATACCATCGTCGACGACGACAATGGGGGATAAGTCGCTGGGATTGGTGGCACAGTATGCTACAGCGCCAGAGCTTAGGTCTTGTGCGCAAGTTTCAGTTTCGGCTTCTTTACAGAACGTTACCACTGGTGTATTAATACAGGATATACCAGCGGTAATGTTGCCTCCGCAGTCAGCTATTATGTTGTCCGGCACATGCAATATATGGCCGGCATGCGATACAGGAAAAATAGTAATCTTCTTACATAATAACTTAGATCTAGGAAAACCGATAATAAAGCTTACAATTTCCGTGCTTGCTAAAACCTTAACTCTAGCTATGCTAAACAATTGGGTTATTGTAACTCCTGTGAAATTCTCCTTCATAACCGCCTCCAAATCGTCTGCATCAATAATAGCAGGGTTTATTAAATTAAATTTAGCCAGTGTGATTGCAATTATTAAATTTTGAATCTGTAGTGTTAAAATTCTGTTTCTAGCCAAAAGTGTTTCATAGAGGTGCGATGAAATTGTTTCTTCCCTTTTTTTTCACTGAGAATTTTATTGGCTGTATTCGAGAGGGCGTTAATTTGTTCCTGAGTTCTGGAATTAATGACGATCTGTCTATTGTTTGACCGTATTAGCTCTTGCTCCGACAGTCTTGTTTGTAACAAGTCATCGAAGTGCCGGCTATTACCTTCAGGGCGGACCCCAAAAAGCATGCCTATGGTGTACTCCTAATGTCCATAATAAAGTACGTAAATGTCTGATGTCTACCTGTAGGATCTTCCTCATGTGTGATTGTGTCAAGACGCTAATCAAGTCTGTGGTTTCTTGTATGTACTGTCCATATTCCGTTAAATTTGATATGTGCCTTATGTACCTCGTCTCGTTCCAAATTATTGCAGTACCGTCCAGGATCGGTATGTAGTCCGCGGGCGAGTAGTCCGTAAATTTGGAAGCCGTCAGCTCAGCCCAAGTCAAAAGAGCGAAGATGGGAGTATGCCTGAAATTCACAAAAATAAAAACTAAGCAAAAAAAGGTATTATGTCAGGAGTTTCACTTGAGGTTGTTCTTGTGGACCACCCTCCCTTTGATAAGAACGGTTAATCCTAGATCAACGTCTATCCTTTCCTCGACGTACAGTGGAGTGACCTTGTCGCCTAGTCTCTTGTTGGACTTTACCAGGACCTTTTCTCCAACTTCGAAGATTCTATTTTGGTGGTGGGCATTACTCCGCTCCAGCTGTTCTTGTTGGGCTTTCAGGAGTCTGGCAGCAATATCCGGGAAATGTCTAAGTTGGCATGGATGACCTCAATCGGCTTCATGCCCGTCATTGAATGGAACGTTCTATTATATTCTACGGCGGCCTGAAAAAAGAGTTCAACTACGTCTTGTATCTGCCTTTGCAGTTTTAGACATCTGGCGATTTCCACGATGGTGCTGTGGAATCTTTCCACTTGCCCGTTTGACGTACTGTGCAACGGTGGCGCATTTACTATGTTGATGTCGTATTGGCTTTTCAGCAATGATCGAATTGTATGTGAATTAAATGAAGGTTCGTTGTCACAGTACATAGTTTCTATTTTAGGAAACATGTTAATGATTTGCAAAATGCCCGCTTTTATGTCTGCGATAGTGCGTGACGCCTCTGGCTGAACCAAGGCAAACTTGGAGAACTTGGGCTGTTAAAAAGTGTTTTCCTGCAGTTGAAAAGATGTCAATATGGATCAATTCTCCAACACGGGAAGATATAGGCGTAACACCCATCTCTTGCTTCTTTGGATGCCTATCATACTTCGCCTTTCCACACACTTTGCAGTTTACAACAATTTCTGACGTAATTTTGCCCATTTTCGGGAAAAAGTAATCGAGTAGAATCTGCTTTACATTCTCCTGGGCGGCTCTATGTGCCCTATTATGCTCCTTCGTTACTATCTCCTTTTGCTCGTCTTTGTTAACAACATCTGTTACCATATTCTTGCAGTGCCAAAATTTGGTGGCAGGGAAAACTCTGACCAAGTCATCCTGAATGCGTGCCAAAACGTGCAGGTCACAGTGAAAGCATTTACTACGTCCGGCTTTACGACTTCTTTCACTACCGCTAGCAATTTAAGCCAGTCGTTAAAGATGATCTGATGACGAGCCTTTGTGTCAAACAAGATAAATGTCCGTTTTGTGGGGGTAGAAGACTCTTCTATAACTATCTGATTCCTGAAGCATTTCAGGGGCTTATCGATAGTCTCAATCACATGAGTTAAAGATACTTCACCATGTGCTGTTGCTGCATCGGACTGTGCAGATTCTTGTAAAACGTTAATACTTTGACGAGATAATGCGTCTGCAACGTAGTTTTCTTTCCCAGGTTTGTAAAATACCTTTGCGCCACTCTCTTCATTTCGCGCTTTTCAACGTTTTATTTTGGAATTTGGATTCCTATTCGAGACCGCGAAAACTAGAGGTTGATGATCTGTATAGATTCGTATGTCACTCTTACCGTAGATGTAGTGCCGGAGGCTGTCCAAGGCCCAAACGATAGCTAATAGTTCCCTTTCGTTTGTCGCGTAGTTTATCTCCCTATCCTTCAGCGCCCTCGAGATCATTGTTATGGGTCTATTTCCCTGAGATAGTACTGCACCTATGCCACTTGAGGAGGCATCAGTAGTCAAGTCGAATGGTTTTGAAAAATCTGGGTAATAAAGAATAACATCTTCGGAAGCAAGAATAAGAAAAATCTGGGTAATAAAGAATAACATCTTCGGAAGCAAGAATATTAGTAACTCGCCAGACCAATAAAGGATCTCAGCTCGAACAAGTTGCTTGGTTGCTTAAAGTCTCTGATTGCTCTGACCCTGTCTGGGCTAGTTTTTGTCCCCTATTTCCTAACAACAAATCCCAGAAACTCTACACTTTCTTTAAAAAACTGTGATTTCTCCTTAGACACCCTCATATTGGCATCATAAAGGCTCTTTAGTACCTGTCCAACATAGTGTACGTGGTCTTCTTCATTTTCGGAAAACAGTATAACGTCATCGACGTAAACATACCAGGTTTTACCAATCATATCGCGCAGAACATCATCTATGGTCCTCTGGAAAATGCTAGAAGCATTTTTTAGTCCAAAGGGCAAACGGCAGAACTCATACTTCCCTCCATTTACTGAAACGGAAGTCTTTTCCATATCGTGTTCTTCTTGTTCTTTACCGGCGTAGGCACCGCTTACGCGATTATAGCAGAGTCAACAACAGCGCGCCACTCGTTTCTTCTCTTCGCTACGTGGTGACAATTGGATATTCCAGGCGAAGCCAGGTCCTTCTCCACTTGGTCCTTCCAACGGAGTGGAGGTCTTCCTCTTCCTCTGCTTCCCCCGGCGGGTACTGCGTCGAATACTTTCAGAGGTGGAGTGTTTTCATCCATCCGGACAACATCCGCTGTCTTTTAATTCACTGAACTATGTCAATGTCGTCGTATATCTCGTACAGCTCATCGTTCCATCGAATGCGATATTCGCCGTGGCCAACGCGCAAAGGACCATAAATCTTTCGCAGAACCTTTCTCTCGAAAACTCTTAAGGTGGACTCATCGGTTGTGGTCATCGTCCATGCCTCTGCACCATATAGCAGGACGGGAATTATGAGCGACTTATAGAGTTTGGCTTTTGTTCGTCGAGAGAGGAATTTACTTTTCAATTGCCTACTCAGTCCGAAGTAGCACCTGTTGGCAAGAGTAATCCTGCGTTGAATTTCCAGGCTGACGTAGTTGGTGGTGTTTACAATGGTTCCAAGATAGACGAAATTATCTACAACTTCAAAGTTATGACTGTCAACAGTGACGTGAGTGCCAAGTAGCGAGTGCGACGACTGTTTGTTTGATGACAGGAGATATTTCGTCTTGCCCTCGTTCACTGCCAGAACCATTTGCGTTGCTTCCTTGTTAAGTCTGGAGAAAGCAGAAGCGTGGGTGTTGAGGCCGATGATATCAATATCATCGGCATACGCTAGCAGCTGTACACTCTTATGAAAGATTGTACCTGCTCGATTCAGTTCTGCAGCTCGAATAATTTTCTCCAGCAGCAGATTGAAAAAGTCGCACGATAGGGAGTCGCCTTGTCTGAAACCTCATTTGGTATCGAACGGTTCGGAGAGGTCCTTCCCGATCCTGACGGAGCTTTGAGTGTTGCCCAACGTCAGCTTACACAGCCGTATTAGTTTTGCGGGGATATCAAATTCAGACATCGCGGCATAGAGGCAGCTCCTTTTCGTGCTGTCGAAAGCAGCTTTGAAATCGACGAAGAAATGGTGTGTGTCGATTCTCCTTTCACGGGTCTTTTCCAAGATTTGGCAGATGGTGAATATCTGGTCGGTTGTTGATTTACCAGGTCTAAAGCCACACTGATAAGGTCCAATCAGTTTGTTGCCGGTGGGCTTTAATCTTTCACACGATACGCTCGACGGAACCTTAAATGCGATGTTGAGGAGACTAATCCCACGGTAGTTAGCGCAGATTGTGGGGTCTCCTTTTTTATGGATTGGGCATAGCATATTTAAATTCCAATCGTTGGGCATACTTTTGTCCGACCATATTTTGCAAAGAAGCTGATGCATGCACCTTATCAGCTCTTCGCCGCCGTGTTTGAATAGCTCGGCCGGCAATCCATCGGTCCCTGCCGCTTTGTTGTTTTTCAGGCCGGCAATTACTATTCGAACTTCTTCATGGTCGGGCAATGGAACGTCTGCACCATCGTCATCGATTAGGATATCGGGTTCGTTTTCTCCTGCTGTTGTGAGTTCACTGCCATTCAGTAGGCTGGAGAAGTGTTCCCTCCATAATTTAAGTATGCTCTGGGCATCGGTAACTAGATCACCTTTGGGGGTTCTACAAGAGTATGCTCCGGCCTTGAAACCTTCTGTAAGCCGCCGCATCTTTTCGTAGAATTTTCGGGCATTATCTCTGTCGGCCAGCTTATCAAACTCTTCGTTCTCACTCATTTCGGCCTCTTTCTTTTTCTGTATACAATTGCGTCTCACTTCCCTCTTCAACTCTCGGTATCTATCCCATCCCGCACGTGTTGTGGTCGATCGTAACGTTGCGAGGTAGGCAGCCTGTTTTCTCTCCGCTGCGACACGGCACTCCTCGTCGTACCAGCTGTTCTTTTGTACTTTCCGAAAACCAATGGTTTCAGTTGCAGCTGTACGTAAGGAGTTTGAAATGCAGTCCCACAGTTCCCTTATATCGAGTTGTTGACGAGTGCTCTCAGAGAGCAGGATTGCAAGCCGAGTAGAAAAACGTTCGGCTGTCGGTTGTGATTGCAGCTTCTCGACGTCGAACCTTCCTTGTGTTTGTTGGCGTGCGTTTTTTGCAGCACAGAGGCGAGTGCGAATTTTGGCTTCAACAATATCGTGTTCTGCTAATATAATTTGATGGTATCCAAATTTCAAGTCTAGGGTGGTGAAATACTTTGCCTTTCCCAGGTTCGAAAGTATCATACTGATACTCGGCATTGGGTACTTGTCCGCCATGGTTTTGGAGTTTAATTTTCGGAAATCTACCACCAACCGCTTATTAGGCGCTCCTGTGAGGTCTGTGCCCTCTTTGCCGACAACCCAAATGGTGTTGTTATATGAAGACCTAGATGGTCGAATGATGCCATTTTTAAGCAGATCCTTGATTTCTTGGCTCACAAAGTCAGCAGCTCTAATGAGGAATGGGTACATTTTGGAGTAGACTGGTTCACTGTCCTCTGTGCGAATGGTGACAATAACATTGGTGTTAAACGGGAGTAACTTGCTCGAGTCGACAAATGCCTTTAAATCTGCACGGACGTTAGCTGGAACTTCTATGTCTTCAATTTTTGTGAAATTGACTTGAGCACATTTGTGGAATCTCAGAGTTTCAGATCCTCCCTTAAAGTGGATCAATTCTGACGCGAGGTCAATAGTTGCTTCCGCCTGTGTCAATAGGTCGAGTCCAATTATGTCGTAAAAAGTTGTGAGACCGGGTAAATGGAAAAAAGTTCTATTTATGCCAAACATCGTAATGAAGCTTTTACTCTCGATTTTGTTAAATCCGTGAATTAATTTAACCACAAACGGGGTCTGTACTGGGACAGAGGATAAAAGGCTTATATTAGGTTTTATATAACTTTTTGACGCCCCGATGTCAATTAAGAATTTCAACGATTTCCCTGCTACTGTTCGTTGGATAAACGGGAGCAGGGACTCTCCACTAAAAAATTAAGCGCATCTTCTTCATACTCAGCTTCATTTTCAGCTTCTATTTCTGCCGCTGCATCATAAGCGACGTGATCGTACTGCTTTTCATACACTTCATCTCTTTTTTTCTGTCAAATGGTTAATCCTCTGGCGTCTGTAGTCCGACGTTCTTTGAGAATTCGCAGGTCTCTTGAACGCACCTTGTGGTTGACTATTGCCAGAAGGATGTGCTATAGGTAAGATTGGGTTATGCGTAATCTGGTTGTTCTGGTTTGGAAAGTTAGTGCTCTGACGGAACCTCGAGGTTGGATCGACTTCCATTTTCTCAACTTGGTCGCGCTTTGGAGAGCGAGCTCCTTGCTCCCTGGTGAAATAAGGGTTTTTTCCAGTCCTGTACTGAATGTCGGACTGCTTCTGATATGATCGGTTTTGAGTTTCTTTGGGGTTTTTTTCCTCCAACGATCTTGAAAACTGGGCCGCAAATGCGTGCCTATCGTGATTTCCTTCTATTTCCTGGGCCATTGCAAGAGCCGGAGGCAAATCTTTAGGCTGGGCTGCAAAAAGAACATCCGTGAGATTTCTCCTTAACCCAGAGACGAATACGCGCAGCGCATCGGCCCTATGCTTGTCATTCATATACCGTGCCTGGTCAGTATCAAACGTCATTGTGGTTTTATTTGTGAGAAGTGTGAGTTTTTCTCAACCTCCTCATAAAATTGAATAATAGTCAATTGTCCTTGCCTTAGCGTTGCTAGCTCTTGTTCGAGCAGATGCAATGGTCGCTTGTCTGAGTATGTAAAATCTAAACGGCTAATGATAGCGTCGAAATTAAGGACCGTGTTGAATGATGCTAAAACTGCATCAGCCGATCCCCTAATTCTGTTGCGAATTATGAGGACAGCCTGGTAGTGTTTTGAACTACCCATGTAGGTTTTAAATATATCATACGCGACCATAGCTGCCTGCCGCCAGGAGACATATTTCTCCTGTGAGCCATCGAACTTTGGAAGTGATTTAACTGCATCCAGACCTTCATGACATTCTATCCCGTCTTGCTTGTCAAAAGTTGGTTGTCTAATCTGTAAACATGTTCACTAGTCTCAAGTTTGCTCATGCAAGGTAGTTAAGATGGCACGAACGGGTAGCGGACGTAAGTGCACACAAAAAAAAAAAAAAAAAACAAAAATGGGAAACAGGAATTCACAATGCAATCCTATTTATTACAACCACACTAACCACACTAACCACACTTAAATTGTCAAATTTTCCGTGATATAATTGTAAACAGAGGGCGGAGAGAAAAAAAGTTTCACTTACATTATTTATCGGTTGATGTCTTGATTCCTCTGCCTCCAGGTGATGGTGGTGGTGGTGGTGTTCCTTTCTGCGTGGGTTTCCTCTGGTTGGTGTCTTGATTCCTCTGCCTCCAGGTGATGGTGGTGGTGGTGGTGTTCCTTTCTGGGTGGGTCTACTCTGGTTGGGCGCCAGTTATTTTTGATCTTCTAGTTAGAACTCCTTTGGGGTAACGACGGTGTTGTCGACTACCCAGAGTTATTTTAAAGATGATATTGACAAGTTACTTTTCACTTTATTATTATGACTCCTTTAGGGCAGCGACGGTGTTGTCGACTACACAGAGTTATTTTGAAAATGATATTCACGCTTTGAGTTTCATTCTAAAACTGATTTATTTTATAATTTGAAAGCTTATTGCTAGCTTACTATTTTTGCCGTCGCTGCTGTGGTTTGCTCGACGTTATTGCTTGCATAGGCACTTCCCACGCTCATGTATCGAACTGATCGAATTACTGCAGTTGACCAAGCATTTTGTCTTGTTAACATTATTTGGTCGTGCATGAAGTGAACGATGCAGACTGCATGCTTTGCAATTTTTGGCAGCATGAGCGCTTCAGTTCGTTAACTATTGTTAACTTACACGGAACTTATACTAAAACATCATGGAAAATTCATCATGGGTGGTAACTTTAACGCAGAACACTCCCAATGGGGCTCAAAATTACGACACCGAAGGGAAGAGAGCTTGTTAAAGCTGCTATGGCTACTGGATGCGACTTTATGTCTACTGGTAAACTGAATTACTGGCCTTCCGGCACAAGAAAACTACATGACCTGATGGACTTTTTCATCACTCGACAAATATCTAAGAAATTCATTACCATGGAAAACGGGTTGGACTTAAATTCGGACCACTCGCCAGCATATCTAATCTTAAATGGCTATCTACAAGAAATCGACATACCACTTTATCTCACTAATAGACATAAGGACTGGGAGTATTTCAAAGTTATGCTCGACAAAAATATTGATTCTAAAGTAAATATAACTACTCAAGATATGTTATAAGATGAAGTTTATACATTTACGAAAACTATTCAAGAATCGGCTTGGAAAATTACTCCTGTTCCTAAGCAAAAAACTTTTATACTAAATACGAGTATCCCTCCGATATTTTAGAGCTCATAAAGAAAAAGAGAAAACTACGTAAAAAATAGCAAATCCCACGATTTCCTCAGTATAAAACAGAACTAAACATTTTAGCTAAGATTCTCAGCACCAAAATAAAGTTATTTAATAATCAAAATATTTCTAATTATATTGAGAAAAAGCGGAAGTTTTCTCAGAGAAACAAACTAAAACATTAAGTCCTCTTGCGTTCAATGGTACGCTACCGCAGTTAAAAGAATATATAAGAAAATATTATTAAAAGTAGATTTAAACCAAAAACGGCTCCCGGCTTCGACTTGGTGACTGCTGATGTACTAAAAAATCTAACGCAAAAAGCTTTGCTAGGACGATAATAAACGCTTGCTTAAATCTCAGATACGTCCCATTATCATGGAAAGTATCTGAAATCAATATGGTACAAAAACCAGGCAAAAGCGCACATGAAACCTCGTATCGTCCAATATCACAGTTGCCTATTTTGTCCAAATTACTTGAAGCTGTAATCATAAGAAGACTTCAGAATATGATTACCGAAAAGGGACTTATACCCAATCATCAATTTGGAATTAGATCTCAACATTCCACAATCGATCAACTTCATGAAATAACGAGCATAATCAAAAATGCTACGAAAAGAAGCGCAATGTCACAGCTGTTTTTCTTGACGTATCCCAGGCGTTCGATAGAGTATGGTACCATGGCTTACTTCATAAATTAATACTTCATTTTCAACGGTATCTAACCGATCTAGTTGACTCTTACCTGAGCAAATGCTACTTCAGAATCAAGCAAGGACAATCATATACTACGTTACACCCGATAAAAACAGGTGTACCCCAAGGAAGTGTCCTGAGATCACTCTTATACATTTTGTTAACTAGCGACATGCCTACGGCGCCAAACCGCGCAATAGGGTTTTCAAGGTAAAAAAAGGAAAAAAAAAAACCTTTTTTGTGAATTTATTTCCCAAATCTGGATTGAGTAATTTTATTCGGACCTTTTGTTCATTATAGAGCACACTTTTGACAATGCAAGGTAACTTTTTCATGCAGAAATATTGAGGCATAAGCCGTTAACAGTGCTTCCCCCAGAACGTCTTGAGAAAAAAACACTTTGCGGTGTTTACCATGACTCGGCTGGAAATTATCCGAAAATAAAAAACCAAAAAAAATTAGTTAAACTATAATCAAATCGTCCCTCCAAACGTCCTCTCATAATATTTTTTTTGCATTCAAAAATTTTGGTGGACATCTAAAGTGTAAACTATACTTTTCCACTAAAAATTCCGCCATTTTGTGGGTGGAAAACACCCTTAATGAAAAAAAAAAAATATTTAGTAAACGTTGGGGGCGGTAAGACAAAAAAAATCGAAATTTCGAAATGCTTGTTAGTTCACATTTATAACTAGTTTCAATTTCAATGAAATGTAAACCCATCATTTATTACGTTTCAATAAAAAAAACATTCAATATTTCCCGGATAATTTCATAATTTCACTATGAAAATTACAGGAATAACGCGTAATTAGACAACCTAACCACTAAAAAATAGTATATGCGCTAGGCATATAACTTTTTACAATTTTTGCAAATACGAAAAACGGCATACGATAGTCGAATAGAGAATAAAAAAGTATGAACCCCATTATTATTATTTTTTTTTTTTGCGAAATTGCAAAAAAGTTTCCGCACAAAACGAAATTACTTTTTTATCAGAACTGCTGAAAAAAAACAAAAAAAAGGTTTGTACACTGTTCACGTTTTTCTTCTTAATAATACATATTTATGTAACTAATAATCTTCCTATTATTCCAAACGCCTTTCAATGGACCTAAGGGAAGTGCCCCACCCACCCCAAACTAAATTTTCTTCAGAAAATTCAGATTCAATATAATAATAACACAGCTGTGCGCGCGACAATGTCTTTACATCTGACGAGACGAGAGCATAGTTACATACTTCTTCTCTTTTATTTAATGTTCTCTATGCAAGAATGATAAAAGAAAGATTACGATAGTTGAATGATTTACCGTTAGATGAAGAACCAAAGCCACCTTTGTGTGATCTTAAGCACATTTGTTTTATCATTCATTTTAGAAATTAAAATAAGTTCTTCAAATCTGTTTTTATCGGGATAATTAAATATTGTTTGTGTAAAAATGTTTAAGACAAGTGCTAAAAATTCTGAAAAGTATTGTAATACGTGGAAAGAAAATTTAGCTAGCAAAACACAATGTATAAAAAATGTGGACAACCTATTGTTCGAATTATGTAAACAGCCCAAAGAAAAGTTTATTATTGGAAGATTTAATAGCCTTGGAAAGGAAATAAAGTGTAAGAAAAGAAGAATACAAATTATCGTTAGTGAACTTTCAGTAATGTGGAAGAAACTCTATTTAAAAACACTTACCTTAAGGTCTATTAAAAGAAATGTGGAAAGATTAATAAAGTCGTACCAAAACTTTTTAAAACGCCGTAATAAATATAGTTTTAATAAAATTTTTGATATAACTTCAAACAACGAAGAGCAACAATCAGACGAATCGGAGCATTTCCCCATTTCAATATCTAAAACCGATAATGTGCCGTTGGATGATGATTACAAACTTCCAACCATAATGGACGATGAGGTGTCATCAGATGATGATATTACCTACAAACCACGCCAGCCTATTGTATGAGATATTGTCGCCATCCCAACCTGGAATTTACAAAGCTTACACCAAAAATGCCGAACAAATGAAAAAACTGTTGAAAAACACTCTTAAAAATGAACACTGGTGCTTGCATTTTGACGGGAAAAAAATTGGAAAGAAAGAATATCAGGTCGTAGTACTGAAAAATGCTTCTAGGGAAGTAAAATTAGGTGTACTAGTTCTGAATGATGGAAAAGCGTCGATGAAATTTCACGGAATAAAGGAATTATTATGTGATTTTGACTTCTTGGAATCAATTAAAATGATAATTTGCGATAAAACCAGTGTGAATACTGGCAGACACCATGGTGTCGTCACACGCCTACAAAATTTTTTTCAAATCCTTTTCATTGCCCACAGTATATTAGTTGTCAACATCATGTGCTAGATTTGATGTTAAAACATGTCATGGATGAGCTTTTTGAGGGAAAAACATCATCGCCCAATATTTCATACAATTTTATTCAAAATTTAATAGAAAATTACGATGATCTAAAAAAAGAGTATGAACAAAATAGAAAATGTATTAAGGTTAAAAGCATTAAATGGTGAAATGACATGCATTACTATGATATAATATATGAATTAGTCGAATCTTTTAAATACTTGGAGAAAAATTAACATTTTCCTTACATAAAATTTAAAGCAATGCCAGCACTCAGTAATGCCCGTTGGAGTTCTAGACCTATTTTGGCACTTTTAGCCTTTATACTTATTCCTGAATATCGTTTGCAATTATATCCTATTTGTAAGTTTGTGTGCGGTGCTTGGAGCGAAATCCGGTTTTCCGATCATACTTTTAACAAAAATAATTTCGCCACACTACAGAAATCATTGGCCAGTTTCACAAAAGCAAATGAATGTTTTCTCAGACATTGGGTAAATAAACCATCAGCTGTTAAGGAAGTTCAGCGAAGTAACATCTGCGCAGAGCGTGCAATTAAAATTGTGCAAGACATTTTACCATTGTGTAAATCAACACATACTTTAAACTTAAAACTTATTTCATGTAACAATTGACAAAAATGTAAAAATAAAAATATTAAAAAAAATTTTGACTTTTTTTAGAAATCCATTTTTGCGCGGAACGTTTTTGAACCGAAATCACCTAAAAAAGTGATATTCATTACTTGTACAATATTCGCCACCACGTGGTGGTATGCCAAATTTTTCGTCAAATTTATTATATGCCTAATATGCGCACTTTATAAACGATATTTTAACAAAAATAAAAAGCACTTGCAACTACATTTTTAAAGATAATCTAAAATTTTTTTTGTACTATATATTGTTCAGTCTATATCAGTGGCGGATCCACGGGGGGTTTTTGGTGTTAAAACACCCCCTTAACTCAGAGAAAAATATATCTTTGTTGATATGGGTTTGGAATGAGGTTATTTATCAAAAAAATCACATCAAATTATAAGCAATTATAATAAGTTACAAGATTTTTGTTGTTATTCATATAATTCGAACTTTCTCTACATTTATACAAGCAGTATCGCTGAAGTTCAGTGATTAATTGAGGATTACACGGGATCTCGCATTCCATTTTATATTTTCCTTAGTTTTTGAAAGAATTCTTCTAGTATTTCATCAAATGACAGATCAATATCCCTATGAATATTTATTGATGATAGACCATTAAGCCTATCTTGACCTGTCGTATTTCGTAAATAGGTTTTAATTCTCTTTAAACTTGAAAAACCTCTTTCCGGTGATGCTATTGATACAGGCAATAACGCCAATATGCGTAAAGTCTTGAAAACATTCCCAAAAGTCGTTTTGTTCACTGCTTCTAAAGCTTCGAGAGCATTCCGAAAATGCTTGCCTGAAGTTCGCTGTTTCCACATTTTCACCTACGCAAAAAAATTTTGTTCTGAACAGTTGATCACCCATTCATAAAAAAAATATTTCTCGAGCTTTTTTAGGGTCAAATTCGTATTTTGGGAAAAATACACAAACATTTTCTAACACTGATCTGTGGTCAAGAAAGCGTCTCTTCAAATGAGCAATGTAAGTATCAAGAAAGGGAATATAAAAAGCAATGCGATAATATGCCTCAGCGTCGTTCGTTTTCAAATTGAAGCGATGCATTTGGCGGCTACTGTAGCGTGGTACCATTATTTCTGTACCTAGTTCGGTGCATACATTTTCAACGTTATTTCGGCAATTTGTCGCATTTCTAAGAACTCTCTTAAAGCGTCGTCCGCTAATCTAATGGCTTCTGCGATATCTTCATCAGGCGATTGTAATTTCCGGCTGAGAGGTAGGACGACTGCATGTACGGATTGCATTATGAAGCAGGAAATTTGGAATTCTACAGCAGAAATCGCAGCGACGAGCTGAGAGGCCGTAGTTGAAGTCTCCGGATCCTTCCAAGTCACGCTTCTTTCTAATGATTTAATCACGAACGGATGCAATTCGATGCATGTCGATATGGCTTCATGGCTTTCAGCACATCTTGTTGGGTATGCAGATTTCAGTTTTTGTTTTCTACATTCATTTCCAGGCTTCTCAATTTCGCTTTTCAACACTTCCAATCGTTTTGGCCAACGGAAAAAGTTGTGTAACGATCCAATTGTTCCTAGTGTATCTCTGATACCAACAACTTCGCAGGCTGAGTTGATTACGCTATGTGCCATGCAATGTACATAGATCGCTAATGGGAAACTCAATTTTACGAATGCCCACTCATTGTTGGAGCTCCATCATACTCTTGGCAATACCAAAAAGAGCAGTAAATGCCAACTTTCAAAAGATATTTCATTATCGTTTTCGCTAACCCTTCTCCGGTCGTTTCTGTAACGGGGACAAATGCTAAGAAATCCTCTCGAAAGTTTGATGATTGGTCAAAGTACCGCACACAAATGGCAAACTGATCAATCCCGGCGATGTCTGTTGTACCATCAGCTAATATTGAAAATCCGCGAGATTCATTTACACTGTCAACAATGCGTTTAGTAGTCAAGTTGTGAAAGATATCTATAATTTCGTTTTGGAATATTTTACTTTTATACATTGCGTTTTGTTCTACTTTAATCTCCCTACAATTGCAGTTATCAGTGGTTGGCAGCGTTATTTCATTTTTTTTTTCAACAATGCGCAGTATGTAATTACTATAAATTGGCACTTTACGGTGTCAGTAAACATCTTGTAAGAAAATCTTGGTTCTCCTTATATGTGCATCGAATTAAAGTTGTATTTGTAAGTAAGTTTCATCTTTCATAATCATCCATATTTTAGTCAGTTTGCTAAAAATATTAGATAAAAATAAAGTAAATGAACACTCTCGATTGTTTGTTGTCGAGAGTTTTCATTTACTTTAATACGACAAGGCCAGTGGATACACAAACAAAATAGTTTAACGACGTTTGAAATAATATTACGAAAGAAGAAGGTTGCGAAAATATTTGTCAACATGTTCTTTATTAGTAAAAGATCATGCGCATTATTATGCACCCATGCGCACTATAACCTGCCCCTGTACACCATTTTAAGTAGTACATGGTCAACTTTACAAGCTCCTCATTATCACGTGCATAATTATTTGTCAAGTTGCATAATTAACTCATTCTTTTCAACAGTATAATATGATTTTTCGCAATTCAACTATCCTTATACCCATTTTTGTCCACAAGGCAAAACGTGTCCTATGATAACTGAATTTTCGCGAGGGAACTGCTATATTAAAAATACGTTGAGTAATAAAACTTTTCGTAAAACCAACCAAAAAAAAATTTTTCTGGATCCGCCACTGGTCTATATGAAATAAAATGCGATTCCATATTCCAAAAATCCTACAGAATCTTGTTTTCTGAATAAACACATGTTTGAAGTTTTTCTATGTACTGAGTATTCCAAAAGTGATAATATAACTTCTAGGTGCCGTTTCGGTCATTTTCAGCATACAGTGGACCAATAAAGTTTACATACACCTAGTTCTATTAAATTACAACGCGACCAAGACAAAGAATCGCTGGAAGTTATGGAAATATTACAGTTGCTGAAGACCTCAATATGTCGATTCCACGTCGTTTTCAACAATTTTGCCTTAAAAATTATTTTCTCCGATCATGTTCACTTTCCGGTGAATAAACAAAAGAAGTGGTTTTAACACCATTAGACTACTTCTTGTCGGATTTTTTGAAGTCATTTGTCTTTAGCAATAAACTAGACTTTCTTGAAGCCTTAGAAGTCAATATTAAAAGTGCTATTCATAATATACAACAAGTAGTCAAAAAAGTACACGAAAATAGAATTAATCGAATATGTTTCTGCAAAAAGAAGTCGAGGATGCCATTTGAATGATGTTATATACAGAACTTAATTTTATCGATTCATGTGTTTTGTTTTTAATTATTGGAAATCTTTTCAAAAACTCCCGGAGGCTTTGGAGAATCATCTTCATTCTCTTGCTCCTTAACATCAGCATGATTCAAAAATAAGCAATACATTTAATAAAGCGAGATATACTTAATGTTATATGTAAGATAAAAAACAAAGATTTCGAAATAAATGAAATCATTCGGTGTGCAGAACACTTTAATTCAAATTATTCGGTTTGTAAAACCGACTGGTACTCTGCTGTAACAACAAGAGCCTTTTAAGCAGGAGCTGAATGGATCGAGAAAACATATAACAAATTCAAAAACTGAATTTTCAAACAGGCAAAAAGCACTCACTTGGTACCTCTTCACCTATGTTTTATGTCGTCAAGCCGCCCACACAGCGCGCGAGATGTTTCGAAATTATTAGAGTAGGTTCAGGCATTATCAGCGGGTAGGAAAAATTATAAATAAAAAGAGCCATGTCATTCTAAAATCTTTTCATTGCTTGATTAAACTTTTGCGTATGAGAACAAATGCTCTATTTATCTAACGGAATAATAATTAATCTACGATTCGACAAGGTAACCTTTAGGTGCTACAATATTTCGATGACAAGGGAAAAAATGTATGTACGAAGGTTTTGTTGTCGAAATATGAGGCAGACACATTGTGAGTTATGGATGGAGGTCTAAAATAAGCTCTGTGCAATATCCTATTTTCGGAGTATTTACCAAGCGATTATTAAAAAGAGCAACTGAATTTTTTAGTGGGAAGCCCTTACTTCCATGAATAGGACGAGGGCGAAGGGACATTGGCAAAAAAAATAAAGTTATTAGTGGATAAAGTCTAAAGCAAAAACGCAGATTTAAGTTTCTCAATGGATTGACGGATTTGCTATATTGCATAATATAACGACATTTGACGGCATAATTTGATTAGACCTACTAATTCATATAAGTGCTAAAATAAAAATGAAAAGTGTTGCTTCAAGAGTTCAAAAACATGCGTGGAAGGACATACGACCTCCCGGATTTCCACTGAACCAAATAAATATGTCTATATACGTATAAATAACTCTATATTTATCTCGATTATTTAAATACAACTATTAGGTAAACAAAGCTATTATGCTCTGTTGCAACATATTACAAAATTAAATATTAATTATTCGACCAAATTACGGAGAGAACATATATTTATATATATTTGGTATCCTCTTTAAACATAAATTCCTTTTAAAGTGTGAATTTTAATGCTTTTGTAATATTCATTTACTGAATTATCGTACTTTCAGTAATTTTAATTGTTTTTCCACACTTCGATTCTTAGT
Source organism: Bactrocera correcta (assembly GCA_027475135.1). Classification (NCBI taxonomy): domain Eukaryota; kingdom Metazoa; phylum Arthropoda; class Insecta; order Diptera; family Tephritidae; genus Bactrocera; species Bactrocera correcta. Next base: position 23,458,659 of record CM050322.1, read on the forward strand.
TCCAAATTATTGACTATAGAATTATAAGGTTCTCGTTTTGAAAAAATGTGGACCAATGATTCTCTCTCAGGTAGAGACACGGTAATTATGTCATGGATATGTTGATTACTGAAATCTCTCAGATTTTTTACTTATAAAATCAATCATGATAAATAATAAGCAACAGTTAAGTCATTTTACTTATATACTTCTTCATACTTATAGTAAGAACCTAATTATAATTCTATTACAAGGCTATATTTGAATTGAATTATATATTGAATATAGAACATTAATCTATAAAATATTTTCTAAATTCAAAAACTTTCAAAAGGAGTTAAATGGCATCTGCGAACTGAGATGATTTGAATGGATAACATATCAAACCGTATCTCCTTCACCGTACTTTGAGCATTTAATTGTAGGTCTTGTGATTGTAAATAGTTCTTTATATTTCGCCAAACCCGCTTGAGTTCTGATCAACATGGGCTTTATCCAGATATAAGGTACTAGTATAAAACTCCATTCTTAGAAGAGAAATTTATATAGACAATTGGATATGAACACACACCCGCTATGCACTTTATTTCCTAATATTGTGCCCGCGACATAAGGAATTTTTGGTTATTTTTTTAAACCTTGGCTTACTTTATTTTTGAACTGACCTCTAAATGTCATTTGGATATCGCACTCAAGAATATATTCATATTTGTTACCAACTCTCCTTAAAATTTTATTGATCAGTTCAAAATTTGTTTATATCATATATTGAAAATTAGGATCTTAGTCCTTGCACCTGTTAATTTTACGTATGCTGTGACCGCCAATACGTTAAAGACTTAGCCGTTACTTTTTCTTATACATATACCCATACATCATTCTATATGAACCAAAGCCTCATGTAAATAATAAGATTAATATGTTTTAAATTTTCAATATACCTGAAACATTTTCAGGATTTACAAAATCTGTTAATTTTTATAATTATAATGATTTTCTTTTCTCTGATTCTATTACTCTTTTATTGCATAAGACCACATAATACCAAACATGAGAACCATCAGATTTCAATATTGCCTAATAAAGTATACTGAATTCATAGGAAATATTTGGAGTTTTTAAATTTTGTAGACACCTTGAAATGAAATAATTTAACTGGAACAAAAGGGTTATATATTATAGTTCGTACTTTTTACCCTAATTGTTTTTCAGTTTTCAAACTTATTAGTGTTTATGTGCTTCCTTGTATATATGTCGTCATATTTAATTTATTATGTGGAGGAGACAAAAATCGCTCAAGGAAATAACTTTTCGAAGTTAAGTAATACACTTAGTTTATATATTATAAGCCAAAATACATTCAGAATATTTTATTCTTCTTAATGCTCTAGAAACCCCTGCATTTATTTTATTTCCTTATCCATTTATAATTTGAACAATATTTTCTATCCTATTTTGATATGTGCTTACTTAAATAATTAATCAGACAAATGAAATGGATGGCCTTAATGTGTATACTGATATGTGTATATCGATACTTTTTAAACCTGATTTGGTTCTTTGTTCTCATGATATGCATGAAAGTTAATAATCTCTAAAATAACACATGTAAACAAATTTCTACGTATTCATACCTAAACATGTATACACTTACGAATGTCCATTGGTCATATTGAAAACTCTTGATTTTAAGCTTGAAACCACGCACAATTTGCTTACATACGTATTTGATTTTTATTCTCTCTACCTTACTTCCACAAAAGTAGCCGCCACTTTAACCTTTCGACGTTCAATTAATTAAAAGTATTTGTTTAAAATGATTAATGTGCTTATATCTATTTTCAACCTGAATGCACGTTTTCGTGCCCTTAGGAAAACAAATTGTGTGTTGAAGCAAAACTTGTTTCCAAACAAACAATTTAATACCAGTTAATACAAAGGCCTTGAAATATTACTTAAAAGAATAAGAATACTTAACATGAATAAAATGTCTGTATGTTTGTATAAATTTATGCTATTTATTTATAAATAATGCAGATATTAGATAAACATATTGATATTAATACACAATATTCAATGATTTAAATGTCAAATTATAGTAGACTAGCTTTACTCTGCGGGTAACATGCGGTTTATTATAGAAAATAAATTGTGTACTAACAGTAAAAATAATGACTATTAACATTTCAGAATCAAAATAATTTAAATTTAAGCATCGAAAAGATAAATTTACAAAGTTTGACTGACAGAATAGAAGAGTTGTATGTTTCTGTAATTGGAGCTTGAATACTGAGGATGTGGTTATACCGAAACGCGCTAAAGCAAATACAATCACTTTGCCATTACTCAATTAAGCCACCATCAAATACAGCAAGAAAGTTCTGCCGGTGCTCCCTGTTGCGTCCAATGAAAGGATCCCTTAATCACTTGTTTGTTATAAGTTTCAGCGCTTCTTTAGAAATTATAAAAAAAATTGTATATCATTGACGAGTGTTATCCCTTGGTATCGGGGAGAAATGTCTTCTGGGAAAGTGTTTTTATAATTGTCGCACAATTGCTGAAGGTTGCGGAGTCCGCAGGTGCGGACTGTCTGTCCGTCTTGATTAAAATTAGTGCAAATATTTGCATAAAAGTAAAGACGAGCCTTAAGGAAAACTTATAAAGTGTCTTAACTGAGCACTCATATAAGACAGTGGATTGCAGTTAAAACAGAGGGCATGGCTCCGCCCTCTAATAATTTTAATGAACATATCTCTAAATCTACGTAAGCAACAATAACCAAATTTACTGAGCGCAAGAATAACTCCTACCTTCAAGGTGTAAATGGATGAAATCGGATGATAACGCCGCTCACTCCCCAATAAAAGGTGCCCGTGTTACCATTAGAGGGCCTTAAAGGCGACGGTGTAAAAACAGCCCACTATGAGGCAAAATCACAGATCTCAGGACCTGCTCGACCGATTTCAACCAAATTTGGTAGATACATAACATTTTTCTAGCATTCTTATTTATTCTTCTTCTTTCTCTTTACAGGCGTAGGCACCGCTTACGCGATTATAGCCGAGTCAACAACAGCGCGCCACTCGTTTCTTCTCTTCGCTACGTGGTGCCAATTGGATATTCCAAGCGAAGCCAGGTCCTTCTCCACTTGGTCCTTCCAACGGAGTGGAGGTCTTCCTCTTCCTCTGCTTCTCGCGGCGGGTACTGCGTCGAATACTTTCAGAGCTGGAGTGTTTTCATCCATCCGGACAACATCCGCTGTCTTTTAATTCGCTGAACTATGTCAATGTCGTCGTATATCTCATACAGCTCATCGCTCCATCGAATGCGATATTCGCCGTGGCCATTCGCAAAGGACCATAAATCTTTCGCAGAACCTTTCTCTCAAAAACTCTTAAGGTCGGCTCATCGGTTGTTGTCATCGTTCAAGCCTCTGCACCATATAGCAGGACGGGAATTATGAGCGACTTATAGAGTTTGGCTTTCGTTCGTCGAGAGAGGAATTTACTTTTCAATTGCCTACTCAGTCCGAAGTAGCACCTGTTGGCAAAAGTAATCCTGCGTTGGATTTCCAGGCTGACATTGTTGGTGGTGTTTACGCTGCTTCCAAGATAGACGAAATTATCTACAACTTCAAAGTTATGACTGTCAACAGTGACGTGGGAGCTAAGTCGCGACTGCGACAACTGTTTGTTTGATGACAGGAGATACTTCGTCTTGCCCTCGTTCACTGCCAGACCCATTTGCGTTGCTTCCTTGTTAAGTCTGGAGAAAGCAGACCTGACGGCGCGGGTGTTGAGGCCGATGATATCAATATCATCGGCATACGCTAGTAGCTGTATACTCTTATAAAAGATTGTACCTTGTCTGAAACCTCGTTTGGTATCGAACGGCTCGGTGAGGTCCTTCCCGATCCTGACGGAGTTTCCGGTGCTGCTCAACGTGAGTGTACGCAGCCGTATTAGTTTTGCGAGGATACCAAATTCAGACATCGGGGCATAAAGGCAGCTCCTTTTCGTGCTGTCGAAAGCAGCTTTGAAATCGACGAAGAGGTGGTGTGTGTCGATTCTCCTTTCACGGGTCTTTTCCAAGATTTGCCGCATGGTGAATATCTGGTCGGTTGTTGATTTGCCAGGTCGAAGGACACACTTATAAGGTCCAATCAGTTTGTTGACGGTGGGCCTTAATCTTTCACACAATACGCTCGACGGAACCTTATGTGCGATGTTGAGGAGGCTAATCCCACGATAGTTGGCGCAGATTGTGGGGTCTCCTTTTTTGTGGATTGGGCATAGCACACTTAAATTCCAATCGTTGGGCATGCATTCGTCCGGCCATATTTTACAAAGAAGCTGATGCATGCTTCTTACCAGTTCTTCGCCGCCGTGTTTGAATAGCTCGGCCGGCAATCCGTCAGCCCTTGCCGCTTTGTTGTTCTTCAATCGGGCAATTGCTATTCGAACCTCTTCATGGTCGGGTGGAACGTGGAACTTCTGCTCCATCATCATCGATTGGGAAATCGTCATCGATTGAGAAATCGGGTTCGCCTTCCTCTGGCGTTGTACCTTCACTGCCATTCAGCAGGCTGGAGAAGTGTTCCCTCCATAATTTAAGTATACCTTGGGCATAGGTGACTAGAGCACCTTTGGGGTTCTACTAGAGTATGCTCCGGCAAGCTCTCAAGCTCTTCGTACTAACGCATTTCGGCCTTTTTCTTTTTCTGTCTACAAATGCGTCTTGCTTCCCTCTTCAACTCTCGGTATCTATCCCATCCCGCACGTGTTGTGGTCGGTCGTAACGTTGCGAGGTAGGTAGCCTGTTTTCTCTCCGCTGCGACACGGCACTCCTCGTCGTACTAGCTGTTCTTTTGCACTTTCCGAATGCCAATGGTTTCGGTTGCAGCTGTACGTAAGGAGTTTGAAAGGCCGTCCCATAGTTCCCTTATACCGAGATGTTGACGAGTGCTCTCAGAGAGCAGGAGTTCAAACCGAGTAGAAAATCGTTCGGCTGTCTGTTTCAATTGTAGCTTCTCGACGTCGAACCTTCCTTGTGTTTGTTGGCGTGCGTTTTTTGCTGCACAGAGGCGGGTGTGAATCTTGGTTGCAACAATATAGTGGTCCGAGTCGATGTTAGGACCTCGGAGCGCACGCACATCTAAAACACTGGAGACGTGTCTTCCGTCTATCACAACATGATCGATCTGGTTGGTGGTTTTTCGATCCGGAGACTGCCAGGTAGCTTGATGAATCTTCTTATGCTGGAATCTAGTACTACTGATAACCATATTTCGGGCCACGGCGAAGTCGATCAGCCTCAGCCCATTTGGGGATGTTTCCTCGTGGAGTCTGAATTTACTGACCGTAGTGCCAAAGATGCCTTCTTTGCCCACCCTGGCGTTAAAGTCGTCAAGCACGATTTTGACATCGTGGCGGGGGCAGCGATATATTGAAGAACCTCGCTTTGATGCGGATTGTGGCTAGACGTTCATTCATAGGAGTGAATGATAGTATTTGGCGACGGAGTCTCTCTGCACCACGAATCCAACACCAAACTTGCGCTCCTTTATATGGCCACTGTAGTAAATGCCACAAGGACCTACTTGTCTCTGTCCTTGTCCCGTCCATCGCATTTCTTGGACGGCGGTGATGTCACCCTTTATTTTTACGAGGACATCAACCAGCTGGGCAGTGGCACCTTCCCAATTAAGGGACCGGACATTCCAGGTGCATGCCCTCAAATCATAGTCCTTAATTCGTTTGCCATGGTCGTCATCAAAATGGGGGTCACTCATCCGAGGCTGTCGTTTGTTTTTCATTGGGGGTGTTTTTTTACGTGGCGGGTCCCAAACCCAGCGCACAACCCTGCGGAGGGGATGGTTCGCCTTCTCACTTTCGCTCGCCTTCAAACGGATGTTCTTAAGCTACCCAGAGGTTACTTGGTCAAAGACCGGAAGTCGTGAGCTGCTTGAGTCATATGTAAAAGAATCGTTTCTGGCCACTCCCAAGTGAATGGCGATCGGAAAACTTTCCTCACTTGCGTGAACTTCTACACATGACTCCCATCCTCCAGCATACTTATTTCACAGTGCGAAAATGGGCGAAATTGTAACCTCACCTATTTCCCATATAACTCAACTTTAAATTTCATTTTATTCTCTGAACTTCTGGTGGTAAAATAAAAAAAAGTATTAAATATAACGGGATGAAACTTTGCACGAATAATCCCTTTAGAGTATTCCATCATGCGACCACAAGTTTTTAAAATCAAACAAAAATTTTTAACTTCTAGATACGGAAGATTTGGAGCCTATTACATATTGTTGACTTTTTACCACAAAATCTGTTTACGTGCCAAAAATGGGTTGAATCATGCCAATACTTCCCTTGCTCCCAAATACCTAACACAACGTTTTTCAAACTTCCACGTAATGTTTTAACGTATATAAGTTAATCAAACACAAACGGTTGATTTAGAATAATATATTTTCAGGAGCTATGCTCCTTTATTCCTTCAACTCCAACTAAAAACTAAACATTACATTTTATCATTCTTAATGCTAGCCCTAAATCTGCCGCTACTGCTACGTGACCAAAAGTGCTGATTCTGTGGTTCCCATCGTTTATGTTGCTGGCCGTCCGTTCCCATAGTCTGGAGTTACACGTGACTTTATTAGTTGGATGTGTATTACCTTAGCATAATGAGGTGTTATGTTGTGTAATAGTATGCGTGTCTTAACATTTGTTAATATGTGTCATGCTAACAGAACCAACCCCAACCCCCCGCGCCCCCCCATGAGATTCAAACGTCCTCGTTTGCACCTTTAGGCTTATTGAAGATCTGGTTAAGTCCTTCAACTGCGATTTATGTTAGATCGATGGACCGTTTTTGTTTGTCCTCCTTGGGTGATAGAACGGATTTTGTTAAGTATATGATAATGATTAACAATATGAAGGTTAAAATAATATTTGCGGTATATTTAAGTTGGTTTGCTGATTGTGTGAGGGTTATTTCTTTTGTATTATCGATATTTAGTTGCTTCAGCATCTCTAAGAAAAGTATTTCCTCGCTTCTGTTTGATGTTGAGGGTGGTTGGAGTAGGTCAGGTAGGGCTTATTTGTCGATCTTTGTGCATTGAAAAATATCTTCTCATTGATCTTGATTGTAGCGTTATGGTAGAGAATTATAAAAGTACCATTCAGGATCGTAAGTTCCTCGTTTATTATGATTTCTCCTTTAAAATTGTTTAGGAATAGTATTCCTGGTGACAATTCTTCGTAGTCTAAAATGTGTTGGCTGTTGGTCACTGTACAGTTTGACAAACGACTCCTTAGGAGATTACTTATGCAATAGTCATTACTTAAATTTAATAAGTTACTTCTTAAACATATTTGCAAGGAATTATATTGTTTACAATTGGTTTTTATTCCGAAAATATTCTTTTCACAGCTAAGAATTGAGTTAAAATTTATTTTATTGATCTTGTCATTCCTCTCCACTGCTCTAATATCTAAATTTTGCAAATTCCTTTTTCTACTGTAGGTAAACTTAAAATGTAAATTATTATTTTTCCATCGGTTGCTATTTTTATTTAAGAAAATTCTAAAGCTTCGTCTAAATTTATGAATGGAATATCATCTTTTTCAAAAGTTTTCTTGGCGATGTTCGCTTCTTCGCTTCTTTTATAATTTCTAATTTATACTTTAACTTCAAAAATGATTCTATTTCTTTGCTTTTATCATTTTCCAACTCTTTAATAAAATGATTTGTTGTGTTTTCAATCTCGTTTACTTTTTCTATCATTAGCTTGTTAATTAGAACTTGATTATTATTATTTTCTAGAACGTTATTTAATTTGTTTAACACTATTTCGTGGTCTTCGTGGTCTGGACTTCCTTCAATCCATTTCCACGCACTACCTAGAAAATTTAATGACCTTTTTGATTTTCTTACAACTTTTAAATTATTGATATGAGCCTTAATCTGGGATATTAGTAGAGTAATGAAAGGATAGTTGGGATTTCTATGAAATGCGTCCGTTTTCGTCGTCATTTCGATATGTTTGAGGACTTCCATATATTTGTTAATGTCGATTTCATGTATTATTCTAAACGTTCCTGTCTGCAATCTGGCCGATCCTTTTTTTTTCATCAGTTACGTATCCTGCTTTTATGTATAATTTGTCCTTTTCCGGTAAGGACTGTACTATTTCTATCCTCCTTAACTATTTGCTTACAGTATGGTTTGCTAACTTAGTTCCTAATCTTCTATTTTTCTTAACGTAAATTACCTCTCCTGGCAAATATGTTTTTGTTGTGTGTCTTTTTTTGTTGTGATAATCGATATCCTTTATCTGCTTCTCCGCTAATTTTTGTAAGATATCTTGTATTGTTTTTTCAATATCCCCGGGAGTATGTGTCACATTCCTACCAAAAAATATATCTACTGGCCTTTTCCTCGTCACCGAGTGGATGGTATGGTTATACTCTGAAACTGCTCTTTCTAATAGCTCTTCGAAATTTCTGTGGCCTCCATTATTCTTGATACATCGCATTATTTCGGTTAGGGTGGAGTGAAACCTCTCCACATGGCCGTTCGCTTGACTTTTGTATCGGGGAGTAGCGTAAACATCTATTCCTAGTTCGTCTTTTATCATAAATTTAATTTAGGTGGAATTAAAAGCTGGTTCGTTATCCGTTATTACCATTAGCTTTGGTACACCGAAAAAGAATATTACGTCTTTTAAGGGTCTTCTGACATCCTCTATCGCTCTACTACTCAATATTTTTGTTATAGCGTTTTTACTAAATTTGTCCAATGCGGTCATAACTACCTAACCTTCGGTCAAATAAATATAAACGTGTACGGTGTGTCTTGGAAATGTGGGTAGCGGTGTTGGTGCAAATATTGGCTGATTAGGATGTCTTTCGTATTTATTCTCCTTACATGTTGTGCAATTGGCTATTATTCGCCTAATTTTGGTCATTATACCAGGGAAGTAGCCTTTCTCTAGAATTTTTTTTTTGTTTTCGGTTGCATTCCTATGGGCTCTTGAATGTTCTAGTATAATATTTTCCTGTTCCTGGTCGCTGCATATGTCGTCTACTAATTTCTGAGTGTATCTGCATTTATACATAATTGCTGAAGTTTTGAGGGTAAATATTTTGAATCATGCCCATCGTTCTTTCGTCTATGTTTATTCCGTTAATAACGGACGGATTTAAATATCTTCTAAACAACACAGTAAGGTTCTGCTCATTAAAATTGGGTTCTTTAATTATATGTCGGTGCATTTTCGGAAAAGTTATTTTGAATTGGTATGAGGGTGTTTCGTCTAGTTTAAGGAATATTTGATTTTTGAAAACGTTTATGGGTACCTCTGTACAAGGTATTAAATTGTGACTTGAACTATCGTCGCTGTGGATAGTGGGTGTAAGTGAGTTTTTTTGGTTCGATATCCTTGATAGTGCGTTTGATTTTCCGGGTTGGTAAACTAATTCATGATTATATTCCTCTAATATTGATTGATATTGTAAACGGTAGGTGATCAGTTATTATTTTTATTCTTTTCGAACCATAGAGGTAACTTCGTAATGTGTTGAGTGCCCATATTATGGACAGCATTTCTTTTTCGTTAGTAGCGTAGTGTTCCTCCGTTTTACTAAGGGTTCTTGATATGAAAGCTATCGGTTTGTTATCCTGTAATAACACACCGCCTATGGCATAGTCAGAGGCGTCGGTAGTCAGGTCGAAGTCTTTTTCAAAGTTTGGGTGCGCAAGAACGATGTCTTTTGATATTAATGTGCTTTTAATTTTATTGAATGCTCTTAACGCTTCGTCATCTACTCTTACTTCCATTTTCCTAGATTTGTTTTTAGGGACGTTACCGGCTTCTCCTCGGAGAAGTGCTGTAAGGGGCTTGGCTAACTTAGAGTAGTCCTTAATAAATCGTCTATAATATCCCGACATTCCTAAAAATAACCTTAACTCTTTTAGGTTGCGCGGAACTGGGAATTGAGCTATTGCATCTACCTTTTTGGGGTTTGTTTTTATTCCTTCAGGGCTGACTACATATCCCAAGAATTATACTTCCTTCTTTGCAAATTCACATTTATCTAGTTGGATTTTCGTGTTGGCTCTTTCCAACGTTTCGCAAACCCTTTCTAAATTTTTTAAATGACCCTCTTCGTCTCTTCCGAATACAATAACGTCGTCAAAGTATACGTAACAGCAAGTTCCAATATGTTCACGGAGGATATCGTCTAGTGCCCTTTGGAATGTGAATGGGGCATTTTTAAGCCCAAAGGGCAATCGGAAAAATTCGTCTCTTCCGTTATTTACGGAAAATGCCGTTTTCTCTATGTCTGTTTCACGGGGGGATATTTGATGAAATCCACTTTTTAAGTCTATAACTGTAAACATTTTGTTATATCCAAGGTTTGAAAGGACTTCACTGATCTCAGGAATAGGATATCTGTCTGGAATGGTAATTGAGTTGAGTTTCCTGTAGTCGATGACCATGGGGTACTTCTTTTCGACGGAAGCATCCATTTTTCTATCGACTATCCAAACGGGGGAGTTGTATGGCCTTTAAAGCCATTGGGTAAGGATATGGTTTCAAGTATACTGGGTTTCACTAACTGTCCTAATCTCCCCCTTCATCGTGGTCGTGTAGGTGAGTTTTTCGTTCGGGTCTGCGAAAAGGTTAGGGCATTTCTCAATTATGTTATTTATTTTTCGTCGCTGTTATTCAGAGAGATGGGGCAACTGCATTTCAGCATTATTGACTTCCTGGGACATTTGTTGTTTTAGATGAATTGATAGATTGGGAAATATTGTCATAATGTTTTTATCGGTGTGGATGGTGGCTTGTAATTGCCTTAAAGTATCATTGCCAACTATCCCATGGAATGATTTTAATGTAGGCAAGATGAAGAATTTTATCTTCCCTACGTGGGGTCCAAATATGTCTATAAAGGTGTGGTGCGTAATTTCTATGGATCCTGCCACTGAATTGACTTTAAACGATTTTTCATTTGGTATAGGATTCCTGATCCTATTAGATTGTATATAATTTTTGTTAGATCCTGTATCTATGAGAAAATCTAGAGCGTCTCCACTCCTTGTCACGAATTCGTAATAAGGTAGTGGGGACAGCGTTAGTCTAAAAAAGGGATCGTATCGAGTTCGTAATAGTCTTGATCGTCCTGTTGCTGTTCGTTATTATTAATAAAATTAATATTTCCTTCCGTTAGTTGATGTGGTTCGTTTCCTTCTATGTATTCCTTAGGGTAGGTACTGCTTTCAAAAATTTGGTTGGGATCTGCTGGTATTTGGTAGTTGCTAACTGCTGGTTTGGTATCCGCATAAAAATTTCTTTGTATTTTATTCGGTGAGTGGACTTGTTGTACAGAAAGTGGTCGCTTCTGTACATTGTAATTATTTTGGTTGGTATTGGGGTGGTTTTGGTAATTGACATTTCTGGACTGTATAGATCTATCTACATCCATTGGTATGGGCGGTTTTTGAGGTAGATTGGGTCTATTATTATTATAACAGTTTGGTTGGTTACCGAATCCTGGAGCATTCGGCCGGAACCCTTGGTTATTTTGAGGATGATTATATATATTATAGTTGTAATTGCTAATATTGAGGTGCGATTTGTGGGTAGTGATTCAATGGTCGATTGAAGGAGTTTGTCCTTAGTCCGGGATTCTGCCTAGATCCAGAGAAATATGTAAGCTCGGGACAAAAGGGCCTGTTGTGGTTAAATGTCATGTTCTGTCGAGAAAGTCGCGGTGGTGGATAGCTGGTTTTTTGCACCTTATGTGCATGATGCATTCTGAATGTCATATTTTCTAATTTTTGACATAAATGCAACGCCTGCAGCAAGGATGTTGGTTCGCGTATGCTAAGAAGGCGGGGAAGGTCTCCATTAAGTCCGCGAATAAATGTATCCAGGGCTTTTTCTCGATAAGTATGTGTGATAGTTTTGATAGATTCTTCGTTCATATCGAGACAAGCGATTTTATCTATCAGGGAGAGATGCTGATAAACCTTTTGGTAAAAAGTGGGAATATCATCGTGACGCTGAGCCAGTGTTGTCAGTTGGTAATCGAGGGTACCGATGATCTGAGTAATGAAGCATCAGACATTTTTTAATTTGTGTCCAGTCCAGTGGAGTTCGATAAAACTCCAGGGCCGTATCGGCATCGCCGACAATGTTATGCCGCATGGTATGTAGGATTCCGAAGTATCTTGGGGTGTCCTGGAAGCTTTTGTAAACTTCTAGAATTCTGTCCATGGATTTGCGCCAAAAATTGAATTCTCCAGGACGTCCGGAAAATTCTTTTAGGCATTTGACTATGTCCAGTGTTCTGTCAATTTCATTCACGTTAGTGCTATTCACTGTCATGCGATAGTCCCTATACTCTAAGTCTGGGTTGTTGGTCATGTGGTTCGCGACTTATTGTGCTATCTCTCGTATAAATGCGTTATTCATAGGTACGGATTGGGAGGTAAAAGGTTCGGTATTTGGGTTTTCATTTAATCTAATCTGGTTTAACTGTTTAACTAATTCTTCCTCATTTTTTTTTTATATTATATTTACTTTTTTTTTTAACTTCACAATTAAGTAAAAATCGGGTTTTACAATTTCCTTAATATTAATGAATTTTCTTTTCGATAAAATTTATAACTAATATTTTTATTTATTAAGACGTTCGATTTACGTTTTGATTACGTTTTTTCTTCTTCACTAGAATTTTTCCCAATAAATATTATCGTCTAGGTAGCCGATTTCTTTAATATAAATAACTTTGTTTTCAATAAAATTTATAAATAATATTTTTTTTCGATTTAAAATAAAATTATAATTTTCTTTTCAATAAAATTTTACAATCAACATTCTCACTGCGGGAAGATTTCCGCTTTCTTTAGTTTTAATAACTTCGCACAATATAAATTTTTAAATAATTAGTATTTTAATCAATATTTTACTATATTTTTATGTTGTTACAGTATATTTTGATTTCACAACGTTTACATAATTTTTTTACGATATGCTTCTCACAATCATTCACAATTACAAAGAGATATTAAGGATAAACTTACAATAGACTAATCGTGTCCAGCGCTGGGGCTCTGAGTTGTTAAACGTTTCCAGATGATCCTTTTCCTGCTGTGCTGGAATCCTTAGACGTTATTATTGGTCAGTCCTCCTTATCGCTAAGTATCCGCTCGCCTTTTTCTTATCCCGCGTAGGTTCTTACTTTTGCTGTTCAGACCTTTTTCACTTTTCACAAACTCGCGGAGCCGTACTTTTTGATTTTAGGGCTGTTATAATATTTGTTACGGCATCCGCGAAACCTTACTTCTTGGTTTTCAGGTTATTTACTTTACGACGCGCTGGTCCCTGCTCAGGCGCCAGTTAATCAAACACAAACGGTTGATTTAAAAAAATATATTTTTGGGAGCTATGCTCCTTTATTCCTTCAACCCCAACTAAAAACTAAACTTTACATTTTATCATTCTTAACGCTAGCCCTAAATCTGTCGCTACTGGTACGTGGCCAATAGTGCTGATTCTGTGGTTCCCACCGTTGTGCTAGATTTGTGTTGCTGGCCGTCCGTTCCCATAGTCTGGAGTTACACGTGCCCCAACGTCCGCGACTTTATTAGTTGGATGTATGTTGGATGCCTATACCTTAGCATAATGAGGTGTTATGTTGGTGTAATAGTATGCGTGTCTTAACATTTGTTAATATGTGTCATGCTAACATATATCGGCCAATATGTGAGTTGTCTGTATGAAACTGAGTTAGCGTGTTTTAGTGATAACAGTGTATCTCTGTGCCTAAAATGGATAAAAATGGAGAAAAACTTTCTTCTTCTTTACTGGTGTAGACACCGCTTACACGATTTTAGCCGAGTTAACAACAGCGCGCTAGTCGTTTCTTCTCTTCGCTACGTGGCGCCAATCGGACATTCCAAGCGAAGCCAGGTCCTTTTCCACCTGGTCCTTTCAACGGTGTGGAGGTCTTCTTCTTCCTCTTCTTCCCGCGGCGGGTACTGCGACGAATACTTTCAGTGCTGGAGTGTTTTCATCCATCCGGACAACATGACCTAGCCAGCGTAGCCGCTGTCTTTTAATTCGCTGAACTATGTCAATGTCGTCGTATATCTCGTACAGCTCATCGTCCCATCGAATACGATATTCGCCGTGGCCAACGCGCAAAGGACGATAAATCTTTCGCAGAACTTTTCTCTCGAAAACTCTTAAGGTCGACCCATCGGTTGTTGTCATCGTCCAAGCCTCTGCACCGTATAGCAGGACGGGAATTATGAGTGACTTATAGAGTTTGGTTTTTGTTTGTCGAGAGAGGACTTTGCTTCTCAATTGCCTGCTCAGTCCAAAGTAGCACTTGTTGGCAAGAGTTATCTTGCGTCGGATTTCAAGGCTGACATTGTAGGTGGTGTGTACGCTGGTTCCAAGATAGACGAAATTATCTACAACTTCAAAGTTATGACTGTCAATAGTGACGTGAGTGCCAAGTCGCGAGTGCGATGACTGTTTGTTTGATGACAGGAGATATTTCGTCTTGCCCTCGTTCACTGCCAGACCCATTTGCGTTGCTTCCTTGTTCAGTATGGAGAAAGCAGAACTAACGGCGGGGGTGTTGAGGCCGATGATATCAATATCGATTAAGTTCTGCAGCTCGAATAATTTTCTGCAGCAGCAGATTGAAGAAGTCGCACGATAGGGAGTCGCCTTGTCTGAAACCTCATTTGGTATGGAACGGCTCGGAGAGGTCCTTTCCGATCCTGACGTAGCTTCTGGTGCTGCTCAACGTCAGTGTACGCAGCTGTATTAGTTTTGCGGGGACACCAAATTCAGACATCGCGGCATAAAGGCAGCTCGTTTTCGTGCTGTCGAAAGCAGCTTTGAAATCGACGAAGAGGTGGTGTGTGTCGATTATTCTTTCACGGGTCTTTTCCAAGATTTGGCGCATGGTCGGTTGTTGTTTTGCCAGGTCTAAAGCCACACTAATAAGGTCCAATCAGTTTGTTGACGGTGGGCCTTAATCTTTCACACAATATGCTCGACAGAACCTTATATGCGATGTTGAGGAGACTAATCCGACGATAGTTGGCACAGATTGTGGGGTCTCCCTTTTTATGGATTGGGCATAGCACACTTAAATCCCTATCGTTGGACATGCTTTCGTCCGAACATACCTTACAAGGAAGCTGATGCAAGCTCCTTATCAGTATTTCGCCGCCGTGTTCGAATAGCTCGGCCGGCAATCTGTCGGCCCCTGCCACTTTGTTGTTCTTCGGGCGGGCAATTGCTATTCGAACCTCTTCATGGTCGGGTAGTGGAACGTCTGCTCCATCGTCATCGATTGGGAAATCGGGTTCGCCTTCTCCTGGCGTTGTGCGTTCACTGCCATTCAGCAGGCTGGAGAAGTGTTCCCTCCATAATTTAAGTATGCTCTGGACATGAGTGACTAGATCACCTTTTGGGGGTTCTAAAGATAATGCTTCGGTCTTGAAACCTTGAATTTTCGAGCACTACCCCTGTCGGCCAGCTTATCAAGCTCTTCGTTCTCACGCATTTCGGCCTCCTTCTTTTTCTGTATACAAATGCGTCTTGCTTCCCTCTTCAACTCTCAGTATCTATCCCATCCCGCACGTGTTGTAGTCGATCGTAACGTTGCGAGGTAGGCAGCCTGTTTTCTCTCCGCTGCGACAGGGCACTCCTCGTCGTACCAGCTGTTCTTTTGTACTTTCCGAAAACCAATGGTTTCGGCTACAGCTGTACGTAGGGAGTTTGAAAGGCCGTCCCACAGTTCCCTTATACCGAGATGTTGACGAGTGCTCTCAGAGAGTAGGAGTGCAAGCCGAGTAGAAAATCGTTCGGTTGTCTGTTGTGATTGCAGCTTCTCGACTTCGAACCTTCCTTGTGTTTGTTGGCGTTCGTTTTTTGCTGCAGTGAGGCGGGTGCGAAGCTTGGCTGCAACAGTATAGTTGTCCGAGTCGATGTTAGGACCTCGGGGCGCACGCACATCTAAAACACTGGAGACGTGTCTTCCGTCCGTCCGATCTGGTTGGTAGTTTTTCGATTCGGAGACAGCCAGGTAGCTTGCTAAATCTTCTTATGCTGGAATCTAGTACTACTGATAACCATATTTCGGGCCGTGGCGAAGTCGATCAGCCTCAACCCATTTGGAGATGTTTCCTCGTGGAGTCTGAATTTACTGACCCTAGTGCCAAAGGTACCTTCTTTTCCCACCCTGGTGTTAAAGTCGCCAAGCACGATTTTGGCATCGTGGCGGGGGCATCTCTCATAAGTGCGCTCCAAGCACTCATAAAAGGCATCTTTGGTCACATCGTCCTTCTCTTCCGTCGGGGCGTGGGCGCAAATCAGCGATATGTTGAAGAACCTGAATGATAGTACTCGGCGACGGAGTCTCTCTCCCACCACGAATCCAATACCAAACTTTCGCTCCATGTACATGCCCTCAATTCGTACTCCTTATTTCGTTTTCCATGGTCGTCATAGAAAGGGGGGTCTCTCATCCGAAGCTGGTTATAACTATTCACTAGGGGTGTTTTTTTTCGTGGCGGGTCCCAAACCCAGCGCACAACCCTATGTGGGGGATGTTTCGCCTTCTCTCTTTAGCTCGCCTTTAAACGGATGTTCTTAAGCTACCCAGAGGATACTTGGTCAAAGACCGGAAGTCGTGAGGTGCTTGAGTCATATGTAAATAATCGTTTCTGGGCACTCCCAAGTGAATGGCGATCAGAGAACTTTCCTCACTTGCGTGAACTTCTACGCATGACTCCATCCTCCGGAACAGAGAAAAATTTTACCTGGCCGCAATATAGCAAACATTTAGCATTCAGGTGACTTTACTCCATATGATTGGTGATGGTACCTTAATGAACCTCAGGGAACACTTTATTAATTTGTGGCATATTAATAGAAGATAGTTTTGGCAAAAATAGATAAAATTAAGTCGATACTAGCATCAACTCCCATATACTATATACGGGTATGTATAATAATTTTTGTTTTTCTAACAAACCTTTTGTCGAATATGTGGGTTTTGTATGTGTTATATGTATATGTGTATCGAACTTCTGTAAATCGAACACTTGAATTGGCAACAGAAGACAAATTTCATACAATTTTAGTTTCAGAGCTCGATTATGATGATTTGAGTAAAGGAAGTTCAACTGTGTATATAGTTGCTTGGATTCCGATCCTCTGATTAAACCGTCAACCTTACGGTATTTTCCTGGCTTTGATTCTTACATGCTGCAAAAGTATAAAAATGTACGGTTGAGCTTCGTTCCTTAATTTAGTACATAGAAATGGCTTTTTAGATTTTAGAATATTATACATTTAACCTTTATCTATCTCAATTAGATATAAGCAACCGTTAGGGGAATAAAACTACTATTCTCTGCAGTAACATATCGCATGAATATAAAAATTGTACTTTGTAGCGAGAGAAAAAACTTAAACGACAGATAGCCCTCATTTTTATAATCTTTTGTAAGCATTACGATTTTTAGGTAAATAAGTGCATCAGCATTCATAGCGGCAATTTAACATCTAACCATCCAACTAATTGCAAGTTCATCCAAAATTTATTCATCACATGCACACTCTTAACTCGCGCCCCACACAAATACTCCGAACTTTCAGAATGCTAGATGTTTCAGAGAAACATTCGCAGGAATCAGGAAACTCAATTGCTTCAATTGGTAAAGCTTTATGCTATCAGTCAAGAGGTATAAATTTTCTGCACTTCAAGAGAAAGGATGTTTATTTAGCTTTACTGTCCAGGAAAATATTGGAGTTTCCAAACATAACTAACTTCTACCGACGGCGACTTACCTTACGTCTGCCTTCCGGAACTCAATTTCACAATCAAGCTTTGAATTAGTCGCGTTAAATTGAAACGTTCGATTACACCGAACTTAGTATTTCCCCATTTCTTTTATTTCTATGTTTTATCTGTTTTTTAATCAATTCTATTGGGGTATTAATTATAGTATTTTTTATTAATTCATAGCTTATTTATTATAATAATTATTAAATTATTTATGCATAATAACACATTTGCCCTCTATTAAACATGCAAAAGCCTTACATTCTAACTCTGATAGGAAAAATGTTGCAATTAAATCTTTCATTGTGATCAGTTCGTTCCTTCATTCCTTTTACAGTCTTGTTCACCTAACAATGGTTTGTATCACCCAAAAATATTCGTTAGTTACGTATGGGATTATACCAAATCTTCTTCTCCTTCATTTATTATTATTATATCAACAGCGCGCAAGATGCTTCTTCTTTCCGCTACCTGGCGCCAAGAGGATATTCCAAGCCAAGCCAGGTCTTTCTGCTTCTCGTCCCTGCAACGGAGTGAAGATCTTTCTCTTCTTCTGCTTTCCCCGGCAGTTACTGCGTCGAATACTTTCAGAGCTGGAGTATTTTTGTCCATTCGGACAACATGACCTAGCCAGCGAAGCTGCTGTCTTTTAATTCGGTGAACTATGTTAATGTCGTCGTATATCTCATACAACTCATCGCTCCATCGAATACGATATTTGCCGTGAACAACGCGTAAAAGATTATAAACCTTTCGCAGAACTTTTCTATCGAAACCTCACAACGTCAACTAATCAGTTGTTTCATCATCCAAGCCTCTGCACCATATAGCAGGACGAGAAATGTGAGTGACTTATAGAGTTTGATTTCTGTTCGTCGAGAGAGGACTTTACTTCTCAATTGTCTACTCAGTTCGAAGTAGCACCTGTTGGCAAGAGTTCTCCTGCGTTGGATTTCCAGGCTGACATTGTTGGTGGTGTTTACACTGGTTCCAAGATAGACGAAATTATCTGCAACTTCAAAGTTATGACTGTCAACAGTGACGTGGGAGCCAAGTCGCGAGTGCGACGACTGTTTGTTTGGTGACTGGAGATATTTCGTCTTGACCTTGTTTACTGCCAGACCTATTTGCTTTGCTTCCTTATCCAGTCTGGAGAAAGCAGAACTAACGGCGCAAGTGTTGAGGCGTACGCCAGCAGCTGTACACTCTTATAACAGATTGGACCTGCTCAATTGAGTTCTGCAGCTCGAATTATATTCTCCAGCAGAGGATTGAAGAAAGGATCATATCGGCCCTCTCGAAATATCTGTACCTCATCCTTGGGTCGTAACGTTACTCTCCTGCCTCACGGTGAAAATGGCTTGATCACTGCCATTATATGTTTATTTTTTACGTATTACATAAATCTTCTTATTCTTAATTGACGTAGACACCGCTTACGCGATTATGGCCGAAACGCGTCAGTCGTTTCTTCTTCTACGTGGCGCCAAATGGATACCCCAAACGAAGCCAGGTCCTTCTCCACTTGGTCCTTAATTATTTTAGGCGAGAATAGATGTAAATATAGGGTGACTCAAAAGTAATGCTCCTATCAATTTGCAATTGACCTTTAATGTCAGTTCTGTTTTGACATTTGCGTAGTAAACACATGCGAAATACACGTAAATAAATAATGGAAACAATGGTCCAATATGCTGAAGGATGCATTTCCCGGGCTTCTAATCTCCCCTTTTGGCGATTTGCACTGACCAGCAAAACCGTCTAATTTGACCGCTCCAGACTTCTTTTTTGGGCTTTTTGAAGTCGCGGGTTTATGTCAACAAGCCTCAGCCTCTTGCAGCTCTTAAAGACAATATCCGTCTAGAATGTGAAGACCTATCGTTTTTCTATTGCTCTAATGTTTTTTCATATTTTTATTTGCTGAAGAAGAATTGTTTCCTTTTAATTTGATCACGGCAGTTCGCTGATAGTCGGACGGCCTATAGTATCAGGTTAGTTGCGAAATAAGTTATAATGAATAATCAACGCTCTACGAGGAGCGGCAGAACCGGAGGGTGCGGTACGAAAATCCCTATAAAATCGTTATCACTACAGGAAGATACGCCGTCATTAAAGGGAATATTAGGTAAATGAGACCATATGGATGAGTTAGGCGAGATGATACAGAAGTTAGGTGATATGATGCGCCCACCACAGCGGTCCATCAACAACTCCATGCGGGAACTACTTCGCTCTATCGCGAAGCTTAGAGTGCTTAGGATTAGCACGCCCGACTGGAAAAATTAAAGCGTAATGTTTTGAAGCCAACCAAAGGTTGAAATAACACCTAAAAGGCCGCGTAACGGCAAACAAATGGGGAGAAGAACGCCCAAAAAAAACCAAAACCGTCCATGAAGTGTTATCAATGAAAACTGTAGTCGGCCTAATAAGCGAGGACAAAGGTAGACTGGGTCACGGTTCAACATAGGACACAAAGGAAAAAAGTAAAAAAAATGCAACCACGACACAACGCCTTCGATCAGATGCTATTGTGATTGCACAGTCTGGTGTAATGACGTACGCAGACAACCTTCGAACGATCAACACAAATGGGACACTACAAGAACTTGGCAAAAATGCTTCAAGTGTGATTCTACCAATGGAGTGATTCTACTTGAACTAACATAAAGAAGGAGCAAATAGGAAGCACGCAAGATAAGCGAGAAAGCCCAACTGAAGAAGTGCTTTACGTGTCTCGAATATGACATATGGCCAAGGCGTGCAGTAACATGGAAGACAGGTAAGTGCTGTATTAAATGCGGAGAGGAGGGTCACTTTGCAAAATCCTGTACTAATAAACACTTTAGCATTGCGTGCAAAAATAGTGGGAAAACGAATACCGAATACCAAATAGGGAGCCAGAAATGTTTTATTTACATAGCAGCGTGCAATAAAAATATAAAGTGAAGATCCTGCAATTAAACCTGAACCACTGTGAGCCGGCTCAAGAGCTATTAACGCAAACGGTTTATGAAAATAGTATTGACGTAACAATAATTTGTGAAAAATACAGAAATAAAACCACTGACAAATAGATCACATATACCACAAAAAAAAGGTAGCAATATGGGCATGTGAAAACAAACCTTCCAAGACGAATCACTACTACTTCTAAAACTGTTACATACGAGTACCGCCAAGTATCCCGCTTGAAGAATATGAAAAAATACTTGACGAACTTATGAAAGATACAACGACAATTACACCAAACATAATGGCGGGGGATTTCAATGCCTTGGCGATAAAATTGGGAAGCAAAGCAAATAGCCCGAGTGGAAGGGCACTACTTAAAGCCTTCGCTGTTTTAGACGCTTTCCTGCTGAATACAGGGACAAGGAACACGTTTGAGAAGAATGGCCATGGCTTCGTTATTGACGTATCTTCTGCTTGCAGAACCCTAATTCGATCAACCGGCTGACCACCTGGCTATATCAATAAATATAAGCAAACGCACACCCCTTGTCGCCAAAGAATGCAGTCCACAGGGTGGACAGTTGAAACACTTGGCGAGGAACTTTTCCAATTTATGCTTGACGAAATCCTGAAGGCCAATATTGACGAAGATCGCCAGGCAAAACCGCTAGTAAAACATATATCTAAAGTCTGCGATGCGGCTATGGCCAAAAGGAAGCAAACAGCCCAAAGAAAGCCTGTATACTGGTGGAACAATGAACGCTTTACTGAGAAGCGATTGCCACAAAGCGAGGCGCCGGTTTCAACGTAGCATAGGCAGCGGCGATTGTATGAGACTGAGAGAAATTTTTAAGAAAAAGCCCGGTGACCTCAAAAAAGCGATAAAGACGAACAAAACTTTGAAGTAAGAAGCTATGCGATAAAGTAGACTAAGTAAAGCCAAGAAGTAGAAGTTTACTTCTCAAAAAAGCAGCACAAGTAAATGACCTCGAAGTGCTGCAAGCTGCTGAACGGTTCGATATTTCCAAAGCATCAGGCCTGAATGGAATCCCGAAAAGTGGTCGTGAAGACATAAATGACGATCAACATGTGGGCCAATCAAAATCCGTGATCACCGGAAATTCCATCGAAACTGTCCGTGAATTCATTAAAAATCAGCCAAAATCATCATTGAAATTTATGGAAATGGAATTAAATATCTCAAAAACATCCGAACATTTGGGCTTACGGAAGGTGTGTGCACGGTTATTTCCGCACAAATTGACTGACGGCCAAAAAATGCACAGAATGCAACATTCGAAGGATATCATTAAAAAGGTCAAAAAAGACAAAAACTTCCTTTATTGTGTAGTGTTCTGGTGACGAACCGTAGTGTTTCCAATATGATCCCGAAACGAAATGCCAGAGTGCTGAATGGAAGACACCGGACGAACCGAACCGCGCATGGAGAAGTCAAAAGTGAAGAAAATGCTGATTTGTTTTTTTGATTCTAAGGGTATTGTCCACAAAGAATTTGTTCCATGTATTCGTCGTGTTCGGCCTAAATATCGCGAAGATGAAAGTTGGCGTTTGTTGCACGATAATGCACCGTCTCATCGTTTGAAACTAATCACCGGATATGGCACCGTGCAACTTCTTCCTTTTCGAAAAAATGCCATTTCCCATCAAAGGAAAGCGTTATGCAGACGTAGAGGCCACTCAAAAGGCTTGCACCGGCATACTGGCGGTTATACCGACCAACGAGCTGTAATACTCGTTTGACATGCTTTTGGACCGTGCAAAAAGCTGTATTGAAGCATAAGGAGACAATTTTGATTAAAATAAATTTATTTTTTCCGAAAACACCATTGGTTCTGTTTTTTTTTTCTGAAAAAAGTCCACAGTGCTGTGAACGGTGTTTCCGGCGACATAGAATGCATCGGATGCGCCGTGGTTCAGCTTGTGTGGATGGCGTTAATAGGGCTGCTCATGAGCCACTACCAGATCCAGTAGTGGTTTAGTGGGGTGTAGGAGTAGGCCCAGTACGTGACGCGTTGGTAGCCGACCGAAATGTAATAAGTATTATTTTGAATATACAAGGTGCTTTCCAAAATAAACAGGACCTTTTGAATCTAGCTTCCCCTGGTGGCACGAGTGGTTTCAACGTATTCAAAGTGATCGTGGGGACATAAATGACGATCAACATGTTGGTCAATCAAATTCCGTAATCACCGGAAATTCCAACGAAACTGTGCGCGCATTCATCAAAATTCAGCCGGAATCATCATTCATAGAAATGGTATTGAACAACTCCAAAACATCGATTTATAACAAATTGACCAAACATTTTAACTTACGAAAGGCGTTTTTAGCACGGTTTGTTCCACACAAATTGATTGACGACTAAAAATTGCTCAGAATCGTGTCATCGATCGACGCTTGTGACCGATTATTTGACCAATAATCACATTTTAACCATTAACCACTCTCCGCATTCACCCTATTTGGCACCGTGTGACTTCTTCCTTTTCGGAAAAATTAATTTTCCCATGAAAGGAAAGCGTTATACACACGTAGAGGCTATTCAAAAGGCTTGCACCGGCCATGGACCGTGTAAAAAGCCGTATTGAAGCAGAAGGAGACTATTTTGAACAAAATAAATTGGTTTTGCCGAGAAAATTATTGTTTTTTTTTTAAGTCCTGATTACTTTGGAATACACCTTGTATGTTGTAGCATATAAATAGAATGGGCAAACGCATTGGGGTGGCATGACCGACCATTTCGGTAACTTTATTGTTATTTTTAACGGTATGTTGCGGTTTACGGATTTATTGCTTTATTTGAGTTGATTTTTATTCGTGTTTCGGTATTAAGGTCAGATTGTTTAATATAGCATATTCGCAAGCGGTCTGATTAGTGTTCCGCTGTGAGTACGGAGATCATCTACCTGGGTGTGACTGTCTGAGCCATAATGGAACTTTACTATGTGGCCAAGCCATTGGGAGACAATCGTTGTTAATAAGTACACCATCTGCAATATTAGACGCATTTTCTGATGTTTTCTATTGATAACCTTTGTGATATAGTCTTCGTCCCATCTGCGGCTGAAAATGTGATGGAGAATTGTGATTCTCTCCCATCGATTTAATAAGGATAGCGACTCCACGCCTGGCTCAGGTGTGGCCGAAATGGGTACTTCTTTAAGAAAGCGCCCTGGGGTTAGGGATGTGAGTTCTGACGGATCTTGCGACAGTGTTGTTATGAGCCGTGAATTGAGAATGGCTTCAATGCGAATTCATTATGTTTTAAATTTTTCGTAATTAAATTCGTAGTTTCCAGCTACTTTTTAAAAGTGGGATTTGAAGCTTTTTACAGCTGATTCCCATTAACCACCCACATGAATGGCTCTTGGGGAGATAAACTGCCAATTAGTACCTTGGGGTGCCTTCTTTTGTACAATCTCAGGGGAGACTTGTTTAATAAAGTCCACAAACTGTTTTTCAGTGGCTCTTTGAGCCCCGATAATGGTTTTTCCATTGTCATCTTTATCTGAAAAGGCCCAGAAAATCGACACCTGTAATAGCGGAAGGCAGAGAAAAGTTGCAGCGTTGCGGTGGAAGTGCTACCATAATTTGCGTCCTCACCTTCCGTCTATGCGTAGTGGAGATCTTGCATATGAAAATGCACTTTTTATTTGAGGCTTAAGTCGGGGAATATAGAACTCTTGGCGGATTATATGGCGATGTTCAGCGTGCAGCATTAGTGTGTGTATATAATTGAGGAGTAATGTTAAAAGTCGAGACTTCGGGAGATTCTGTTAACCATCGGGGCCCATTCTACCAAAGAGTGATGGTGGCAAGGTACCGAGGCTTATACTTTCTTGTGCTTAGATAGGCAGGGTTGTCAGCATTGGCTAAGTGTCGCCAAGGGACTGGTCCCACTAGATCAAGGATTTGAGACGTTCGATTGAAAATATACGTCTTCCATGCATGTGTTTTCTAACCAGGTTAATATAATTTCGGAATCAGACCAGAGATATAATTTATACTTTGGCATGTTTAGATGCGTTTGCACCATGGATACTAATTTGGCTGGTAGTAGCACACCACATAGTTCCAGTCGTGGCAGACTTATTGTTTTTAGCGGAGCCACTTTTGCCTTAGCTACTAGTAGGTTAATGGTGGTCGCTTCGTCGGATTGTGTGCGCACATAAATGGTGGCACTACATGCTTTTTCATAAGTGTCACAGAAGCCATGTAGTTCGACTTTGTGATCTGGGACATAATTTATTCATCGTGGGGTTTGTATCTGTGAAATATCATTCAGATTGCCGGCAAACTGGGATCACTTTTTTAATGAATTGTATTTACTTTTTTAATGGGGTCTAGATGGAGGTATTCTTCTAAGATTCTATCGTATTCTGCTTTTAGCTAGCCTTTTTAAGTAGGTTTATTCCATACTAACCTAAGGCGAGTGTGTGGGGACATTCTGGCTTTAGTGGTAGTCGCACCACGTACCGGGCATTATCTAATCGAGTAGTTGTGGCTTCGTAAAAATCCTCTCAATATCGATTTTCTGGGGTTGTGATTGGGTGTGTTCTTCTAACTCCTAAAATTTCTTCAGTTGGAGATTTTCTCAACTGGGGTAGTCATCGTGGTCCGCTTAGTATCCAATAATCTAAAAAAAATGTCCCCAAAGTTAAAGATGGGAATTCGAAATATTTTCGAACCTAGAAGGGAAATAGTGACCGAGCGTCTAGCAGATATATGAGCGCTTCGGCAGAAAGCGAAAACTTTGACGCGCGATTTCCCGGTTTTTAATTTTAACGACTTTTTTTATTGGCGATTTTTTATTTATTTAAACTAAAAAAACTATGTCAAGTTTAAACATATTTTTAAACAACAGAAAATATTTTTTGTTTGGTCAAAAACCATTTTTTATCAATTTTTAAAAAACAATTGAAATTCTACACTTTTTGGAATTTATTTTGTTTAACTAAATGATAAATTATTGTAAAATATGAATCTCTTTGAATTTTTTGTTTCCGATAGAAATCCTGCCCGCTATCCGACAAATGCACATGCGAGATGCATCGGGCAAAAGATTTCGTATCCAAAAAATTTGTGAATGATGTTTAAATATATAACTATAAACCCCAGAAATGAATTATTTCTTTCCCTCCCAAAATAATCGTCAAAAAAATGGATATTTTAAGCCTCTAAAGCAGGGTCCCCCTTAATTAATTTTTTTTTTTTTTTGTATTTCTCAAAGCCTTTCTTTGCGGCTCAAAGGACTAATCTTTTAGCCGTCTCCCATTTCCTTTCACCTATTAACACTAACCACATTTTTGGTTTTTAAGAATTCTATTATAATTTAAAATTTCGTTTCATATTTATAAATGTTGTTCAAATTCACGTGTGCGAATGTGTTTGAAAATGATAACAGTGAATGTAGAAAACTGTTAAAATAGCAGCGTAACGACGACAGCGGATGACGATCGAGAAGGCGACGAAAAAAAAACTGTTGTGTAGAGGTGACGACCCTTTTTGTTGGGTGGTATCCAGTGTGGTGTGTGTTTGCGTGTGTGGTTGTGGAGTGTGGGTTCTGTTGGTATATGGACTCTGAGGAGAGGTTTATCTCATAGTCAGACGTATAGATGAATATTAATAGTTGTAATTTGTTAGTTACTTCGTTTAACTATGTAGAACGTATGCAAGCATAACAATATCCATCGATGCAGTTTACTTTCCAATATATATTATTTATGGATATCTAAATAAAAGTTGATCATTTAGAGTAAAAGTCATAACATTACGAGATTAAGAATATTTAATTGATACAGTCGTTCCGAGCATGCTGATTATACACCTCGACCAAACCTGCATACATGCAAACCTCTAATATACTTAAAGTAAAAAGTAATAAAATGTGAATTACTTTCCAACGCATTTTAAGAGCTATCTTTATGCCATGTTCCAACCGAAACTTAATCACGAAACTTAGATTGTTAGCAGATTATTTCATTAATCCACTAAATTTCGCCATTCAAAATGACACTTCTTAATCTCGTGATTTAAAGCTAATCTACTCTAAATCTTCCTGTGCGACTCTGATTTAGCGCCATTTGCTTCTTAGTTAGGAAATCTATTACATTATCACAGCTAAATCAGCTGCCACAACAAAGAGAAAAGACAATGTAAACAAACTAAGAAAGGAAGCGCTAAGTTCAAGTGCAACCGAACATTTTACACTCTTGCAACTTCCTGGAATCAAAGCTTAAGGTGTAAAACGTCAACCAGAGGATCGGTATTCAAGCAATTTTATATTACAAAAAATAAGGTGATATTTGAATTTAAACTGCGCGCGTCGAAGGATTTGGAGACTTTTTTTAGGTTGGTAGTACTCTCAGTCACAGTTATGTCAAATTTCATGTCAAAATATTCATTAGTGTTTGAGATACGTGTCGTTTTGTGAGCTGCTAAAAGTAATTTTTCCTTTTTTTGCGATGTCGAAATTTGTTGAGCAAAGAATTTGCATTAAATTTTGTTTACGGAATCAATTTTCTGCTGCGGATACGTTGAGGATGGTGCAGAAAGCCTTTGGTGATGGGGCTCTGTCTAAAAAAAATGTTTACAAGTGATATAGTGAGTTCCAAGCCGGCCGTGATCAACCTCAACCGATGAAGCTCACGTTCAACAAATCAAAGATTTGGTGTTGAAAAACCGTCGATTAACAATTAGAGATTTTGCTGATGAAGTTGGCATATCGAAAAGCTCAGCCAAAACCATTTTGAAAGATGTTTTGGGCCTCAAGCACGTCAAATATCGACTGGTACCGAAAACATCGAATTTTTTGGAAAAAAGGCGTCGCGTTGAAGTGTGTGAAACGATGCTTTCCGAATACCAGGGTGTCATGAAACGCATTATAACTGGCGATGAGATTTAGATCTATGCTTACGAAACAACCGATCAATCGAGCGAACATCGTGCCAAAAGAGAGCCGAGACCAAAAAAATAGCGCCAAAGTCGCTCAAAAATTAAGGTCATGTTGACTGTTTTCTTCGATTATCGTGATGTTGTGCATTATGAATTCCTTCCAACCGGTCAAACAGTCAACAAGGAATATTATTTGAACGTCATGCGTCGTTTGCGTAACGCTATCCGCCTAAAAAGGCCGGAATTTTGGAAAGACAATTCTTGGTTTTTACACCACGATAATGCACCATCCCATACCGCCCTCGTAATTCGTGATACTTTCGCCAAAAACTCAACCCATATCGTTCCGCAACCACCGTATTCACCTGATCTGGCGCCGTGCGACTTCTGGCTGTTCACCAAACTTAAAAGACCGCTCCGAGGACACCGTTTTTATACGACAGCCGGAAAGTGACTACAACCAGTGTTTCGAAGATTGGAAAATCTGTTGGCATAAGTGCATTGCATGGCGAGGAGATTACTTTGAATACAATTTACAATGTTACCTTATTTCTTGGGCACAGTAGTATGCCACACTGACCGACATATTCGGTTAATAAAAAAACCGAAATTTTTTTGGCAATATTTCTTTGTTCATTGGATCTCTTTTTTTTTTTTTTTTTTGTTTTAAAACCTAACTATAAGTTATCTTAAATCTACTTAAAAACTAGACAAGCTCAAACAAGTGATTGAGCTGTGTTTTGGTGATACGTTGCTCTTTAGTACACAGGCATATCTCTTCGTTTGAGGCGCGTTTGATTGTAGGAATGAGCTAAAGCATTAGCCAAAGGGATTGGATGATCTCGGAGTTTAGATATATATTTCATTCTGCTGTCCTCTACTTCTTTCTTTACCATAGGAATACCATGATCTTTACGGATATTTTCTTTACGCATGCAATTCTTCTTCTTCTTTACTGGTGTAGACACTGCTTACGCGATTATAGCCGAGTTAACAAGAGCGCGCCAGTCGTTTCTTCTTTTCGCTACATAGCGCCAATTGGATATTCATATTCCAAGCGAAGCCAGGTCCTTCTCCAATTGGTCCTTTCAACGGAGTGCAACTACTTTACTAGAAATAGGTTTTCTCCACCTGGAGGTTCTAAAATATTGTTCACTTTTATCGCCAGGCACATTTTTGGTCTCAGCGAAAATGTGACATGCTTACACCTTTGTTCATTTACACTTATTCTCCAGTTGTCTAGCCACTCTTCGGCAGAAATTAAGTGCTCCGCTAATATTCTTGATGCTAAAATGTGGCATTTGTTAAGGCTCACTAAAGCTTTGCCATCCTCAAAAGTTGATGTCAATACATTATTAGCTGTTGGTAGAAAACTAAAAACGAAAATGATTACAAGTCGTATATGAGAATTGGGATAGTATCGGAAATTTTTTTATTTATTTTTGCCAATATCACACATTCTTAATTCCCTAGTCACCATTTGAAATATTTTGAAGTAAATACTCACTTTATGACAAATTACTATTAAAAACAAAGCCTCTAGTCTTTAGTCAAAAAATATTGTCTCAAATTTGTCACCTGATAGTTAGGAGGTCAGAAAACTAATTAAAGTTCTTATTTGCCATTTTGATTATATTGACACCTCATTTATAGAGATCATCATAAATATTAATAAATGGTCCTTTTTTATTTTGTAAGCAATGCAAACTGGAGGATGTAGTCATGTGTAGAAGTTCACGCAAGTGAGGAAAGTTCTCTGATTGCCATTCACTTTGAAGTAGCCGGAAACGTTTTTTTTTTTACATATCACTCATGCAGCTCACGACTGGACCGGTCCGTCTCCGCCTCCGTCGTGAGTACTGTCCTTTTCCGCGGGGTTGCGAACGTCTAGCCACAACCCTCATCAAAGCGAAGCTTTTCAACATATCACGTCCCGACGGAAGAGAAAAACGATGTGACCAAAGATGCCTTCTATGAAGGTGGGCAAAGAAGGTACCTTTATCACAACAGTCGGTAAGTTCAACCTCCTCGAGGAAACATCTCCAAATGAGTTGAGGCTGATAGCCTTCACGAGGGACCAAAATATGGTTATCTGTAGAAATAGATTCCAGCATAGAAAAATTCATCAAGCTACCTGGCTGTCTTCGGATTGAAAAAACCACTAACCAGAACCATCTTGTTGTGGTAGACGGAAGGCACATCTACAGTGTTCTATTCGTGCATACGCAGCAGAAAGAAAATAGACTGCTTATCCCACTACGTTACTATCAACCACAACACGCGCGGGATGGGATAGATACCGAGAGTTGAAGAGGGACGCATTCGCAGACAGAAAAAGAAAGACGCCTAAATGCGTTTCAAACTCACGCCTCGAGAGCTCGACAAACTGGCCGACAACTCTTGTAAAACCCAAGGAGATGATCTAGTAATCGATACCCAGAGCACACTAAAATTATGGGGGGAACACTTCTCCAGCATGCTGAATGACAGTGAATGTATAAAGTCTGGAGAAGGCGAACCCGATTCCCCAATTGATGACGATGGAAAATATGTTCCATTTCCCGACCATAAAGAAGCTCGAATAGCAATTACCCGTCTGAAAAACAACAAAGCGGGGTAAATCAAAAACCGAGCAGATATTCACCACGCACCAAATCTTGAAAAAGACCTGTTAAAAGAGTATCGGCAGACACCACGACTTATAACATTGAAGTCCTAGATAATTTCGTCTATCTTGGAACCAGCATTAACAGCAACAACAATGTCAGCCTCGAAAACCAACACAAAATAACTCTTGCGAACAAGTGCTACTTGAACTTAGTAGACAATTGAAAAGTAAAGGCCTCTCTCGACGAACAAAAACCAAACTTTATAAGTCACTGATTATTAAAGTCTTGCTATATGGTGCAGAGGGATGAACGATGACAACATCTGATAAGACAATCATTCAAATCAGAGTTTGTTCCAGAAACTATTGATGCCGTGAGCAAACTGATATTGCAAGATCGTCAGTTTAAGACTATTATAAGCATTAATGAAACCAATATCATAATACATTCAAAATTGCATAAGCATTGTTCACCTTGGATCCCACACAATTTGTCAATCGCTCAACAAAAAAGGCTCGTCTCGATTGGTCGAAATAAATATTAAAAAATATACATTTCAAAAAATTAGGAACTAGCACCGGAGACGGATCACTCTTCACCCACAACTTCGATTTGGTAAGTTATCCACCCTATAGTCCTGACTTAATCCCGAATTACGTATTTTTATTTCCGTATGTAAAAAATTAATTAAAAGGTCAAGATTTTTCAATACCTGAAAAGGCGGTTGATGCGTTCAGAAGGTATGTGTTGGAGATACCTCAATCAGAGTGGCAAAAGTGCTTTGAAAATTGGTAAAGCCATGCAAAAATATATAGATCTTTATGCAGAATATTTAAAAACCAATGAAGCTACAGACATTCACCCGGAGAAAATGTCGTTGACTATTATTTGTTTTTATTCTGTAATCGCAAAACAGAAAAGGCAATACTCCTAACTCCAAACTCAATAAGTTTCAATACCTCGTTCTGCTTCGTGCCCATATTTGTACTTAATGCACCTACTAATCTGAAATAAGATAGTATGTATACATGTGATATAAAAGCTACTAAAGGTGCTAGTTTAATACATGTATTAGGGATATAAGTATAAACCGGGGGTAAGTCTGATTGATTGCTTTTGACTTTACTCAAGACTCAATCTAATCCTGTTTCCAATTATTAAAGGAGCTCCCATATGTGCTGGAATAATTTTCGGATTGCTATATAAGTATATAAGAAGATTCTTATATTTATTTTGATTGATACGAGTATTATAAGGATATGTCGTCAATTTCAAATTCAAAAATCTTTATATTCACGATACAACTTTAGAAATTGAAAAAATGTGAAATTGGTAAAGTAGCATATCACAGAAGACGGGCGGTGCCAGTATCAACGTCCAATTTTTTGACCTTTTGCATATTTAACATTAAAACCGTTGTAAGGAAAGACGCAGAAGTTATCATCCAATTTCGCCCATTTTCATATTATTGAAGGAGGTGCCGAAAAAAATTTGTCTCGAGCAAATGATGTTGATAGTTAATAGTTTTTGAGGTTTATACGTACAAGTAATAAAAATGCCAAAGCCAATATATCTAATTTTAAAAGATTTTTAAACTCCAACCTGCCTACTCCGAGCTGTTAAATCAACCAATAGGTGAACAAAGTTATTATACTCTGTACCAACATAATGCGGGAGTATAACAATGTTGTGGCGGAATTAAATAGTAACTATTCGACCAAATTACGGAAAGAACATATGTTTATATATATTTGGTGTCCACCTTAAACATAAATTTCATTTAAAATGTGAAGTTTAATGCTTTTGTCATATTTATTTACTGAATGATCGTGCTTTCAGCAGTTATCGACAGCACTGTTATTTACATGAGAACTAGTTCTCAACAGTTGTCGTTCCAGAAAATTCAGCTTAAATGGCTTGTAAGATGTTAAATAAGACATTAAACCGATTGCATTTTAAAATAAATTTCATAAAATTCAAATTAAACTATAAAACTTTTAAAATTTGCGCTTTACAATATTTTGTGGGCGTTTCAATTGTCCAATTACCAACCCTCTTAAAGTGCCAAGCTATACATGCCACAAATTTCTTCAAGATATGTATGTATGTATATCAAAGCTTACTCCAGTTATCGCAGGCACAGACCTACAGTCGCTCGGAATTTAATTCGTCTCGCCATCCTGATTATTTACACAAAAATATTTACAACTCTCTATCTTTCCTGATTACTTTTAATGCCCGGTTTCACAGTCCATACTTAAGTTGTGCCTAAATAAAATCTTAGCTAAGCATTGTTGCAAACTGAGTAGTCGTTTGCGTTTCACAGTCAATGCTTAATTTCTATAAAATTTTATTATGATGTATGGCAACGTTATGGGCAACATATGTTTTACAAATGTCATTCATAAAAATATGTTTGAAATATTTAAATTATAATAGACAATACCTAAATTTGCGAGGAAAATTATATCAAAAATTGATGAAAACAACAAAAGAGCCCCAAATTTCATCACTAGCGAGTCGGAGCACCTATGGGAACTGAAGGAAAAGTATAAGCTGTTTTTGAGTGCAAGCGAACGGACACTTTCCCTACGCTAAGAAAGATGTCGCTGAAAATTCAAAGCAAATTCAAAACAAAAATCAGCTGTTATTTAAGCATTGCTTAAGCCTCCCATTTTCAGTGCTTAAGCATAACCTAAGTATGAACTGTAAAACACTATTTTCCTGTTTTATCTTAAGCACAACATAAGTATGGACTGTGAAACCGGGCATTAGAGTGTATATTTGAATATACATAGTAAAAAACGTGAAAAAATTAGTGAAACATAGAGAAATAACATGTGTTCCCAGCCCAAATTTTTGAAGTTTAAAATGTAAATATTTTAAAAGTTATTAGTTATTTCTACATAAGTTTTGGATATTCCTCCTCTGGAGAAGCTCCCCTATCCGTACATACCCCATTTATACGGGAATTCGGTTTAATCGGAATCGTGCAGTAATCAGCACCATCCACACCGGTTGGGGGGTGCCGAGTATGCCTTGCGACTAAGCCTTTGCACCGCGGCAAAGTGCCTACCATTCGCAGAGGACAGAATCAATAGAAACTAATTAAGGTAAACGAAAACATACTTTTAAAAATATTTCGTTACTTACATTTACAGTACCAATATATGTATATGTATATAAAATTGATTAAATTTTAAGATTAAAAGTTTTATAATTGGCTTAACTATTGCATTAAGGTTTCTGTAATCAATTTAATTTGTACATAAGTATTACCCGTTTAAAGCTAAATTAACTTATTTTATTTGTCAATCAATTTTTACTTATCTAAAATTGAAGAGAATTCATAGCTTTAATGAATATGAATTCACCATAACCGCAATTTTTTATGTTACATTGTGAATGCTATTTTGTCACAGTCGCAATTTTTTATGTGATAATGTGACTGCTACTTTGTCGAAGTTTCTCATGTCGCTGCTACTTTACGGGACATCTCGACAGGATAGAATTTGCGCAAAGGCCTAGGGTAGGTAGGTTCGAGCTGATGTAGCGTATGCTTTGAGCTCTTGAAAATTTTTTTCATCATTTGCGAAATGCCGCCGCCGTAGCTGATGTAGCGCACGTTTGAAATCTTTTATTTGGAAAATAAAAAAAAAGATAAAGATCCTTTTTTTACAAATGTATTTCTGGATTAAATAAGAATTCATATTTTTGGACTACTATATAATAACTCCGGCATAAATTTTTTATACTTATTAAAATAATTAATTTAAAATGAGAAATGATATTATTAAATTTAAGACTTCACTCATTCCCAACCCAATTTGCATAAATTTTCTGTAAATTAACAATATTAAACGAAATATTAATTTTTTGAAAAAATGCTATTTTGAAAATGTACTTTATCTTTATAATATAACATAACCGTCTTAATACTCGCTGTTCTAATTTTCATATTACCGAAATGAAGATGCCGTCGGATATGTGCAAATGGAATATGTTGCCTCTTCGAAATCTTCATAGAAATGAAAACTGCGTTGTCAAACTGCTCAAGTGACAGCTTCTACCTTACGATGTATGGCAAACTAGATAGTATTCTATATCTAGTAAGCAATGAGCAATGTAGAGTCTCCTCAGGTAAGAGCCACGGCAATACAGCTAGTGTTCTATATATTCTATCCTGTCGAGATGCGCCGTTAGGAAACTTGTCACAGCTGTGACCAGTGATTTTTAAGTAGCAGTGACAAAATCAAAGGTACTGAAACCAGAGATAAGGAGATGTTTAACTCCAGTGAGAGAGCAATTGCTAAACGTCAAAACTACTATACTTTGACAGCTAATCGAGTTCAGTAGGTTTTGACGTTTATCAATTGGAAACGGGCGATGGCCAGATTGAAATCTTACCAAAAAATATGTAAACGGAGGGATTTGTTGCATCGTTCAAGACCACTTATAAAATATGTAAAACAATAAAAATTAATTAAATTTGTAAAATTTAAAGGTTTTTGATGAAACGTTTTGTAATTTGAAGCATTATAGTATTATTTTCAATGGAAAATGATTAAAAACATTTATTGATTGAGAGCTAACAAGCTTAAATTCATTTATTGGGCATTGAAAGGTCAAACGTCAGTTGTTCTAATATATGTACTTTAAAAAGATTTAACACGTTCTACCCGGGGCGTTTTTTGCGTGTTCGTATACAGAGCGTGCACGAGAATCCAAGTTGTTCGTTCAAAGGAACTCTTCTACTGCGAAATATGCACGCAAAACCAACTTGTTCGTTCGCGGAATTATGTATGTTCCTTTCTAGTATAGTTTTTGAATTAAAAGTATAAACATTTGTGTACCACCGGTGGTACACGCCGCCAGATAAACGAAGTGCCCGTATACCACTGGTGGTACACGCCGGGTAGAACGTGTTAAATAGTTTCTCCATATAATAAATAACCACCATTTAGTAATAATTATTATACCCTGAACAGGGTATATTAACTTTGTCACGACGTTTGTAACACCCAGAAGGAAGCGTCGGAGACCCTATAAAGTATATATGTAAATGATCAGGATGTTGAGCTGAGTCGTTTTAGCCATGTCCGTCTGTCTGTCCGTCTGTCTGTATATATACGAACTAGTCCCTCAGTTTTTAAGATATCCTTTTGAAATTTTGCAAACGTCATTTTCTCTTCAAGAAGCTGCTCATTTGTCGGAACGGCCGATATCGGACCACTATAGCATATAGCTGCCATATAAACCGAACAATCGGAATCAAGTTCTCATATGGAAAACTTTCGCATTTGACAATGTATCATCACCAAATTTGGTATGGATTATTTTCTAGGGAAAAAATGTAATATCCGAGAAAATTGTTCAGATCGGTTAACTATAACATATAGCTGCCATACAAACTGAACGATCGGAATCCAGTTCTTGTATGGAAAACTTTCACATTTGACAAGATATCTTCACGAAATTTGGTAAATAATATTTTCTAAGGCAAAAATGTAGTCTCCGAAGAAATTGTTCAGATCGGTTAACTATAGCATATAGCTGACATACAAACTGAACGATCGGAATCAAGTTCTTGTATGGAAAACTTTCACATTTGACAAGATATATTCACGAAATTTGGTATATATTATTTTCTAAGGCAACAATGTAATATCCGAAGAAATTGTTCAGATCGGTTAACTATAGCATATAGCTGCCATACAAACTGAACGATTGGAATCAAGTCCTTGTATGGACAACTTTAACATTTGACAAGATATATTCACGAAATTTGGTATAGATTATTTTTTAAGGTAACAATGTAATATCCGAAGAAATTGTTCAGAACGAGTTACTATAGCATATAGCTTCTATACAAACTGGACACATAGTTACTAACAGAAATGCACCTGTGAAGGGTATTTAGCTTCGGTTCAACCGAAGTTAACGTTTTTTCTTGTTCGTACTAAATGTTGGGTGTTGGGTTGATAAATGCCCAAAAATTATTATTTTGTTCAATTTGGCTATAATGGCAAAAAACGCTTACTTTGAGGCGCTCTCAAACTAGAATAAGTTAAACATCCCTTTATACCTGACTGAAATATTAGATTGTTAAAAAAGTCTTGCGGTATTTTCGCTAGTTGACGCTGAAAGCGCGTAGTTCTAGTTTTATTCGTCGCGTCGTTACAAACAACCGTTAGACTTACAAAGCTCTTGATCGTTAATTTTATGGTTTTTATAAGAACTCTAATTTTTATAAAAAATTCTTTACATTATGATTACAATCAACAACATTAACCTCAAAAAGACAAAAACATCGTGTTATTTTCGTTTGTATTTCCGGTTCGCTAATAAAAAGGGTGGGTCTAGCACATGCAAACGCATAAGTATGTGTGTGTATTAGGCACTCCCTTATAAAATAAAATGCGAAATTCAGTTATGTTACGGTTTCTTTATTTATTGCATTATTTGTCACGTACCCCTTAGACTTATTATTATGTAATAATATTAAGGGCTTATTACACATTTAACAACTTATAATACTATGTAATGACTTTCATTTTTAGAGTTTAGGGATACGTGCTTATACGTACAAAACCTGTATTGCGGGTCGAATTTTTATACTCTTTCATCCTGCTGCTACAGGGTATAAGAGCCGGGTGACTGTCTGTATGTCGATCCGTGCATCTGTCTGTCTGGGTAAGCTGCAATTTGAGTTAAAATTTAGATATAGTATATTGATGAAGGTATTCGGGTTCCTTAGTACAAAACAAATTACGAGTTTAAATATGGGTGTAATCGGACAACTGCCACGCCCACAATACACCATTAATCTAAGATTAATAAAGTGTCTTAACTAAGCACTTTATTAAGATATAAAACTGTAATTTCGCACAGGGCAGCAACAAAGGGAAACTCTGAGTAAACAATTTTGACAACATTTGTTTGGCCCCGCCCTCGAATGTACATATCTCCAAATACTTAAGCTACAACATCCAAATTAAGTTCCCGCAAATACTATCAGTACTCCTACCGACAGTGCGAAAATGAATGAAATCGGAAGATAACCTAGAACACTCCCGCTATAACGGTACTGTTCAAAACTACTAAAAGCGAAATAAATCAACAAGAGAAACACTAATTGTTACCTCCGAGGTGGTTCGTCTAAATTTAGTACATTATATTTTTCTCATATTTCTATGTCACAGGGCGAAAATGAGCGAAATCGCTCATTCATTAAATTCCATTATGCAAACACGAAGTAATTAATACTATGTAACGAGATAAAACTAATAACTCTCTTTAAGTATGTCACCTTATGACCAAAAATTCCTCATATCCAACTAAAACTGTTCAAGGCCTTAAATATCGGAAATGTAGACTCCAGTATCTATTATTGACTTCTGACCGAAAATATCGATCAGAGTATGGAATATACTATAGTACAATCGAAATCCAGAGATAATATGAGAATGGTATGCCTGTATGTCAAAAATAAACTGAATCGGGCCAATACTTCCCTTAGCTATATACCTAATATAGGTATAAATATTTTCGACCTTCCAGATGGCTTTATACCGCATACATCGGCAAATATTTGAGCTACCTCAATGAAAATGAATGAGCGTATTTTACTTATAACAGGTTACCTTTGTACCTAAAATAGATAAATTTGAAAAAACTTGATATAGCCCCTATATAATTAATAGCAAGATATGAAATGAACTATAAAATATCAAAATGCACCTTTGCATTAAATATCACTCCGTTTTAAACGTAGGACCATTATCGGGCCGTTTTCTGGTTAGCAGTCATCCGTCAGTTAAGCGCTGATTAACTTAACCAATATTCCTTTTTTCTGCAGAGAACTGTTTTTAACCAGAACTTAACTGGCAGATGGCAGCTAACCAGACATTGAAAAAAAACGGCCCATAATATCTTGGGGAAAGTGACTGATCCGTAGAACATTTCCCGCATGCGCGATTTTCCAGTTATTTTCTCCTTGTAAATCAACTAGTACAACTTTCTGTATATACTTATTTTCACTGTGACCAACGGTAAAATTATAGAGCTTTGAATACAAGAAGCGCTCATTAAAAAATCATTTTTACCTTTCACTTTTAAATAACAAATAAGAAAGAGCTAAATTCGGATGTAACCAAAAATTTCATGCTCTTACAACTTGCACGGCTTAATGTCGTGGAAATAATTTATGTTATTGAAATGTTATTAAAATAATTCAATATTTATTTTTGACGTACCTTCAAGTATATATCTCAGTACTTTTCTAACACGTTGCTACAGTTTTAAAGTTTTGCTTTTGAATTGGTATTTAGATTTCAACATAAACCTACGTTCGTTCAGTCGCCTATGGTGAAATCGATACCGCACGGGGTATCACAAACAACGTTGACCCGAACGGGAAGACACCTGAAGGCAGACGACGTTGTCGTCGGATGTAAGCGATTTATATTTTTTTGTGTTCTCTTTATGTAATATATGTAAATACAAGATGTTTAAGGAGGGCCCATACGGCTACTGTGACGAAACGATGGACGACGACAACGTTGAGGGAGCTCTTTGGGATTTATACTTATACTTTTTATAAGTAAAACTATACCTCATAATTCCCACAATAGGAATATGGATGAATAAACCCTAGGTTTTACGCCCATCTCCTAATTTGGAAGTATGAGGATACCCGCACCAGCATTACCCTAAGCCAAGGTGTTGAGGTACTCGTGCCGATGGCTGAATGGTCAGCGGGCGGTAATGAATAGCTGATGGTGAACGGTCCCCTCCGATGCCCGAGCGAGGTCGGAAGTATTAAATGCTTTCTTCACGCATACCGGCTCTGAGGACGAGTGACCAACCCCTTCCGAATTACTCGTGGGACAAACATGAACGAAACAAAGTTAACAACAACAACAACCAATTTGACAACAACAGCGACGATTACACTAACTGATTTTATAAATCGGAGTCCTATAACCGAATCCGATGAGGACGATTTACTCACCTCCAGCCAGGAGACGAGTAAGAGTACTACCGGATGTATCAGTATATCGATAGAAACACAGCCCCAATATAATCAGCTGAGGTAAAACTGTTACCAGAGGGCAGTCTTTATACTGGGTAAGATCGCGAAAGATCAGACAGCCGGTACCCCAGTTGACGAGGTAGAAATAAAGCGTCTCAAAAATATAGTAAAGGAATACGAAAGCTTCCTGAAAAGGAAGGAATCCAATCCTCAGAAAGAGAGCAAAAACCGGAGCAATTCTCAAACAAGGAATCTCTCAATAACAGAACTGCAAGGAACTCTGTCCAAAAAACCTAGACGGAGTGAAAGGGAACATAGCAGCTCAACAACGGCAAGGCATTTCTGCGATGTTGCCAGAGAGAGCCTACAAGTGGTAATCATAGACGGTAATTCCTCCTCCCCCAGCACAATATAGGAACGATGGGCGAAGGTCGACGTCAGATTGTCGAGTATGGTGCTAAGCTTTGTACTCGACAATACTGTGGGTCCTCACCCGTAGGTTCACTCCTCCGAAATCCTTAAGGGTTACAGAGTCATTAAATGCGCGGACCAGAAATCTCTAGATTTCCTGACGGGTAGTGTTACTAAAATCACCAACGCCAGGCTAAAAATCTTCTAAGGCGATAAAGCCGCTGACGAAGACGACACGAAAGAGATCGGAGGAACGTGGACATCGAGGAACCATCGACATCAGCCTAATATAGGAGCCCTGGGTTAATGAAGACACCATCAAAAGGCTAAACAGCAGTAAATATAACAATAAATACATTTTTGTCCTAATTACATCACAGGAGGATGGAGTTATGTGTAGAAGTGGAGGACAAAGTCATGTGCAGAAGTTGGAGGATGGAGTTATGTGTAGAAGTTCACTCAAGTGAGGAAATTTCTCTGATCGCCATTCACTTGGGAGTGGCCAGAACGATTCTTTTACATATGACCCAAGCAGCTCACGACTTCCGGTCTTTGACCAAGTAACCTCTGGGTAGCCTAAGAACATCCGTTTGAAGGCGATCTAAAGTGAGAAGGCGAAACATGCCCTGCATATGGTTGTGCGCTGGGTTTGGGGACCCGCCACGTAAAAAACACCCCCAATGAAAAGGAACAATGAGAGATGACGACCATGGCAAACGAAATAAGGAGTACGAATTGAGGGCATGCACCTGGAATGTCCGGTCCCTTAATTAGGAAGGTGCCGCTGCCCAGCTGGCTGATTTCCTCGCGAAAATGAAGGCTGACATCACCGCCGTCGAAGAAATGCAATGGACGGGGCAAGGACAGAGTCAAATAGGTCCTTGTGACATTTAATAAAGTGGCCATATAAAGGAGCGCAAGTTTGGTGTTGGATTCGTAGTGGGAGAGAGACTCCGTCGCCGAGTACTATCATTCACTCCGGGGAACGAACGTCTAGCCACAATCCGCATCAAAGCGAGGTTTTTCAACATATCGCTGATTTGCGCCCACGCCCCGACGGAAGAGAAGGACGATGTGACCAAAGATGCCTTTTATGAGGAAGACAAGTCTCCAGTGTTTTAGATGTGCGTGCGCTCCGAGGTCCTAACATCGACTCGGACCACTATCTTGCTGCATCCAAGATTCGCACCCGCCTCTGTGCAGTAAAAAACGCACGACAACAAATACAAGGAAGGTTCGTCGTCGAGAAGATGCAATCACAACAGACAACCGAACGATTTTCTTCTTGGCTTGCAGTCCTGCTCTCTGAGAGCACTCGTCAACAACTCGGTATAAGGGAACTGTGGGACGGCATTTCAAACTCCTTACGTACAGCTGCAACCGAAACCATTGGTTTTCGGAAAGTGCAATAGAACAGCTGGTACGACGAGGAGTGCCGTGTCGCAGCGAAGAGAAAACAGGCTGCCTACCTCGCAACGTTACGATCGTCCACAACACGTGCGGGATGGGATATATACCGAGAGTTGAAGAGGGCAGCGAGACGCATTTGCAGACGGAAAAAGAAAAAGGCCGAAATATGAGAGTATGAAGAGCTTGATAAACTGGCCGACAGGGGTAATGCTCGAAAATTCTACGAAAAAAATGCGGCGGCTTACAGAAGGTTTCAATACCGGAGCATACTCTTGTAGAACCCCCAAAGGTGATCTAGTCACCGATGCCCAAAGCATACTTAAATTATGGAGGGAACACTTCTCCAGCCTGCTGAATGGCAGTGAAGGTACAACGCCAGGAGAAGGCGAACCCGATTCCCCAATCGATGACGATGGAACAGACGTTCCATTGCCCGACCATGCAGAAGTTCGAATAGCAATCACCCTTCTGAAGAACAACAAAGCGGCAGTGGCCGATGGATTCTCGGCCGAGCTATTCAAACACGGCGACGAAGAACTGATAAGGAGCATGCATCTGCTTCTTTTTAAAATATGGTCGGACGAAAGCATGCCCAATCCATAAAAAAGGAGACCTTACAATCTGCGCCAACTACTGTGGGATAAGCCTCCTCAATATCGAGTATAAGGTTCTATCGAGCGTATTGTGTAAAAGATTAAGGCCCACCGTCAACAAACTGATTGGACCTTATCAGTGTGACTTTAGACCTGGCAAATCAACAACCGACCAGATATTCACGAAGCGCCAAATCTTGGAAAAGACACGTGAAAGGAGAATCGACACACACCACCTCTTCGTCGATTTCAAAGCTGCTTTCTACAGCACGAAAAGGAGCTGCCTTTATGCCGCGATGTCTGAAATTTGTATCCCTGCAAAACTAATACGGCTGTGTATGCTGACATTGAGCAACACCAAAAGCTCCGTCAGGATCGGAAAGGACCTCTCTGAGCCGTTCGATACCAAACGAGGTTTCAGACAATATTGATATCATCGGCCACAACACCCGCGCCGTTAGTGCTGCTTTCTCCAGACTGGACAAGGAAGCAAAACAAATGGGTCTGGCAGTGACCGAGGGCAAGACGAAATACCTCCTGTCATCAAACAAACAGTCATCGCACTCGCGCCTTTGCACTCACGTCACTGTTGACAGTCATAACTTTGAAGTTGTAGATAATTTCGTCTATCTTGGAACCAGCGTAAACATCACCTACAATGTCAGCCTTGAAATCCAACGCAAGATAACTCTTGCCAACAAGTGCTACTTTGGACTGAGCAGGCAATTGAGAAGCAAAGTCCTCTCTCGACAAACAAAAACCAAACTCTATAAGTCGCTCATAATTACCGTCCTGCTATACGGTACAGAAGCTTGAACGATGTCAAAAACGGATGAGTCGACGTTGAGAGTTTTCGGGAGAAAAGTTTTGCGAAAGATTTATGGTCCTTTGCGCGTTGGCCACGGCGAATATCGCATCCGATGAAACGATGAGCTGTACGAGATATACGATGACATTGAAATAGTTCAGCGAATTAAAAGACAGCGGCTACGCTGGCTAGGTCATGTTGTCCGGATGGACGAAAACACTCTGAAAGTATTCGACGCAGTACCCGCCGTGGGAACCAGAGGAAGAGGAAGACCTCCACTCCGTTGGAAGGACCAAGTGGAGAAGGACCTCGCTTCGGTTGGAATATCCAATTTGTCGCCACGTAGCGGAAAGGAGAAACGACTGGCGCCCGGTTGTTAACTCGGAAGGAAGATATCCTTATAGGGTGTGATGCAAAGGCAAGGGGTAGCTCCAGTATAAACACCAGAGGTGAGTCACTCATACATTATATTCTGGGTAGCAAGCTGAGTATATGCAACAAGAGCGATAAACCAACCTTCATTTTCCCAGCCTATGATAGGTTTCCAGGGTGGGAGAAAGTGCTTGACCTCACGCTATCAACAGACGCAGACAATCTCGTTGTGGATAACTGGAGGGTATCTGATGAGCCTTCCATGTCGAATCACTCCTGTATACTCTTCAGCATGAGCGAGATATGCAGTACTCCTCTCAAATATCAGAACCCTCGAAGAACGGCATGGGAAAAATTTACCAGTATGGCAACAAAATGCCTTGAAAAAGGAGGCAATAATAGTATTAGTAATCCTCTGGAACTAGATTCAGAAGTATAGAAGTAGAAAAAATCTTAACTACAACTTTGAATAAACCCGCTCCGCTAGCAGTTCTGAAAAGGAGAAAGTCTCTCCCTTGGTGGAACAATGAGCTAGTTAATAAACTGTTGTTTGTCGCGAGTAAAAAAGATTATATTCATTTGGGCAGTACACTTATTTTCGTGTTGCCTTTTTTATTCATAATTTTTTACTGACTACATTTTATAATCTTAGTGCCATTTATACTTATGGAATGCGGCTGCTGTTATCTGCATACAACTTCTTTGTTGTAATTCGATATCCGTTATCTTGTTAGAACAAAGATAGTTTTATTATGCTTATCAGTTTTCCGTTATGGAATTCTGTCTGTTGTGCTTATAATGCTGGAATTTTATTGTTTGTTTAGGTTAAGTGTGAAATTTATTTAGGCTATCTTCAGCGTCGTTAACTAGCTCAAGAATTTGAGAACGCAACCAAAATCTGGTAACCATATGAAGATATCATGAAGAGATACAAGACAGCGGTCAGGAAAGCTAAAACTTACACATGGCGATCTTTCTACACATCTATAGGAAGTTTCAGAGAAGCCGATATGCTGAGTAAAATTCAAACAAACTAATACTGCCAACATTAAGGCGGAATAAAATGATTGCACCTCCTCTGCAAAATAATCTCTGGAGGTACTTATTAAAACGCACTACCCTAGGAGTCAGCAAACGTCTATAACGCGGGTTCAACTAAAACCACCGGCAAACGCAGCTGATTACCTAGACCAGATAGCATACAAGAGCAAAATCAAATATGCCATAAATAGATTCTCTCCATTTAAAGCGGCAGGTTCAGATGGGATTATGCCCATAATGCTGCAAAAGCTGCAAGAACCAAAGGTTCTAAGGCTCGAAAATAAATAAAAAGCTAGCATCCTTGTGCCTTACATCCCAAGAAGTTGGAAAAGAATTAAAGTGGTGTTCCTAACAAACCCAGGCAGAGGAGCACACAATAATGCTATGGATTTTAGACCTATAAGCCTCACCTACTTTATGCTGAAGGTACTAGAAAGGCTAAGGGACTTACATATAAGGATAATCATGGCGGATAAGTTATCCCAACATACTTACATTAAGAATCGATCAACTAAAACAGCCCTTCACTAGGTGTTAAGTGTAATTGAAAAATTACTACACTACAAACAATACACCATGGCTGCATATCTAAATATAGAGGGCGCCTTCAATAATAGCATCATGCATTATCTGACACATTGTGGCATAGAC
This sequence comes from Bactrocera correcta, assembly GCA_027475135.1. Lineage (NCBI taxonomy): Eukaryota > Metazoa > Arthropoda > Insecta > Diptera > Tephritidae > Bactrocera > Bactrocera correcta. The sequence continues at coordinate 23,503,334 of CM050322.1, forward strand.
GACACTGTGTGTAGATGGATACACTGGATGCTTGAGAATAAAAATATTATAGCATAAAACGGCACACCACAAACAAGTTATGTGAGTAGAGTATTTTATGAGTTGCTGTGCTGAACGAAATACTACTCCAATTAAGCGGTGGAGGGGTGAAAGCATTAGCACATGCAGACGGTATAGTGTTGTTCGTATCAGGCATGTTTCCTTCAACAATCAGCGAGATTAGCTAAATTCGGATGTAACCAAAAATTTCATGCTCTTACAACTTGCACGGCTTAATGTCGTGGAAATACTTTATGTTATTGAAATGTTATTAAAATAATTCAATATTTATTTTTGACGTACCTTTAAGTATATATCTCAGTACTTTTCTAACACGTTGCTACAGAGTCTTAAAGTTTTGCTTTTGAATTGATATTTAGATTTCAACATAAACCTACGTTCGTTCAGTCGCCTATGGTGAAATCGATACCGCACGGGGTATCACAAACAACGTTGACCCGAACGGGAAGACACCTGAAGGCAGACGACGTTGTCGTCGGATGTAAGCGATTTATATTTTTTTGTGTTCTCTTTATGTAATATATGTAAATACAAGATGTTTAAGGAGGGCCCATACGGCTACTGTGACGAAACGATGGACGACGACAACGTTGAGGGAGCTCATTGGGATTTATACTTATACGTTTTATAAGTAAAACTATACCTCATAATTCCCACAATAGGAATATGGATGAATAAACCCTAGGTTTTACGCCCATCTCCTAAAGTGGAAGTATGAGTATACCCGCACCAGCATCACCCTAAGCCAAGGTATTGAGGTACTCGTGCCGATGGCTGAATGGTCAGCGGGCGGTAATGAATAGCTGATCGTGAACGGTCCCCTCCGATGCCCGAGCGAGGTCGGAAGTATTAAATGCTTTCTTCACGCATACCGGCTCTAGGACGAGTGACCAACCCCTTCCGAATTACTCGTGGGACCAAACATGAACGAAACAAAGTTAACAACAACAACAACCAATTTGACAACAACAGCGACGATTACACTAACTGATTTTATAAATCGGAGTCCTATAACCGAATCCGATGAGGACGATTTACTCACCTCCAGCCAGGAGACGAGTAAGAGTACTACCGGATGTATCAGTATATCGATAGAAACACAGCCCCAATATAATCAGCTGAGGTAAAACTGTTACCAGAGGGCAGTCTTTATACTGGGTAAGATCGCGAAAGATCAGACAGACGGTACCCCAGTTGACGAGGTAGAAATAAAGCGTCTCAAAAATATAGTAAAGGAATACGAAAGCTTCCTGAAAAGGAAGGAATCCAATCCTCAGAAAGAGAGCAAAAACCGGAGCAATTCTCAAACAAGGAATCTCTCAATAACAGAACTGCAAGGAACTCTGTCCAAAAAACCTAGACGGAGTGAAAGGGAACATAGCAGCTCAACAACGGTGAAATTTCTCAAGCGTTTTTGAGAATTGAAGTTCTAGTTTTTTGGGGTGCGTGTCTGTCTAATATATATATTTTTAAATAGTCACTGAACACAACTTGACCAATTGCCTGCACCGGACACTTGAATTTACTGAAAATTGCGACGGCGAAAAAGCGAAAAAGCGAAACGCGTGCGAGTTCTTTTGCAGTCTACATACAATAGATTTCTTTATTTCAGCAACTAGATGACTTAGCCTAAATCTTAAAGCTAACGGGAAAAACAGTTGGATTGGAAGTATACAGGTATGTACAAAAAGAGGTGAGTAGTTCATTTTGTTAACGTATAGTAAAAGATTAAGGTAAGTATATATAACATTATTAGGGTAAGTATACAAAACTAATATAATTCAATATTTATAATTTTTTATAATTCATTTTTCTTAAATTTAGTTTTAGGTTTAAATATATATTTTGTCGCTTGACGCAACACCGGCCACCTTGACAGGATCAGATTCCTTCAATATCCAGTGGAAGGACAGCCAGTTTGTGGATGGGGCGCTTAATCGTGCCCGTCTTGGTTGCTACTTCTGCGACTCGCACCTGGCCGTCTTGCCCTTCGACGGTTGCGACGACGCGCCCTAGTACCCACTGCTGCGGCGGCACGTTGTCCTCGTGGACGAGAACGAGGTCGTTGAGCTGCATATTGCCTTTGGGGTGCAGCCACTTGTTGCGCTCCTGAAGTCCCGTCAGGTATACTTTGGACCACTGTCGCCAGAACTGTTGCTTGAGACAGCAAACAAGTTGCCATCTCTCGCAACAACGAACTGGGTCCACTGGCACCTTCTCTGGGGGTAATGCCCGCAGGGAGCATCCTATTAGAAGATGCGCTGGTGTTAACGCCTCGCCGTCGTTGGGATCTTGGCTCAGAGGTACTAGGGGGCGAGAGTTGAGGATGGCCTCCACTTCGGCCAACACTGTTGCTAACTCCTCTGCTGTGATTAGCGCGTTGCCGGTTACGCGAACGATGTGGTGCTTGGCGGACTTCACCGCGGCTTCCCATAATCCGCCGAAGTGCGGCGCCCGCGGTGGTATAAAGATGAAGCTGCACCCTTCGTCTACTGCGAATCTCTTCAGGTCTGCTGACTGCGCAAGAAATGCCTCTTTCAGCTCATGCAGCTTGCGGTCGGCGCCGACGAAGTTGGTGGCGTTGTCGCTGAATATCTTCGTCGGTATCCCTCGGCGTCCAATGAACCTTTTTAGGGCGAGAATAAATGAATTAGAAGATAGGTCCGAAACTAATTCTAAATGTACTGCTTTTGAAGTGAAGCAAACGAAAACTGCAATATATGTTTTTACGGGTGGTCGACCGCGTATTTTTAGAGTTGTGTATATCGGACCACAAAAATCTATGCCACATATAAGAAAGGGCCGTAATGCTCGAAGTCGTTCGACTGGCAAATTTCCCATTATTTGGTTTTGCAACTTCGGCTTGTAATGGAAACAATGTATACAGTTTCTTACGGTTCTACTGCAAGCTTCTCGGGCATTTATTAGCCATATGCCTTCTCGAAGAAGCGCAACCAACGCTTTAGCCCCAGCGTGGTGATTTCGAATGTGCAGGAACCGTAAATACGTTATAACGAAGTGCGAACTTTTATTCAATAAAAGCGGAAATTTGGCATCATATGGGAGAGGTGCATTTAATAGACGACCTCCTACTCGGATTAATTTGAACGACAGCGACATATCCGAGTACTCATGCGAAAACGGGTTGAGTTTTTGCAAGTTTGCGGGTAGGGTGGTGCTTTTATGCAATTTTTTAATAACATCCGAAAACTCTGAATGTTGGACCACCTGTGCAATTTTTAGAAAATTCAAGTTTAGCTCTTCTGAAGTCAGATCTTGGCCCCTGGAGGAATTTGGTGGTCGCCTGATCCATCGTAATATATATGCGACCACACGAAGCAATTTTTTATGAGAAGAGAATTTTTCAATTAGGTCCAATATTGAATTTTTCTCAGCAGTCGAAATTAATGTAAATGTAGCTTTCTTCTTCTCTAGTGCTTCGTCTTCTGGTGAGAGCTGGAAGTGGTTATTAATTGGCCATAATGCAGGGTCTTCTAGGAGGAACTGTGGACCGCCAAACCATATTGAATTATTCAATTCGTCCACGTTACAACCCCGAGACACTTGATCCGCAGGATTTTGTTTCGTTGGCACATGTCGCCAATGTACTTTGTCAGTCAACTCTTGGATTTCGGACACTCTGTTTGCGACGAAGGTTTGTAGTGAGGATGGATGTGTTTTAATCCAATGTAAAACAATTTCAGAGTCTGTCCAAAATGTAATATTTTCGAAATGTCGACTCAACATAGGCGCTACTCTTGACCATAATTTCGAAAGAAGATGTGCTGCCGAGAGCTCAAGACGCGGAAGAGATTTGGTCTTCAGCGGAGCCACTCTAGACTTTGCAGTAAGCAGCATGCATTTAATACCACTAGCAGATTGGCTTCGTATGTATATGCAGCATCCGTACGCCCTTATTGAGGCGTCGGCGAAGCCATGTATTTGGCAGATGGCACTCGACTCAACGTTTACGTAACGAGGAATGCTTATCGATGAGAGCTGCATTAGGTTGGCTTTAAAGTTCAGCCAGCTAGTGTCAAGGCGCAATGGAATCGACTCATCCCAATCTAGTTTTTGGATCCAAAGCTCTTGCAATAAGATTTTTGCTTTGGTAACTAGTGGGGCTAGTAATCCAAGAGGATCAAAAAGGCGAGCAGAAACTGACAATATGTTTCGTTTAGTGGCTCACAGATCATTAAAATTTTCATCTAAAACAAATCGAAACAAATCCTCTTTCGGCAACCAATGGATTCCTAACGTTTTAGTGGAACTTTTGTCATTGAAGGTTAAGGACTTTTCAGTGCAATCACTGTCGAAAAATTTAGGGTGGTTCGAAAACCACTTCGCTAAGGTGAATCCTGCCGAGTTTAATATTTTAATTACCTCACTTCTCAAGAGATCTAGAGACTCAAAATTTTCGGTCCCTGTTAATAAATCATCAACATAAAAGTCTCTTTTGATGGCCATTATATTGGCATTTCATTGTATTGGCATCACTGAGCATTTGCAAACACCGTGTTGCGAGAAATGGAGCAGGCGCAGTGCCGTATGTTACGGTGTTAAGACGAAAAATTTGAATTTGCTCAGAAGGATGCTCTCTCCACACAATAAGCTGACAATTTCTGTCTTCTTCATGCATAATTATTTGACGGTACATTTTAGTAATGTCCGCTGTTAGTGCATACTTATGTAAGCGAAAACGAAGAAGAGTTGAGTATAACTCTTCTTGGATGGTTGGACCTACCATCAAAAGTTCATTCAACGCTATGTGAGTTGAAGATCGACTCGAGGCATCAAATACAACACATAATTTGGTTGTTGTGCTCTCGGGCCTTAAAACGCATTGATGTGGAATGAAGTAGTGTGGCTCACTCGGGATCTCATTGTTCGTTGGGCTCATGTGACCCAATGCCCTATTTTCATTCATAAAGTCCAGATACATTTTACGAAGTTCTGGATCTTTTAATGTCCTTCTCTCCAGGGCCTGAAACCGCCGAACTGCGGTTTCATAGGAGTGACCGAGTAACTTACGGTCAGCTTTAAACGGCATTCTGACTTGAAACCGTCCTGAAGGTAATACTTGAGTAGTATTAACGAAAAAATTTTCACACTCTTGTTGCTCTGGTGTGAATTTGATGCCATTTGATTCTGAAGGTAATTCTTCTAGAGCCCAAAATTTTTGGACTACTGAATCGATTGACGTTAAGTCTTCTTCAGCTTGGCATAATGTGCTCTGTAATTTGGGAGGAGAACTTAGATTGCTGACGTATTTGCCAGATACAATCCATCCTAAAAGGGTTTTCTGTAGTGTTGGTTGGTTAAGACCATTTTTCATTTGGCCAACAGCTAAAAGGTCGAAAAATGTTTCAGCACCCAATAGGATATCAACTTTTTTAGATTTGTGGAATTCTGGATCCGCCAATTCAATATTGTGCGGGATTTTCCAGCCACTAACATTGATGTTATGGTCTGGATGATTTGCCGAAATGCATCGCATTACCCAGAATTCGGCCAAAAATTCAAAATTATTTAACCGCGACTTGACAAACGCGTTCAGTTTTGACCCCACTTTTGTATTGGAATTGCCAATTCCAATTACGCTTAATGTTTTGTGCTGACGTCGAATCCGCAACTTTTGTGCCAAGTCCTCCGTCATAAAATTGACCTGGGAACCTGAGTCCAGCAAGGCTCTCGCAGGAAGGTAATTTCCGCAGCTGGTCCTCACTAAAATTACTGCTGTTGCCAACATTACCCGATCCGGCATACTCGCAGTATGCATGGCATGTGTGGTGGATGGTTGCGGATGAGATGCAGCGGGGAAGGACACTGGATACTGGTGCAACAGCGAGTGATGGGATCGATTGCATATGCGGCAACGATCCGCCCTGCATTTGGAAACGGTATGTCCCTTACGCAAACAATTTATGCATAAGGGTACCGATTTGACAAACTCGAACCTTTGCTGCACCGGAAGCGCCTTGAAGGTGGGGCAGGCAGTTAAATGGTGATCCCTCGATTTGCACTGTTGGCAAAGAGGCTGCCTCGTATTTGCTGCAACTAGCGCCGATTTGGTCCTATCCATTTGTTGTTTCTTCCCATGACTCGTACTGCCTGTTGGTACGGGCTTCGTCCTTGAGTGTGATGCTCCTTCCGCTGATAGTTGCTGGTATCTCCTATTTAGGGTGGCTTCACAGTCCTTCCACAGTGGCATTTTGTCATAGTCCAGCGCTTCTTCCCATTTGGATCGGGTGGCAGGGTCAACCTTTGTCATTACAATGTGTATGATTATTGCGTTCGTTATTTGTTTTTCATCACCCAGCGATAGCAACGAATCATATACCGCTGACACTTCGTCAATCATTGAACGCAGGGAAGGCGCAGAAGGCTTTGGGATTGTTGGCAGCTCAAAAAGTTTAGATATTGTATTGAAAAATATCAAACATTTATTATCATAAACTTTTTTGAGACTTGCCAACGCTTTCGGGTAATTTTCATCCGACATCTGAAACGCTTTAACTGTTCCCAAAGCCTCTCCAGATAGACAATTAACCAAATGGTTAAATTTTTTTATATCTGGGATATTTGGATCATTATGAACCAAGCTCTCGAACAAACTCATAAAATTTTTGAATTCTGAATATTCTCCCTTGAATTTCGGCAAATTCATTTTAGGGAGTCTGGAGCTGTGAGAAGCTACAAAAGATGTTTCGGCAAGTGAAGTTTTATTTTTCGCTAAAATTGACTTAATTATGGACTTCGTTTCAACGATTATGTCCTCTAACTCCCCTCGGGCCATGTCGTCCTCATCAATTTCTTCAATCTTTGATTGGCATTTCATCAATTTTTCACTATGTGAATTTAATATATCTAAACGACATTCCTATTCTATTGGATCTAAAGACATAGTTTTTTCAAGAAGGCCCGTTTTAATGCGCAAAATACTACTTTTCGCCACCGTTTTTTGACGTCTTAACGATTTTAAGTCCGTCAACTCCTTACTTGGAGACAGGTTTGCGAGAGTTGGCTTTGGCTTGCTCATTTTGCTTGTTTAAATTAAATTTCCGAAAAAAGACTATTACGGTTGGCAACAGATATACCAAGAATCGATATGGCGAAAACGAAAAAATATATGTATGTATGTCGATTCCCAAATATACGAAAGCCAAACCAATAGCAATAAAAGTTGGCAACAAATATATTTGGAATCGGTTACGAAAACGAAAAAAAATTATATCGATTCCCAAGTATACGAAAGCCAAACCGATAAATGCGCAAAATGAGCAATAGCACAAAAAAGTAATTTAATCGGAAAATGTCCGAACGAAAATCGACAAAAACTGCGAAAAAACGATCGATAATTATAAACCGGAGGGTCCCCCTTGCGGTGGTGAATCGCGGTTTCAATATATTTTTATTATATTTTTTTTCAAAAAACTTTTTTTTGTTGGATTAATTTTTTTTTTTTTATAATTCTCTGGAGGGTCCCTTGGGTGGTGAATCGCAGAGAATTTTAAATTGTTATAAGCTGGAGGGTCCCCCCGAGGGTGGTGAATCGCAGCTTTTAATTATTTAATTTATTGGTTGTACAAACCATTAGTTATAAATTGCAAAAAAAAAATTGCGAAAAACAATAATTTAATTTTGCAATTAATAATTTTTTCAACCTTTATTTTAAAAAATAAAGGGCTACCGCAAATCCCAAAATCCCTTATTCACTTGCGTACGCTTATACATATATGTGCGTATGCTTATTATATTTAATAATGTATATGTTTATTTATATACGTTATTATAGATATGAATTTATATATGTATATGTATATGTATTTATAGAACGTCAATATAATTGAAAGTGAAAAAAGGGAGAGCCAAAACTGAAAGTGTGCACTTGTCTTTATTTCAATTTTATTTTTATGCGTTTTCGTTTTATTTTTTGTTTGCACTGCTTTCAGTAATTCGCACTCGTTGCCTAGTGCGTCGGCTGTTTGCCGGCGCTTACGTTCCTTTGGCACAGGATGCAGCGGCAACTCATTTCCACAACGGCAGCGGATTGATGGCAGCAGCGTTGATGGCAGCAGTGTTGATTGCAGCCGTGTTGATGGCAGCAGCGTTGATGGCAGCAGCGTTGATGGCAGCAGCGTTGATGGCAGCAGCGTTGATGGCGGCAGTGATTTCAGTAGTGGCGGTATGGCAACAACGGGTGCTTATACCGGCACTTTGCTTTTACCGGTTCTCTTAACGCGGCACTTGAAACAGTTTTTCTTCTTTTTTTTTTGTTTTTAACGGATTTTCCTCCGGTTTTTAAAAACTGTTTTTTTTTTTAACGTTTTAGGACGGTCCTCTCGTTAATCACAAGGTTAAACACTTTGGTACGATTTTTTTTAGAATTCACTGTTCCAATTTACTTGTGCGCCTTTTCACACTTTTTATTTATTTCAATCCTTGTCACTTCGAGCACTTGCACTTTTTTGGGTGCTTGCACATATGCACTTCTTGTTTCTTTTTTTTTTTTTGTGGGTATCGGAGTTGGTAAGTATTTTAATTATACACTTATTTTCTTTTATTGTATTTTTATTTATTTTCTTCTGTTTCTTTTGCTGTTTAGGTATCTCTGCACCACACTATATTTTATAACTTTTCGTTCACTTTGCGCACTGTATATTTTTGTTGTTTCGAATTATTCACTGCACTTCTGATACTTCACTTTGGCACATCTACATACATATGTATGTCGATAGGTAAGTATAATACGTCTTTTCGCAAACAAAATTTTTTGTTTTAATTTCTTTTTACGTTTCGTCTTATGTTTCTTTTATATGTTTAATTTTCACTTGTTTTCACTACACAAGACCGAAAACCGAAAAGTATTGTCCAGGCAATTGGCACCGAAAATGATATCGAACACAGGTATGTTTTAGTTATTTTAATTTTTAATTTTATATTTTATTATTAATTTAAAATACACGCACAAGTCCCTGCTCGGGCGCCATGAAATTTCTCAAGGGTTTTTGAGAATTGAAGTTCTAGTTTTTTGGGGTGCGTGTCTGTCTAATATATATATTTTTAAATAGTCACTGAACACAACTTGACCAATTGCCTGCACCGGACACTTGAATTTACTGAAAATTGCGACGGCGAAAAAGCGAAACGCGTGCGAGTTCTTTTGCAGTCTAATTACAATAGATTTCTTTATTTCAGCGACTAGATGACTTAGCCTAAATCTTAAAGCTAACGGGAAAAACAGTTGGATTGGAAGTATACAGGTATGTACAAAAAGAGGTGAGTAGTTCATTTTGTTAACGTATAGTAATAGATTAAGGTAAGTATATATAAAATTATTAGGGTAAGTATACAAAACTAATATAATTCAATATTTATAATTTTTTATAATTCATTTTTCTTAAATTTAGTTTTAGGTTTAAATATATATTTTGTCGCTTGACGCAACAAACGGCAAGGCATTTCTGCGATGTAGCCAGAGAGAGCCTACAAGTGGTAATCATAGACGGTAATTCCTCCTCCCCCAGCACAATATAGGAACGATGGGCCAAGGTCGACGTCAGATTGTCGAGTATGGTGCTAAGCTTTGTACTCGACAATACTGTGGGTCCTCACCCGGAGGTTCACTCCTCCGAAATCCTTAAGGGTTACAGAATCATCAAATGCGCGGACCAGAAATCTCTAGATTTCCTGACGGGTAGTGTTACTAAAATCACCAACGCCAGGCTAAAAATCTTCTAAGGCGATAAAGCCGCTGACGAAGACGACACGAAAGAGATCGGAGGAACGTGGACATCGAGGAACCATCGACATCAGCCTAATGCAGGAGCCATGGGTTAATGAAGACACCATCAAAAGGCTAAACAGCAGTAAATATAACAATAAATACATTTTTGTCCTAATTACATCACAGGAGGATGGAGTTATGCGTAGAAGTGGAGGACAAAGTCATGTGCAGAAGATGGAGGATGGAGTTATGTGTAGAAGTTCACTCAAGTGAGGAAATTTCTCTGATCGCCATTCACTTGGGAGTGGCCAGAAACGATTCTTTTACATATGACCCAAGCAGCTCACGACTTCCGGTCTTTGACCAAGTAACCTCTGGGTAGCCTAAGAACATCCGTTTGAAGGCGAGCTAAAGTGAGAAGGCGAAACATGCCCTGCATATCGTTGTGCGCTGGGTTTGGGGACCCGCCACGTAAAAAACACCCCCAATGAAAAGGAACAATGAGAGATGACGACCATGGCAAACGAAATAAGGAGTACGAATTGAGGGCATGCACCTGGAATGTCCGGTCCCTTAATTAGGAAGGTGCCGCTGCCCAGCTGGCTGATTTCCTCGCGAAAATGAAGGCTGACATCACCGCCGTCGAAGAAATGCAATGGACGGGACAAGGACAGAGTCAAATAGGTCCTTGTGACATTTAATAAAGTGGCCATATAAAGGAGCGCAAGTTTGGTGTTGGATTCGTAGTGGGAGAGAGACTCCGTCGCCGAGTACTATCATTCACTCCGGGGAACGAACGTCTAGCCACAATCCGCATCAAAGCGAGGTTTTTTAATATGTCGCTGATTTGCGCCCACGCCCCGACGGAAGAAAAGGACGATGTGACCAAAGATGCCTTTTATGAGGAAGACAAGTCTCCAGTGTTTTAGATGTGCGTGCGCTCCGAGGTCCTAACATCGACTCGGACCACTATCTTGCTGCATCCAAGATTCGCACCCGCCTCTGTGCAGTAACAAACGCACGACAACAAATACAAGGAAGGTTCGTCGTCGAGAAGATGCAATCACAACAGACAACCGAACGATTTTCGTCTTGGCTTGCACTCCTGCTCTCTGAGAGCACTCGTCAACAACTCGGTATAAGGGAACTGTGGGACGGCATTTCAAACTCCTTACGTACAGCTGCAACCGAAACCATTGGTTTTCGGAAAGTGCAATAGAACAGCTGGTACGACGAGGAGTGCCGTGTCGCAGCGAAGAGAAAACAGGCTGCCTATCTCGCAACGTTACGATCGTCCACAATACGTGCGGGATGGGATATATACCGAGAGTTGAAGAGGGCAGCGAGACGCATTTGCAGACGGAAAAAGAAAAAGGCCGAAATATGAGAGTATGAAGAGCTTGATAAACTGGCCGACAGGGGTAATGCTCGAAAATTCTACGAAAAAAATGCGGCGGCTTACAGAAGGTTTCAAGACCGGAGCATACTCTTGTAGAACCCCCAAAGGTGATCTAGTCACCGATGCTCAAAGCATACTTAAATTATGGAGGGAACACTTCTCCAGCCTGCTGAATGGCAGTGAAGGTACAACGCCAGGAGAAGGCGAACCCGATTCCCCAATCGATGACGATGGAACAGACGTTCCATTGCCCGACCATGCAGAAGTTCGAATAGCAATCACCCTTCTGAAGAACAACAAAGCGGCAGTGGCCGATGGATTCTCGGCCGAGCTATTCAAACACGGCGACGAAGAACTGATAAGGAGCATGCATCTGCTTCTTTTTAAAATATGGTCGGACGAAAGCATGCCCAATCCATAAAAACGGAGACCTTACAATCTGCGCCAACTACTGTGGGATAAGCCTCCTCAATATCGAGTATAAGGTTCTATCGAGCGTATTGTGTAAAAGATTAAGGCCCACCGTCAACAAACTGATTGGACCTTATCAGTGTGACTTTAGACCTGGCAAATCAACAACCGACCAGATATTCACGAAGCGCCAAATCTTGGAAAAGACACGTGAAAGGAGAATCGACACACACCACCTCTTCGTCGATTTCAAAGCTGCTTTCTACAGCACGAAAAGGAGCTGCCTTTATCCCTGCAAAACTAATACGGCTGTGTATGCTGACGTTGAGCAACACCAAAAGCTCCGTCAGGATCGGAAAGGACCTCTCTGAGCCGTTCGATACCAAACGAGGTTTCAGACAATATTGATATCATCGGCCACAACACCCGCGCCGTTAGTGCTGCTTTCTCCAGACTGGACAAGGAAGCAAAACAAATGGGTCTGGCAGTGACCGAGGGCAAGACGAAATACCTCCTGTCATCAAACAAACAGTCATCGCACTCGCGCCTTTGCACTCACGTCACTGTTGACAGTCATAACTTTGAAGTTGTAGATAATTTCGTCTATCTTGGAACCAGCGTAAACATCACCTACAATGTCAGCCTTGAAATCCAACGCAAGATAACTCTTGCCAACAAGTGCTACTTTGGACTGAGCAGGCAATTGAGAAGCAAAGTCCTCTCTCGACAAACAAAAACCAAACTCTATAAGTCGCTCATAATTACCGTCCTGCTATACGGTACAGAAGCTTGAACGATGTCAAAAACGGATGAGTCGACGTTGAGAGTTTTCGGGAGAAAAGTTTTGCGAAAGATTTATGGTCCTTTGCGCGTTGGCCACGGCAAATATCGCATCCGATGAAACGATGAGCTGTACGAGATATACGATGACATTGAAATAGTTCAGCGAATTAAAAGACAACGGCTACGCTGGCTAGGTCATGTTGTCCGGATGGACGAAAACACTCCAGCTCTGAAAGTATTCGACGCAGTACCCGCCGTGGGAACCAGAGGAAGAGGAAGACCTCCACTCCGTTGGAAGGACCAAGTGGAGAAGGACCTCGCTTCGCTTGGAATATCCAATTTGTCGCCACGTAGCGGAAAGGAGAAACGACTGGCGCCCGGTTGTTAACTCGGAAGGAAGATATCCTTATAGGGTGTGATGAAAAGGCAAGGGGTAGCTCCAGTATAAACACCAGAGGTGAGTCACTCATACAGTATATTCTGGGTAGCAAGCTGAGTATATGCAACAAGAGCGATAAACCAACCTTCATTTTCCCAGCCTATGATAGGTTTCCAGGGTGGGAGAAAGTGCTTGACCTCACGCTATCAACAGACGCAGACAATCTCGTTGTGGATAACTGGAGGGTATCTGATGAGCCTTCCATGTCGAATCACTCCTGTATACTCTTCAGCATGAGCGAGATATGCAGTACTCCTCTCAAATATCAGAACCCTCGAAGAACGGCATGGGAAAAATTTACCAGTATAGCAACAAAATGCCTTGAAAAAGGAGGCAATAATAGTAGTAATCCTCTGGAACTAGATTCAGAAGTATAGAAGTAGAAAAAATCTTAACTACAACTTTGAATAAACCCGCTCCGCTAGCAGTTCTGAAAAGGAGAAAGTCTCTCCCTTGGTGGAACAATGAGCTAGTTAATAAACTGTTGTTTGTCGCGAGTAAAAAAGATTATATTCATTTGGGCAGTACACTTATTTTCGTGTTGCCTTTTTTATTCATAATTTTTTACTGACTACATTTTATAATCTTAGTGCCATTTATACTTATGGAATGCGGCTGCTGTTATCTGCATACAACTTCTTTGTTGTAATTCGATATCCGTTATCTTGTTAGAACAAAGATAGTTTTATTATGCTTATCAGTTTTCCGTTATGGAATTCTGTCTGTTGTGCTTATAATGCTGGAATTTTATTGTTTGTTTAGGTTAAGTGTGAAATTTATTTAGGCTATCTTCAGCGTCGTTAACTAGCTCAAGAATTTGAGAACGCAACCAAAATCTGGTAACCATATGAAGATATCATGAAGAGATACAAGACAGCGGTCAGGAAAGCTAAAACTTACACATGGCGATCTTTCTACACATCTATAGGAAGTTTCAGAGAAGCCGATATGCTGAGTAAAATTCAAACAAACTAATACTGCCAACATTAAGGCGGAATAAAATGATTGCACCTCCTCTGCAAAATAATCTCTGGAGGTACTTATTAAAACGCACTACCCTAGGAGTCAGCAAACGTCTATAACGCGGGTTCAACTAAAACCACCGGCAAACGCAGCTGATTACCTAGACCAGATAGCATACAAGAGCAAAATCAAATATGCCATAAATAGATTCTCTCCATTTAAAGCGGCAGGTTCAGATGGGATTATGCCCATAATGCTGCAAAAGCTGCAAGAACCAATGGTTCTAAGGCTCGAAAATATATAAAAAGCTAGCATCCTTGTGCCTTACATCCCAAGAAGTTGGAAAAGAATTAAAGTGGTGTTCCTAACAAACCCAGGCAGAGGAGCACACAATAATGCTATGGATTTTAGACCTATAAGCCTCACCTACTTTATGCTGAAGGTACTAGAAAGGCTAAGGGACTTACATATAAGGATAATCATGGCGGATAAGTTATCCCAACATACGTACATTAAGAATCGATCAACTAAAACAGCCCTTCACTAGGTGTTAAGTGTAATTGAAAAATTACTACACTACAAACAATACACCATGGCTGCATATCTAAATATAGAGGGCGCCTTCAATAATAGCATCATGCATTATCTGACACATTGTGGCATAGACGACACTGTGTGTAGATGGATACACTGGATGCTTGAGAATAAAAATATTATAGCATAAAACGGCACACCACAAACAAGTTATGTGAGTAGAGTATTTTATGAGTTGCTGTGCTGAACGAAATACTACTCCAATTAAGCGGTGGAGGGGTGAAAGCATTAGCACATGCAGACGGTATAGTGTTGTTGGTATCAGGCATGTTTCCTTCAACAATCAGCGAGATTATGGAAACAGAACTACGAATGTTAAACTTATGGACTGAGAACAATGGATTAAGTGCTAACTATAAAAAAACACAGAATTGATGCTATTCACAAGCAGAACCAGCTCTGGAGTTCTGGTATGGTGGCCAGCGCTAAACAAACAATACAACATTAGAAAATTAAATGGAATAAAAAGACTGACGCGCTCAAAGTGATCCTGCATCAACTACCTATAAACATCTTTATTCACAAAACATCAGCATGTACTGCTATAAGAACAAAAGTATTGGGTGGTTAGATTTAGCAGAACTATGGACATAGTCGAATCCTAAACAAGTTCAACGTTAATAAATCAGACTACATTCTACCAATGCTGGATTTCAATAAACACTTCCAGGTGAGGATAGCCTCTACATGAGAATAGAGAAGGGGTATAATAGGGGACGGGTCCAAAATGGACTGCGCAGTGGCACGGCAGTATGTTCCATCGATCTAGACATTTCTCTCTCTATCCGTCTACCGAACCCGGCTAGCATTTTCCGAGCAGAAGTACTTGGCATAGAAAAAGCATGCGAAGTTATATTAGAAAACCGCCAGATTATAAGTTAACACCAGAAATGTTGCCAATAAACCAATAATTGCCGACGTCAACTATCTCCCAATAGGAAATATTCCAGACGTTTAGTCAGCAGAAACAAACAATTGGGAACAACATCCGCCATGCGCCGCATAAGCGAACGTTAACCAAAAGTGCTGACGCAAGTAGATTTAAGCAATATTAAGAATATGTTTAATTGTAAATTAGTTAGTTGTTAATTTGATTTCAACCAATAAAGGTCGTTTTGACCATAAAATGTATTTTTTCGATTTGTAATCAATAGGTCGTTAATTGGTGCCCGAGCCTAAAATATATGGTACAAGAAGTTTCGGTAAAAAAGCGGTGATAAACGGGAAGCAACTCGAAATAGTTATCCGGTACGGAAGTTTCGGTAAAAAGGCACCATATAATGCCAAATAAGCAGCAATCCCAACGAATAATTAGGACCTCAAAAAGGCACCATAAGTAGTGCCAAAGAGAAAGCAGCTGAATTTAAATTCCTTACCCACGCTTGAGGAAGGAAGGTGAGCAACTTGGAGCAAGACGGTGATCCAGTAGTATCCAGAGGGAAAAAAGGACCAAATCATCATTGCCAGCCGCCAAGAAGCTGATCATAATGTAAGAAATAAGTTAAGATTGTGAAAATTTGTAGAAACCAAAACAAATTAAAAGAATTCAAAAGTTTAAAAGAGTGAATATATATGTATTTCCATTTAATATCCTTCAAAACAAAAATTGTTTTAAAATTGTGAAAGTTTTTAAAAGAATCAAGTGAATTGTTATACAAAAAGGAAATATTTTTTTCTCTTCCTCTCACGAAAATTAGTAAAAGTTAAATTTATATTAAGCAAATTTAACAATAATACAAAATCGTTCATAATATAAACAAATCAAATAAAATAAGGCTTTTTAATAACAAAATAACATTAATTATCTCTGCGATTTCGTAGCCAACACAGGAGTTGACCAGACCCTCTAGAGTGTAAATAACCCGTTCCTAGAAAGGATAACATAAATTTTCTTTAAAACAAAATAAATAACACAATCATATAATTTAACCAGAAATATGACCGACATGACCCATACTACACCAAGACCTCCTAAACTACCTCAACCCATGGACGTAGACGTGAGCCTACAGATAAACGCGATTAATTATGCAAACAGGCCAAACCTTTAAATAATTGGTAAGCGACCTGTAAGTGCATCCAATAAAAATTAAAGTCAACCAAAAGTGCAAAGAAACTTTCACTTAAATTCAACCCCAGATCCATATAATGAACAGAATTACCAAGATAATCAGTACAATTACGAGTATCAGGACAACGAATATAATCACGGCTATGACTCAACACAGTACGATGGAAATGAACACTCTTTAGACCTGACAGACGTACATTTTTTAGATTAAACAGCTCTTTGTTGCCATATTTCAGATGCAAAACGAAGAGCGGACAAATCTTAAAAATATTGGTTGATACTGGTTCAAAGAAGAACTATATTCAATCAAGTTTAGTAAAAAATCCCAAAGCGAATGATTAACCTTTTTTTCCACAAATTCCGTAGGTGGCAAAATAAAAATTACGCACCACGCACTTCTAAATCTTTTCAATATCAAAGAATGCAATTTAAAATTTTTCCTACTACCGAATGAGAAATTTACGTATACAACAAAAGTAGTAGCCGATATACGTACAAATTCAGATACACTTGTTTATTCCAAATCATATCCATATCATATTAGTCTTAAACAGGAAGTAGAGAAACAAATAAATAAATTATTAGAAGACGGCATCATCAGACAATCACGATCACCATACAATTCCCCAGTATGGGTCGTCCCGAAGAAAGACGACGCATCAGGTGAAATTAAATTCAGACTGGTAATCGATTACAGGAAACTGAATACGGTTACAGTTGCAGAGTATTTTCAGTAATCGATTTAAAAAGTGGCTTCCATCAAATTCCTCTTACTCTCAAAGACTCGCGATCTCTCTTAGGCTTATCCGGACATTATAGAAGATTTATCAAGGATTATGCCAAGCTCGCAAAGCCACTCACATCCTTACTCCGAGGCGAAGAAGGCAGGATGTCAAAAAATATCTCAAAGAAAACTCACATACATCTGAATGAGGAAGCTAAGGCAGCGTTTAATAAAATCAAGGCTGCTTTGACTTCAAAGGACGTCATTTTACAATACCCTGACTACCAAAAAAGAATTTGACCTAACTACAGATGCTTCCAAATACGCAATAGCCGCTGTTTTGGAACAAAATGGTAAACCTATAACCTTCATATCAAGGACATTGAGCAAAACAGAGGAGAATTATGCAGTAAACGAAAAGGAAATGCTTGCCATAATTTGGGCACTAAATTCCTTTAGAAATTATGTGTATGGCACGGCAAAAGTAGTAATCCATACGGATCACCAACCTCTCACGTACGCTCTGAGCAACAAAAATAACAATTCAAAGTTAAAGCGCTGGAAAGCGATACTCGAGGAATATAATTATGAAATTAAATATAAATCCGGAAAATCCAATGTAGCAATGTAGCAGATACACTATCCAGACCTTTCGAAATAAATTCCTTATCAGTTGCCACACATTCAGACGAAAGCTCATCTCACAATCTAATCCCAGCTGTAGAGGCACCTATAAATGCTTTTAAAAACCAACTTTGGATCTCAGTAGGACACGAAGAGAGTTATCAGTTCAAAATACCGTTCCAAATGTACCATAGACATATAATCACAAAACCCAATTTTTCTCGGGAAAACCTTATTTCACTTTTAAAACATTACCTAAATCCTTCAGTGATAAATGGCATATTTACCTCCGAAGAGATAATGGGAAAAATACAGGAAATATACCCACTCAATTTTTGCAATTATAAAATCCGAAATACCCAAACAAAGGTAGAAGACATACCAAACGAAGACACACAAACTGAAGAGATACTGAAAGAACACAAACGAGCGCACAGAAATAGGGAAGAAAATAAAAAACAACTCATACAAAAGTTTTACTTTCCTAAGATGAGAGCAAAAATAGCAAATATAATAAAGCGATGCAAAATTTGCAAAGAGAACAAATACGACCGACATCCTAATAAACCACAACTACACGAAACCCCAATTCCCGAATATCCTGGTGAAATAGTCCGTATAGATACATACAATACAGAAAAAAACTGGTACTCACTGCCGTGGATAAATTCTCGAAATATGCTCAAGTTAGGATAATAGAATAGAAGATATCAGGGAACCATTTGCGACAAATACTTTTCGCTTTCGGTGTACCCAAAACAATAATCATAGACAACGAGAAATCTCTAA
Organism: Bactrocera correcta; assembly: GCA_027475135.1. Taxonomy (NCBI): domain Eukaryota; kingdom Metazoa; phylum Arthropoda; class Insecta; order Diptera; family Tephritidae; genus Bactrocera; species Bactrocera correcta. Next base: position 23,521,918 of record CM050322.1, read on the forward strand.
ATTCATCTTCAATACAATTTATGGTCGAAGATCAACTTGGTATTAGAATTTTTAAAACACCCCCTTATGCGAGCAAAGTTAACGGACAGGTAGAAAGATTTAATTCTACCCTATCTGAAATTATGCGTTGTCTTCAAACTGAAAATACCCATCGCTCCTTCCAGGAACTCCTAGACCGTTGCACATACGAGTATAACTACTCCGTACACTCTGCTACAGGGAAACGACCAATAGAAACATTATTTGGTAGACGCATTTCAATAGACCCAGAGCAATATGAGAAAGCAAGTCAAGAAAATATCATAACTCTTCAGAAAAGACAAGCAAAAGATTTAGAATTTCACAATAAAACACGAAAACCAATGAAAACCTACTCTCCTGGAGAAATAATACGATATATGTTAGAATAAACAAACGATTAGGATCTAAGCTCACAGCTAGATATAAAAAAGAAGTTGTGAAAGAGGATAAATCCACTTTAGTATTCACGGAGATAGGACGAACGGTACACAAAAGCAACAGTAAAACCTAGTTTTATTACCCCTTCTTTTTTCCTTTTTTTCCTCTTACAGATTTTCCGTAATTCTGGTGTACGCAGACTTGAAAATAATAGACTACACCAACTCGCAGTTAGCAACATTTAATACAGGACTAACCGAAAATAAAGTCGACCTGGATGCATGCCAGAAAACATTGAATGAAATAAGCAGCATCATAACGATAAAGATCACTGAAGAAAATCCCCTCCTTCCTATTCTCATTAACGAACTAAACTTGACACAGACTTATTTAAACAGACTTAAACCAGGAAGATTTAAAAAATCAATAGATGCACTAGGGACAGTCTGGAAATGGATCGCTGGAAATCCCGACCACGACGACCTAGTAATTTTAGAAAATCAACTTAGCAATATAATAGAAATTAACAAAGAAAAAGTAATAATTAACAAAGTAATTTTTGACAGAATTAACAATATCACCACAATATCAAATAAAATAATAAAAACTTTACAAAAGAATGAAGAAATACAACACCATTTGGCTCTTGAAATAAAATATAAATTAAAAATTATTAAAGAGGAAATAATTAATATAGATTACGCAATGCATTGGGCAAAGCCTGGCATCGTAAATTCATATATTTTGTCAAATGATGAACTTAGATTAATAAAATCTGTATTTGAAAATAATAATTTTACATTAAATAATATGGAAGACTCACTAGAACTAGCAAATATGAAAGTCGCCTCAAACAATACAATGTTACTTTATATAGTCGGAATACCCTTAACAAATGGGGATATTTGCGACTCAATTTTGATAAAACCAATAAAAATGAGGAAAAATATTAATAAAATCCCCTATGAGGATATAGTTACTTGTAATAATAACAAAGTTTTTGGCGTTAAGAATAAATGTATGGAACATAATAATATAAGAATTTGTAGCCCTAGGAATTTAATAGATATTAGTAACACTACTTGCGTCCCTAGACTACTTCGAAGCGAACCAGCGGAATGCACAATCAGCACATCCCATCAGTAGAGAATATCTCACCTGGCATCATACTACTAAATCAATATCACAATTCTACAGTTAGCATTGACGAACAAAAATATACCTTTAGCGAAACGTTAAGCACCAAACCACTACCCGCAATTCTGCAACCAAATCTCCCTTCAAATAGGGAAGAAGAAATCCTAAGTTTGAAAATGTTGAAAAAACTCCACATGAACAACACCAAACACCTAAAAGCACTACATATAACCCACAGAGCAGCTTTAATCACGAATTTATCTCTTTCAATCATCAGCCTGATATTCGTAGCGGTAACAGTCATCGCATTAGTTCTAAGGAAACTTTTCAAAAGCAAACTGGTAGAACGGTCAAGTTATAACGTAAACGTACACGTGAGTGACCCTAAAGAGTTCACAACATTCGAAACACCACAGTTAACAGAGTCAATAACGCTAGTAAGCCAAATGCAGTAACCCAGTAGAACAATCCGGGACGTTTGTTTTTGGGGGTGGAGGAGTTAACACCAGAAATGTTGCCAATAAACCAATAACTGCTGACGTCAACTATCTCCCAATAGGAAATATTCCAGACGTTTAGTCAGCAGAAACAAACAATTGAGAACAACATCCGCCATGCGCCGCATAAGCGAACGTTAACCAAAAGTGCTGATGCAAGTACATTTAAGCAATATTAAGAATATGTTTAATTGTGAATTAGTTAGTTGTTAATTTGGTTTCAACCAATAAAGGTCGTTTTGACCATAAACTGTATTTTTTTCGACTTTGTAATCATAAGGTCGTTAATTTATACATTAAGCAACTATATTTACAGCCAGGCGGCGCTCTTGGCCTTGCCTTCACTCAAGACAAATTCCTGTATAGCACAATTGCAAGAAAGCACTAAGCTCAATAAAAGACAAGCTCCAACTAGACTTGATCTGGGTTCCCGATCACAGGAACATTTTCAGCAACGAAAAAGTAGTCGAGTCCGAGGCGGAGATAATACCAAGCCCGCTAGGATCGATCAAAAGAGAAGTCAATAGACAATTTCAACAAGTTGCAAATAACAGATGGAAAAGTACAACTAAATGCAATATAACGAAACAGATATGGCCAAAATATAACAAAAAAAGAACTAACGACTTATTATACAGAGTATCAGCTACCATATTAGGGCGCTGGCCATTTGGAGAACATACGTCCAATATAGGTATGCCCTACAACAACATCTACCGAGGCTGCGGGATAGTAAGGAAGAAGGAAGCAACTTTCCACTTTCTCTGTAAATACCCAGCCCTATCACAGATCCGATACAGAACATTTGGAATCCATCAAGCTTCATACCTTGAATGGATTTCTACTAAAAGCATATCGGACATAAGTAGCTTTATCGAACCCTCAAAATGGTTTGAAAGAGAAGGTGAAACCTCATAGCAGATATAAAAGGTCTACGAATATTGCGTCAAAATGGCACAAATCGGTTTGTCAGAAAACTTTGACCGCAGATACCATTGTATAAAACTTGACAACGATGACGACAATTTTTACGACGCGCTAAAACTTATTGAGGATAAAATTTTTGGCGCGGTAGGAAAATTACTGCCCGATTTTAATATGTCTGCCCACAAAGAACGGAAAAGATGATTTGGTCAGAGGTCATGGTTATGGTAATGAGGCTTTGGGAATTCAAATCAACCATTCAGAATTACCATGTTTCTATCGGAATATGAGGCAAAATTTTAATTTAATAAAGATGATTGATGGGTGGAGCGGTCGTGTAGCTGATAGGTGATATCGGGCGTGGTACTACGACAGAGGAGATAAACGATTGTCTAAAGGCTCGTCATTGTGGGCTAAAATAGAACGGTTACTCTTGAATACTGGCATAAAGGTCGGATGCCAACGAATACTAACAGCCAAGTAACCTTTGACAGCCTATTTATCAATGTTATTAGCTCGAAAGATAACCTTACGAATAAAAGAAATTCCAGATAAGGTGAGCACCTGCAAATCAATAGATACGGCAATACAACTATATACCATGTAGATCTTAGATTCGCTTGACCTATCAGTAGTACACTCCCATAAGTTGAATTCAAAGTTGGTGCGGCGTTGGTACTGATACGTAACCTGAACGCGCTCGGTCTGTGCAACGGCACTATGCTACGCATCACAGTGCTGAGACGGTACATCGTCCAGGCTACCATTCGTACCTATTTTCTCAGAAAACAATAAGTACCGCAATATTGTTTACGGGGATGTTCCCCGTAAAATAATTTCCAGCTCTCTAGGACCCGAGAAAAAAATACGACCCGTTCTGTCACTCATCCAATTTTGAACATTGGTATTTCCAATGCACAAATTTTGGGAAGGATTTAGTATACCGTCCCAGGATTTCAAGGATAAAAAGGATATGGTCGGATAGAGGAGATTATCCTGATCAAGGATATATATTAATTTGTTATTTTTAAATGATCAGAATTCAACAATAATTTAAATGTATATTAAAAGCAATTTTTGCACTATAGTATATGAAATAAATGTGTGCAAATGAATAAGTGATGTGTTAGTGTATATAAAATTAAAAATAGAAGTGCAAAATTAATTTTATATATCGAAAATATGTAAATAAAATACTGCAAATTTTCAACTTTAAACGCGAATATCTTGGAAACTATAAGCCTCCTGCGGCTATGGAGAATTTCCTCTATCCGACCATACCCATTTTATTCCCGAAATCCTGGGACGGTATACTAAAACCGACCCCAAATTTTAATTATTTTTCTTCCAAAAATGTGACTAGTGATTATTTTTACTCTTAATATAAAAAAGTTCATATCTTTCAATGAGGGCGGTCAACATTCAAGTGTGCTCCGCAATTACGTAAAATGTCGTAGTCCAATCTGTGATAATTCGAAGGTGTTTGCGCCGGAGGAGGCATCGAGACAAATCACATAATTTAAAAAAGTTTTCTAAACAGTAACAAATGAAATAAACACAAACTTAATTATTTTTCTCGGGAGTGCACATCAGCTGTTCTTTTGCATATTATTTACATATTCATATATTAGACTAGCTGTCATCTAGCTGCCATCAGTGCTCCTACATTGGTTGAATAAATTAAAAAAAAAAAAACTTCTCATTCAAAGTTAATTATCGACCAAACGACAGGTTGCTAATACTTAGTAATGAACTTACTAGAAAATAAAAATTGCTGAACCTCTTCATGAGGTGATGCCGAGAAACAGTCTTAGCGACTTTGGAGTAAAAAAAAGAGAAAAGAAAACTTTGGGAGCGATGTGTAATCAGTTAAAAAAAGAAAGCGAAGTACTAAAAACTAGTAAAAGCCAGCATGTGAGTGTTGAAGTTTTGCTTCTATGGTAGTATAAATGTTGATCAAGTATACGAAACTGATGAAGAGAGCTAGCTAAAAAAAACTGAATGGATATTCAAAAAGAAGCTTTGAAAAATAAAAATAAAGAGCAGGCGGCCAGCAATGATACCACAACGGACCGCCTACCTTTTATTAAATTGTATTAGGATTTAAATAACTTACATTGTAATATAACAGCTCTAATAAAAAAAACAACTTTTCAATCAAGCTTTTGAGCTTTAATGTCTTAAATGTTATTAATAAGCTTAAATGGAAAACTAAAGAACCACCATATATGTTTTTAGCAGTAATTGATACTACCGAAGACATTAGGAAAATCCACCAGATGAAACCCATTCTTAGGACCGTTGTCAAAGTTGAGCCTATTAACGTATCTAAATTAAATCAACAATGCAAATACTGTCAATATTTTAGACAAGTACCCCTTTTGATGGGGGATTCGTGGTGGGAGACAGATTCCGTCGACGAGTACTGTCATTCACCTCGGTGGATGAACGTCTAGCCACAATCCGCATCAAAGCAAAGGTCTTCAACATATCCCTGATTTGCGTCCACGCCCCGACGGAAGATAAGAACGATGTGACCATAGATGCCTGCTATGAGCGCTTGGATGTCAAAATCGAGCTTGGCGACGTTAACGCCACTGTGGGCAATGAAGGTCGGTAAATTCGGCACGATTTCGATAAAAAAAACTGAATTTCCGTATGGTATGTGGGGATAGGGGAGCTTCTCAAGAGAAGGAATACCCAAATATAATATAAAAAACATTAACTTCGGTTGCACCGAAGCTAAATACCGTTCACAGGTGCACTTCTGTTAATAACTATGTGTCCAGTTTGTATGGAAGCTATATGCTATAGTAACCCGTTCTGAACAAGTTTTTTTAGAGATTACATTGTTGCCTTAGAAAATAATATTTACCAAATTTCGTGAATATATCTTGTCAAATGTGAAAGTTGTCCGTACAAGAACTTGATTCCGATCGCTCAGTTTGTATGGTAGCTATATGCTATAGTTAACCGATCTGAACAATTTTCTCGGATATTACATTTTTGCCCTAGAAAATAATCTATACCAAATTTGGTGAAGATACATTGTCAAATGCGAAACTTTTCCATATGAGAACTTGATTCCAATCGTTCAGTTTACACGGCAGCTATATGTTATAGTGGTCCGGCCATTCCGACAAATGAGGAGCTTCTTGAAGAGAAAATGACGTTTGCAAAATTTCAAAAGGATATCTTAAAAACTGAGGGACTAGTTCGTGTATATACAGACAGACGGACAGACAGACGAACATGGCTAAATCGACTCAGCTCAACATACTCATCATTTATATATATACTTTATAGTGTGTCCGACACTTCCTTCTGGGTGTTACAAACATCGTGACAAACTTAATATACCCTGTTACGGGTATAATAACGTTTATTTTTTAAAATATTCACGATTAAAGTTCAAAAATTTGCACTAATAAAACATGGTATTTCTCTATGCTTCACTAAATTGTTTCACTTTTAGTACCCTATATATTAAAATATACACTTTAAACATTTAAATAAGTTCACATTTCACTTTTATTTTGCTTTATTTTACCTAAATTTATGAATTGAAAAATCACCTAGCACACTCATCGTTGAAAGGGTTAGATTGTTTACAATTATAGGGAGCGTTGACGAGCATTGCCACATCTTAAACTGCAAATATGTAGGATTTTTAATGATTTTTCTTTGTTTGTTTTTTTCGTGTGATTCTTTTTTCTATACTAACTATGTTTAATAAAAAATACTTTCTACAATGTATATGTGGAATATGTGATTTATGTGACTGAAGTTCTTTAGCGTAGTACTCTTTTCTGCGTTGGTGGCCTTCGGTCGTGCCTTAAAAAAATAACCCTGGTCGAGCGAATATCCGGGGTGACTGAAGTACTTTCGCATAATACTCCTTTCTGCGTTAAAAATAACAAAAATATATTGAGTTTTCGTTATGAATTGGTTAAAGTGGTTATATTTTTGGTTATCTTGCACTCATATAGAAACAAAATTTGAGTTTTCCTTATAAAATGGCTAAATTTTGGTTATTATATCTGTCAGCGATTTCCATTTATTTTTGATAATACGTTGTTTTGTATATTAGGGGACAATATATATAATATTATTATATAACATTACTTATTTGTATATTAAATTAAACAAAGAATATATCCATATGCATGGATAGAGGAATTTTTGAGAAAAAAGGAATTTCAGCGAATTTCCTTCTATCACATGGCAGCGCTCTATTTCTTTGTAATTTTTAGCACACACATGATGTTCACTACGAGTGTAAAATGTAATTTTTAAAATAAAGATTTCTAAGGTAAAAAAAAACTACTAAAAGTGTAAAGTGTGGTTTATTTAAAAGTTTATAGTTTAGTTTAAAATATTTGAAGTGAAAATGTCAGTAAAGTGTGTTTAATGTGGTAAAATTACTATGTTTAAATGTTCGAATTTTGGGAATTTTTGAACTTTAAGATCGAATATCTCGGTTGCGGTAACTCTTTATATTTTTTAAGCAGGAGTATTTCCTCTTTCCAAAATTCAGCCTATACGACGGCACACCCCAAATGGGTTGAGTCTGATCGGCTTACCCGAAGCCCGAAATATGGTTATTTGTAGTACTAGATTCCAGCGTAGAGAAATTCATCAAGCCGATTGGCTGTCCAAGGATCGAAAAGCCACCAACCAGGTCGAACATGTTGTGATAGACGGAAGACACGTCTTTATTATTATAGAAGCCCGTACGCTCCGCGGTTCTAACATCGACTCGTACCACTACCTTATTGCAGCCAAGATACGCACTCACCTCTTTGCAGCAAAAAACACACGTCAACAAACGCAAGGAATGTTCGACATAGAGAAGTTGCGATCACAACAGACAGCCGAAATGCGGGAGTGTGAAAAGTTTGACAAGCTGGCCGACAGGGGTAATAGTCGAAAATTCGACGTAAAGATGCGTTGATTAACAGAAGATTTCACGACAGGAGCATACTTCAAAAACACCAGAGATGAGCTGATGAATGAGAGTATACTAAATTATGGAGGGAACACATCTCTAGTCGTAAATGACAGTGAAAGTGACAGTGAACGCCAGAAGAAAGCGAACCCGATTCCTCAATCGATGACGATGAAGCAGACGTTCCATTGCCCGACCATAGTTTGAAGACAGAAGTTCGAAAGCAATTAACCGCCTGAAGAATACCAAAGTGGAGGGGCCGATAGATTGCCTGCCGAGCTATTCAAACACGGCGGCGAAGAACTGTTAAGGAGCATACATCAGCTTCTTTGTAAATATGGTCCGACGAAAGCATGCCTACCAATTGGATTTTATGTGTGATCTGCCCAATCCATAAAAACAGAGACCCCACAATCTGCGCCGACGACTGTGGGATAAGCCTCCTCAATATCGAGTACAAGGTTCTATCGAGTGTATTGTGTGAAAGTTCAAAGCCACCGTCACCAAACCGATTGGACCTTATCAGTGTGGCTTTAGTCCTGGCAAATCAACAAGTGATATGAATATCTACCATGCGCTAAATCTTACAAAAGACTCGTGAAAAGAGAATCGACACACACCCCCTGTTCAAATATCATTGAACATACTTACTTATCAGCAAAGGCGAAATTCTTCTAAGTATAAATATCTATTAATATACTTAGATACATACATATATACATAATGCATTTACATGCAACGCATCTAATAATAATAAAAATGCATGGGACACAAGTCATAAATTGTACACACACACATGTATTAAATTGTACATTTCAAAATAACCCCATGTCAAGCAGCAATAAACATATATATTTAGTTATTTAAGATAGTTTTAAAATTTGTATATAAGCAAGACAAAAACGAAATTAAATCAGAATGAATATATTCTCACTCGATGAAGGTCTTTTCATTTCCCCCCACCAGAGGTAAGGAATGATAAATCTTTATTGAGTTAAAAACACCCCCCCTTCGTCGATTTTGAAGCTGCTTTTGACGGCGCGAAAAGGAACTGCCTTTATGATTGGATGTCTGAATTTCGCGTCTCCGCAATATTAATACGGCTATGTAAACTGATCTACAGCAATACCAAAAGCTCCGTCAGGATCGGGAAGGACCTCTCTGAGCCGTTCGCTACTATATGTAATTTTAGAAAGGTCGACTTCCTTCCGTGCGACTTCTTCAAACTGCTCTTGGAGAAAATAATTCAAGCAGCAGAACTAAGAAGAGAAGGTACCATCTTCTATAAGAGTGCACAACTGCTGACGTACACCGATGATATCGATATCATTGGCCCCAATACCCTCGCCGTTAGTTCTGCTTTTTCCAGACTGGATAAAGAAGCAGTACGAACGAGCAAGACGAAAAATCTCCTGTCATCAAACAAGCAGTCGTCGCACTTGCAACTAGGCTCCCATGTCACGTTTGACAGTCATAACTTCGAAGTCATAGATAATTCCGTCTATATTGGAGCCAGTGGAGAAAGACCTTGCTTTGCTTGGAGTTTCCAATTAATTGAAAGATATTCTACACTTTTTTACATTTAAAAAATTATTAATTATATCACACACCACACTCGGCAAACTCAGCATGAGAAGTGAACGGGATAAAAATCCAAAGCAATATTGAACATTGCGAGGAAGATCCGATTAAAACGGAAGAAATTCAATCTACTACAATTTCAGATAAAATCAGTTAAATCACCCATTGTATCTTATTGCTCTGCAAAGTCCACCTAGGCACAATATAAAAACAGATATGTACGAGTATATGAATTATTAAAAAAATATGACGGATGGTACATCATCAATGGCGACTTAAACGCAAAGCTCATTCATTGGGGATTTCGTTTAACTACAACCAAGGGTCGAGAACTTCTCAATGCTATACAAACAATCGGATGCGATTTTGTTTTTACAGGTAGACCCACTTATTGGCCTACAGATAGTATATAGTCGACCACAAGCTTAAACACATATCGACAGTATTGACTTGACAAAAACAATTCAAAATGCCGCATGGAAGACTACTCAAAATACTCGCGTTACAAATACCCAAAATATATCTTAGAAAGTATCCATAAAAAGAGCAGGATTCGACGGAGATGGCAGCAAACTGGGTCTTCTGCTTTCAACACTGAACTTAATAAATATACACTAAGGACACAAATTAAACAATTTAAAAATTTTTGCTTTGAAACTTATCTGGCTAATTTTACAGCTGATAAATCCACTGACTTTTCGTTTCAGAAAGCTGCAAGAAATACAATCATGTTGCACCAATTAAACTAAATGAAACTACATGGGCCAAAACGAATGAACATAAAGCTGACGTATTTGCAAATTATCTGAGAAACACATTTAGGCCTGACTATGGATATAAGATAAACTGCATTTAATCAGCATTTCTGCTGTTACTAGTAAATGACACGAAAAATCACTTTGTTACGATTTAATAACCGGTAAAATATTAAGCAATATACTAAAATTTTTATAAAGAAACTCGTAAATATTATAAAAAGTGCATTATACCTGAGATACGTTCCATCGCTTCATAATGGTAAATAGGGTGGGTCGATTCCGGACTTTTTTCGATTCGGGATTTCTAATAGTGCGGAAAAGTTGCTTTGGTACTTCCTGATTCCAATGCAACTTTTTTTTTGAGATCGGATTGCCTCTTTAACCCCAACTCCGGCCTGAAATTTCGGAAATTCGCCTAGCGCCTGAAATACGCATCTCATGGCAAAATGTATAGAACAAAAGTCATTTGTCACGTCATTTGCTACCGAAATGTATATGTCATGGCCGTAGGACGAACGGTTCCCGAGATACGAGCGAATATGCGGCGCGCCGCAGCACAAGGTGAAAATCGGCTTGCGGCCACACTTCTTGACATTGACCTTCATTCACCTACGCCATAGGGCCACGTTCGGATAGGTCCCCACACAAATATTTTTTCATCGAGTTCCTTCACTCCTTTCGTTGATTTCGCCGAGTGCTATCACTTATATTCTCTCAACAGAACACAGAACTCAAAATGTCTGCATCTAAATTTAAATTTAGACAAAAATGTCCTGGGTTTGGCATATATCTGTACAATCTCTCTGAGTCCCAGTTACCAGGATGTTCTTTTGTGTTATCAGTTTGAAAGATTTCGTATAGGGCGACTCCGAGGCGACAACTATGAACCTAGGAGTAAAGAGGTTACAGAAATTTCAAGGCCGGAGTTGGGGTTGGAGATGCAATCCGATCTCAAAACAAAAAGTTGCATTGGAATCAGGAAGTACTAAGGCAACTTTTCCGCACTATTAGAAATCCCGAATCGAAAAAAGGTCGGAATCGACCCACCCTAATGGTAAATATGGCTTGTACACCAGTACACGATATTGCAACAAATAGGCCAATATCGCTGCGGCCAGCGTTATCTAAAGTCCTTATGAATGTTCAAAGGTTCATACCAAAAAAAAAAAACAAAAAAGATCGTTTATACGGCGGTCTTCTTGGGCGTGTCTCGAACTTTTGGCAAATCTTAGCATTCGGGTCTGCTGCTCAAATTAAAATACTATAAGTGCTACCAAACCAATATTTCTAAATAATTTCTTTTTACTTAATGTCAAAAAAAAGGCGAGCTTCAAATGAAATTTCCTAAACGTTACCACCTAGTTGGCAGAAAATCCACTTTATCAATCCAAAACAAGCTGTTAGTATACAATCATATTCTAAAGCCAGTGAAAATTTCTCAAGCTTTTTTGAGAGTCGAAAAGTTAAACGCTAAAACGATATAATTGCGAAAAAGATGAAAGACACGTGCGTTCGCTTTCAAGGTTTTTAATATAATGATTCAATTATTCCGTTCTTGGAATTGCTTAGCCTAAATCTTAACAGCTTAAACTAGTGGTAATGTAAATACAAGGGGTAAGTAATTATCTTTTGTTAAATATTGTAATAGATGAATTAAGGTAAGTAATAAATGAAAGTTATAGTGGTACTAATTTAATTTCGCATGTATGCAGTAATTGCGAACTTACAAAGTTGCTACTACGGTTAAATGAGTGCCCAATGGCAAAACATGATAGCAAAGCTCGTACAAGTCAGCTGTTTATTTGTTCAAAGTGAATATTTTAAAATGCCGAGAGTGAGCGAAAAACAAAAACTTCTTAAATTATTAGAAGTAGCTGCATTAAATGATTTAATGATTGTCGACAATTTTTGTGAGGACGAAGGTATATATTTAATTTGTATTTTACTTCAATTGAGTAAAATTCTGTTTTCTGGTAGAAGAGAAGACAATAAAAGAAGATAACATATTGGAGGAACTGCTGATTGTTTTGGCCCTGGGCGAAGAATGCAGATACGGTGTGCCGTTTATTCAAAATATTGTGCCTAAGTGTAAGGAATTCTTAAACGACGTGTTATGGGAACTTGATGAGACCAGATTCAAGAAGATTACACGCGTAAACTGGAAAACCTTCGACTTTATTTTAAATTTAATAAAGGACGATGCGTCGTTCAACCAAATACGTTCTTACAAACAATTCCCCCTCAAAACACAATTAGCAATCGTACTATATCGCTTAGGCTCAAACGGTGAAGGCGCTACTCTGTCTAAGATTGCTGGCTTGTTTGGAGTTAGTGATACTGGTATCATTCAGGTTAGTGTTTGTCATTGTTTTGTTAGATTAATGTTTATCTTTTTCTTTATATTAGAATTTGACTGACAGAATTTTTAAAGCACTGTTAAAGCATAAAGATCAGTATCTGTTTTGGCCAAATAGCGATGAACGTAAAAAGCTCGTGTCAGAAACCTGGGGTGAATTGCCAAACTGCGTGGGATATGTCGATGGTACAGAAATTCCTTTGGCGGAAAAACCTTCTCAAGACCCAGAAGCTTACTTTTCACGAAAGCAACAATATTCAGTTAAAGTTCAAGCCGTTTGTGACCATTCGCTTCAAATAAGACATTTAGTGTTAGGCTATCCAGCTATCGTACATGATGCACGTATTTTTAGTAATTGCGAATTGTCGAATGACGCCGATGTGTGTTTTGGAGGAGCTGAACGAATCGCAGGTGACAGTGCATATAAATTATCGAGTACTGTTATAACGCCATTTAGAGAAAATTCTAGAAGTTTAACACTAAGCCAAAAGACTTTTTTAACAAAACATTCAGTCGATATAGAATTCGAATTGAACATTGTTTTGGAATGCTGAAGGAAAGATTTGGTAGTTTAAAAGGCTTAAGGCTCCAAATAAAAAATGAAAATGGTATGAGAAAAGTTAACAAATGGATTCTCTGTTGTGCATTGTTACACAACCTTATACTGCAACAAGGCGATTATTTCGATTACCAACTTGAGGAATCGGAGCACAGCATTGACCAAATGCTCGGACCAATGAGGGTGAGATAAGGCGACGACAAATCTTTGAGAAATTGTTTAATCAATAAATATCTATATATATAAAAATGAAATGGTGTATAGTTGTAACGCTAAAACTCGAAAACGGCTGAACCAAATGAAATACTTTCTTTGGGGGATTTGTTTGTTATTACCACGCGCAGGTCGCAAAGGGGCGTGGTACCTCCCATACAAACTAAATTTTTTAAGCAGAATATCTGTGAAAGGGTTCAAGGTAGGGACCTGAAAATTGGTATAGACCTATAAGGTATCAAAAGCCTTCCTACACATAAAAGAAGGGGTAATCGGAAAAGAAGGCATGGCACCTTCCATACAAAGTGAATTTTTCAAGGTGAATATCTTCAAAATGTTTAAGGTAGGAACATGAAAATTGTTATAGAGCTATAGGAAACAACACCATTCTCACCCATAAAACTTGGCGTTATCGAAAAAGGGGGCGTGGTACCTCCCATACAATCTTTAATTATTTTGGTTGTTAATCCACCATATATTTATCTCATTTTCCACCTAGCACGACATTTTGTTTGTTTCTTGCTATTTTTGTTTATTTATCGGTGATAGTAACGGTTATATCGTAATTTTGGTTGTGTTACGTGCTATTTTTGGTTTATGGAAATGGCAGTTTTATGAAACAAACACAAATTAAATTAAACGTCAATTTTGCTTTGCAATCGAACACGCAAAATTTAGAGGGCAATAAAAATGCGCCTTGCTTTACTGATATATTGATATATTTTGTTTTAAAAAGTGAGTTATTTAGTGAAAGTGATTTAGCGTGTTGGCGAATACCGATTTATGTACATTGGAATTTATCATTCAATTGATCTGCTTCCTTAGTTTAATTCAATTTTTTTTTGGAGTTTTCAAAGATAATTTATTAGTCCGTAAAAAATTATATGAACTTTATGCAAATGAATGATCATTTCCAATTAGATATTTGTTACGATGCTAAGAATCAGTACGTTTGGTTACACTTCTCGGAGTTCCCAGGCCGCAAGGAGAACAAGAAATAGCAGAGCACGTCAAAGGGAAAGTGTTATTGAGAGGGTATCACCACGAAATAGACTGCTGGAGAATAGCACGCACCAGTTAGAAGATGTCAACCAAACATACAATCAGCAAGAACGATTGAGAAGGAGGGAAGTTCACAATTAGCAACAACGATCGAGAAGAAGGGAAGTTCGTGCTCGCCAAAATGATGAAGTAAGACAACAGCGGCAACACCTTTTATTTGTGAACAGTGAACGGGCAGGTTTTCGATATGATCCAAACATTCAATATAGCGCATATGTTCAAATCGTTCAGATGTCAGTAGTTTGTCAATATTGCAATGCAGTCAAATTTAAAAATGAACCGCCAGGGTTATGTTGCGCCGGGGGAAAGGTTAAGTTGCCAGAATTGCTTCCACCACCACAGCCATTGTTCCAGCTGCTTTACGGTGAATCTCCTCACTCGAGCCATTTCTTAAAGCACACTAAAATATACAACGATTGTTTTCAAATGACGTCGTTTGGCGGTGAAATTGTAAATGAACAAAACTACAATCCAACGTTTAAGGTAGAGCTTCCTCCAATTATACAGGTTCATGTTCAAATTTTTCATCTCGCTGGATCGCTGTTGCGGCATCCAGATCAAGATCACAAATATCTCCAAATTTACTTTCTGGGAGATTCACATGATGGAGTAAATCGGCGTTGTGCTATCTTCAATACAACGAAAAGAGAAATAATCGAACAATTGCAGCAAATGTTACACGAACACAATGGCCTCATTAAACTGTTTACGATTTCGTTGGAACGTGCCAACAGATGATCATAGTATAATCATACAAGCGGACAAAAGACCAACAGGGACACATGAAAGACAATATAATGCACCTACAGTTAGCGAAATATCAGTTGTTGTTGTTGGAGAAAATTTGCAGTCGCGTGATATTGTCATCAAACGTAGAAATCAAAACGCACTAAAATGGATAAGTGAGACACATCGGTCTTAAGACGCAATGCAATATCCGCTCATGTTCTGCCGCGGAGAAGACGGATATCACTTAGGATATAAGATGATAAATCCGGTGAATGGTTAGTAAAAATTTTTGTTTGCTACTTCATATAGGTAATTTAAGCTTTTAGGTGTCGAGACAAAAAAAAGAGTCAGTTCAATGAAGTTTTACGCATATCGAATGATGATTCGCCAAAACTATGACAACCACTTACTGAGATATGGACGGTTATTTTAACAGTATGCAGTTGACATGTACGTTAAAGTTGAGACAGAACGACTTAATTACATGCGATACAATCAGTCGAAGTTGCGATCTGAAGAGTATATTCACTTAAGAGATGCAATGAATGGTGATGCGGATATTACAGATATTGGTCGACTCTATATTTTGCCATCGACATATATTGGCAGTCCTAGACACATGCATGAGTACTCCCAGGATGCGATGACTTACGTGCGCAATAATAGACGGCCGGATTTGTTTGTTACATTTACTTGCAATCCAAACTGGCCAGACATTACGAATCTATTGCATCCCGGTCAATCACCAAGCGATCGCCACGACGTTACAGCACGCGTGTTTAAACAAAAACTCAGATGTTTTATGGAATTTATTACGAAACAACGTATATATGGCACTGTTCGATGCTGGATGTACACAGTGAAGTGGCAGAAGAGAGGTTTGCCCCACGCACACATTCTTCTTTGGATGGTTAAGAAAATTACACCTGACCAAATTGATGACATCATTTCCGCCGAAATTCCTGATGTTGAAATAGATCCAGAGTTGCACGAAGTGGTGATGGCCAATACGGTTCATGGGTCATGCGGAGAACACGATCCATCTTCGGTTTTTATGTCGGACAGTAAATGCAAAAAACGCTATCCCCGTGCTTTTATTTCGGAAACTCAAACTGGAAACGACGGATACCCTCTCTATCGGCGTCGCTCACCCGCTGACAATGGCAGAACATTCATCACTCAATTGAAAGGAAAGAATTTCGTGGTTAATAACACATGGATCGTTCCATATTCGCCAATTTTGTCTAAGGCATTCAAAATACATATAAATGTTGAGTATTGCAGTTCAATAAAATCAATTAAGTATGTTTGCAAATATGTTACCAAAGGAACCGATATGGCGGTTATTGGCGTTGAACGAGATGAAATTAGCAAATTTCAAATGGGCAGATATGTGAACTGCAATGAAGCAATCTGAAGAATATTTTCATTTGCAATTCATAAACGCCATCCTACTGTTGTGTATCTGGCAGCTCATTTGGAGAATGGCCAGCGAGTTTATTTCAACGCAGAGAACATAGTGCAGCGAACGGAAATACCACCAGCAACCACATTAACAAGTTTCTTTGCAACTTGCGCCAGTGATCCGTTCGCGAGAACATTGTTTTACTCGGAGATGCCTCGGTATTATACATGGAATGTATCGCCGAAGAAATGGTTGCGCAGGAAGAACGGCCATTCGGTAGATGGTTATCCAGGTGCATTGGGAAGAATTTACACAATCCATCCAAAGAACGATGATTGCTTTTACCTACGTTTGCTCTTGATTAATGTACGCGGTTCAACTTCATTTGAATCATTGAGGACTGTAGATGGTACCATTTGTGCAACATATGGAGAAGCATGTCAACAATTGCAACTGCTTGAACACGACAGTCACTGGAATCAAACGCTAGCGGATGCAATAGCTTCTTCGCCAGCCACTGCAGTTCGTATACTTTTCGCTATTACAATTTCAACATGTCAGCCTTCAAACCCGCGTCTATTATGGGATACGTACAAAGATGACATAAGATGGCAGAAGATATTTTGCATCACCTGCGTTTAGCGACGAGAAATGTCGACTTACAAATAAACGCTGACATCTACAATGAAGCATTAGTCCTTATTGAAGATTTATGTTTACTTATGAGTGGAAAACTATTGATTGAATTTCATATGCCGGCACCAAGTCGTCAAACAAGGGATTTAGTGAGTCGCGAATCGGAACGCGAGCATGCTTACGATATAACTCACTTGCAACAACAAGTACAAACAAATGTTCCACTGTTGAATGAACAGCAAATCAGTGCGTACAATCAGCTAATAAATGCTGTAGATAGTGGAAACGGTGGCATATTTTTCCTCGATGCGCCCGGCGGGACTGGCAAAACGGTCCTATTGTCTTTAATACTAGCAGCAATACGTGGTCAAGGTGGTATTGCATTAGCTCTTGCATCCACCGGGATTGCTACAACACTGTTAGAAGGTGGAAGAACGGCACATTCAGCATTAAAGCTTCCATTAAACTTGCAAATGCACGAAAATCCTATTTGCAATATTTCAAAGCAATCAGCAATGGCACAAGTTTTCAAAAAATGTAAGTTAATCATATGGGATGAGTGCACAATGGCCCACAAACGATCATTAGAAGCACTCGACCGAACACTGAGAAATTTGTGCAACAATAATCGTTGCTTTGGAGGAGTGGTGATATTGCTGTCGGGCGACTTTAGTCAAACACTTCCCGTGATTCCAAAATCAACAGCGGCGGATGAGCTAAACGCATGTCTGAAGTCATCGCATTTGTGGAGGTTTGTTAAAACCATTTCATTGACCATGAATATGCGAGTTTTGCTGCAAAACGATAGAACTGCGGAGGTTTTTTCAAAGGAGCTGCTGCGAATCGGAAATGGACAAGTTCCGATAGATCCTTGCAGTGAATTAATTTCGATTCTAACTACGATTTGCCAATTCACATCTAATAAATATGAACTAAACAGTAGTGTATATCCAAATATTACTCAAAATTATGGTAACTACGATTGGTTAAGCAGGCGCGCAATTTTAGCAGCAAAAAAATATGGATACCAACGACTTGAATTTGACGATTCAAAATCAAATTCCGGGAGATCTGCGGTCATATAAATCAATCGATCGCGTTGAAAATGAAGACGAGGCAGTAAATTACTCAGTGGAGTTCTTAAACTCTTTGATGTCGCCTGGAACGCCGCCTCATAATTTGTGTCTCAAAGTTGGGTCTGTAGTTATTATGCTACGGAATCTTCATACTCCCAAACTGTACAATGGTACTCGACTGATTGTGACCAAGCTAATGGACAATTTAATAGTGGCAAGCATTTTTAAAAGCCCGTTCAAGGGAGAGGAATGCTTACTTCCCCGAATTCCATTGACTTCAACAGATTTGCCATTCCAATTCAGACCTTTGCAGTTCCCAGTGAAACTTGCATTTGCAGTCGCTGGAAGTATGCGGCATAAATTTAGAAATGTCTTGCTTTTCACATGGCCAGCTCTATGTGGCGTGTTTCCGTGTTGGAAAACCTTCCTCACTGTTTATTTACGCTGCGGAACAGAAAACCAAAACTATCGTGTACCGTGCAGCCCTAAACTAAATATGTACTAAAATTATATATTTTCGAGACTCGAATTGAATGAGAATAGTACAAACTTAATTTTATTAAATTGTCAACAAATCCTGGACGCGATGTGTCAGCATTATTGAAAAGAGTAGCATTTTTCAAGCAATTAAATTCAAAAAGCATTAATGTACCCTCGAACAAAATGTTCATCAGGCAGGTTCTGGCAAGTCACTTCCGAGTAAAATTTGTAAAAAATTTGTCAAATTAGGTACGGCAGGTATTTTCCACAAAATTTCAGAACCTGCCTGTATATCATATTTTTTTATTTAAATTATTTATCAAAAACAGTTCAAAAAACTCAGAAATAATTTTTTTTTCACTATTTTTCAATATTGGGAAATTGTCAAGGACAAAAAAGGCGGTATTTAAAGTAAACACAATGAAATAAGAAAAAATCGTTCATATTCTATTAAAACCAATACCGGTGTAATTTTTGAAATGAAAAAAATAATCTATTTTGGGCAGAACGAAGTTTGCCGGGTCAGCTAGTCTTCATTTAAAAATTCTTTTCTTATTTATTTTTTCAAATAAAATTCAATTCTTTACATAAACAAGTAACATAAATTATTTGATTAGAAATAACTTAATAAGGATAAAGTAAAAAAAAGCAAGGTGGACCATATTCACTAAGGCACTATAAGTTAAACAAACAAACAAATGCATTAAGAAGAAAAAGTCAAAATGGAAAAAATCTTATATAGGAATACAGATGATTACATTTTGGCAACTTATGAGCTATTTAAGCTTTTCAATCGCTCGTGTTCCAATCTGACTTTTTCCATTTCTTTCTCCAACCGTAATTTCTGCAATTGAAAATTGTTTTCCTCTCTCTCTTTTTCAAGTTCCAATTTTTTCGTTTCTAGTTCCAATTTCTTATTTTGGATTTCGAAAAGTAATGAAAATGGATTTGAACTGTTATGAGATCTTTTCATATTTCTCCTTGGTGTAGATGTGCATCCAAAATTAGCGGACGGACTACTTCATCTGCAGACGGATATATAATAACGGACGGACTGGGTAACGGACTCGAAGAACTTGTGTCGGGGTCTATCTCTGGTTCAATATATTCTACATATGTATCGTCCAACGCTGTCACCACCTCTGTTGATTGATAAATCGCTGGTGGCTGAACATTTATGCGACGTCCAAATATCACGTGAAGGTCTTCATAAAAAGCACATATTCTCTTTATGTATTCTTCCACACTATGGAGGAGGAGAGCACTCTCAAGTAAGCCTGCACCAGTCTTGCCTTTCCACTTGAGTGCAGATAAAAAAGTCGCTTTCAAATGCCTCATTTTTGTCCTCATGATGTCCCATTTAATATTCTTTAAATTTGGAGCTTTTTCGCCAATTTTGTTGTAAAACCTTTGGGCTGTTGGTTTCTAAATGCAGATAGTAAAATGCTAAATTATGAAATCACAAAAAATATATCGGATTCTCTTTTATTGCGTCCACTATATTTATCAAAAGGTCTTTCGTTTGGCTTTCAGACCAACGAAATGTGCCGTTTAGCCTTAATCTTTTTTTCTATTAAATAATCAATTAAATATTAATAATAAAAGCCAATAATTAATTGTTAAGAATTTACTTACCGCTTCCATTTCTTTTAAAACACCAAATAGACGCTTCCAGCTGATTGCGAATTGCGCAAAATGCTATGTTTGCCACTGAAAAAGGTCTCGCATATTTGCAAGCTTGTCGTAAAATAAAATGCATGTAAAAATTAACAGCTGTTTTACGATATTGCGAATTTGCGATGTTGCCATGCGTTTACGACATTAAATGAGTACCACTAATATAAATGTATTATTAAGGTAAGTATGCTATTTTGTACAATTCAATATTTATAAATTCAATTTCATAAGTTCTTATAATAATTTTATATTTAATTTTTTTTTTCAATTTAGATTTAGATTTACAAAAGCTGTCGCTTGGCGCAACAGCCAGTTTGTGTCTACGAAGCGCAATTAGGAGGTCGATTGGTGGTCTGAGGTCGACTTCAACTCACTGAATTGTTCAACCTTCTCTATGGACAGTGTTCTCTATTTGCGTTTACACATTCTTCGGCATGTTTCTAAATTTATGCGATTTCCATAAGACCATTTACTTTGTTATATTTTTTCGGACTTTTCCTTTCGTTCGAGATTCTCTTCAATTTTGTTTTTATACTCTTGCAACCAGTTACTAGAGAGTATTACAGTTTTGATTAACTAACGATTTTACGTATCACTTAAAACTAATCGAGATAGATATAGGGTTATATATTTATAAATGATCAGGGTGACGAAAAAAGTTGAAATCCGGTTGACTGTCTGTCTGTCCGTCCGTCCGTTGAGTAAAAATTGAGAAATCTTGATGAAACTTGGTACGTGGATTCTTAGTACAAAAAATTCGAGTTCGTAGACGGGCGCAATTGGACCACTGCCACGCAAGTGATATAACTAAGCACTAAATCAAGATATAAAGCTGTAGTTTGGTAAAGAGGATCGCAGTAGGAAAAAATGAGTGTGGACCCGTAAGTTTTATGTACATATGTATATCATAAACCACATAAGGTACAACCCGTTGGTCTTGGTTTTTCAGTAAAGCCAGACTTTTCAGCTGAGCTCTAAGCTACCGGGGGGATCGGCAGGTCTCGGATAGCCAGACGGCCTGTAGTAGCAGGTTAGCTGGGAAATAAGCTACGACGAATAAGCAATCCCCGACGAAGAGCGGCAGGAGTGGAGGTTGCGGTAAAAAAGCCAGCTAAGCTAATGAAACCCCTGCGACAGAGGCGAGCCGATACCACCTCTCAAAAAGAGATGTCCTCCCCCACCATGTAAGGGCATGGTGGGTAATACAGAAATCCAGGCGCGACGGACTCACAATGAGCAGGTTCCTGGTCAGCGTCTGTTCACCATGTCAGATGCGGCTGTTAAAGTTTTTTGACCGATGTACATTGCGGCGCACTAGGACTTCCTTTAAATCTTTTCAGCGACTTCTCTGTTGCCGAGATGGAAAGGTGATATGAGCCTGCTCTGCCGAGGTGTTAGCCGCGGTGTCCATCAGAACGAGCTCTGGTCAAGGAGTGAGCATTAGGCGCAAGATTAGTAGTCTGCGTTGCCGCGGGCGAGCGCTGGTCCGTCCGTGTTTTCCCAGACCAGTAAAGCGAAGAACAGGCCTCAGGGAACTGAGGTAGGTGCGTAGCCACCGAGGATACACCCGCTTCTGTTTTTTCGGCCCGCCCCTCTACACACGATTCGCTGGTAATAAAGAAAGGAATGGTATTTTACATGAGAAAAACCAATATAAACAATACAAACGACAGCAGAAGTGGCAGCAACAGTAGCAGTAACATCTATGCTACCATACTGGGAAACGACGCGGGAAACGCAAGAGATGTGAATAATCGCAAAGTTCCAGGAACTGGCTCCTAAAGGACACCAGTAATGGAAACAGATCCGTTTAAGCGGTTTTCGCGACTTAGCAGATCTCCCCTAAAGATGCTTAGCGTAGAAAAACCAACGCAAACAAGCGCGAGCTGCAAGACAACACGCCGCAAATGAAGGCGGCGACCACATGAGTCAGTTTGGTGAAGAAATCGTTAGACACCGTCGGCAATACAACGAAGACGTAAGAGGAGTAACAAAAGAGCAAAGAAGCAAGACGAAGTATCCTAAACATGCCCGCAACAACGGAAATAACGCCTCAAAGATTTCGAGAAGAAAAACAGGCGAAAAGGCAGACTTCTCTAAAAAAGAATAAAACCACCCATGAAGAGGAACCAAAGAAGGTTAAAAATAACGAGGAAATAGGAGATAAGTCAACCTCAATCAACAAAGGACAGATACCGGGAAAACAAGATGGCTGGATGGAAATCAGAAGGAAAAAGTAGGCAGCATATAAGCACCGACATAGGCCTTATGCGATAGTGATTGCGCGAACCGGCAACATGACATACAGCGATATTTTAAGGGCTGCTAAAAAAGAAGATGCCCTGCAAAAACTGGGGGAAAGTGTAACCTGGATTAGAAAGATGGCCAAAGGTGAAATTTTAATTGAAATGAAGAAAGCGCAAATGGAAAACACTGCTGACTACACTAGCTAAATAGGCAAAGTGCTTGGAGATCAAGCCAAAATTAAAGCCCTAACGAGTGAGACTACTGTGGAAATCCGGGATCTGGATGAAATAACCGGAAAGGAAAACATTGCCAATGCTATTCGCACGCAAATTGGAAAACTAGGGGATTTCGATGAAGGCTCACTCAGAGGCATTAGTCATATGCAGGCACCCGAACAGCTGTGATAAGCATTCCCGCCTTACAGGCTAGACTACTTATTGAAGCCAAAAAAATTTAAATAAAACGGGTATCGTGTAGGATTAGGGAGAAGCCGAACCGTAAAAAATGTTTCCAGTGCTTGGAATATGGCCACCAGGCGAGAACCTGCAAAAACTCAGACGATAGGAGTCAGTGCTGCCTCAAATGGAGCCGTCTTGCAGTGCATGTAAAAAACAAGGAAAGGCTGAATGTTTTTTTCGGTACTGAACACCGTCTTGCTGAATACCGGTAACAGAAATAACTTTGAAAAAAACGGTCGTGGTTCTGTAATCGATATTACCGTTGCTAGTAACTCCCTAGTGCAACCATGTACCCAGAGCAAAACCTGTTGTTTTAAAGAGGTCTGCAACAAGGTCGAGGAAATCCCGTGGGGAGATGCATATAAAATCGTCATGTCAATGATTAAAGACTATAAAGGACAAGCGTCTACATGCCCTAGTTTATTAAAGACGGATGTCCAAACTCTTTTTCCGAAGCTATTGCTACAAAGGCAGCAAATAAAATCAACATCATAGAAGCCCTGAAACAAAAGAAGACACCACTTTACCTGCTGAGGATCATATCCAGCTACCTCTCCGACAGATTACTGCTACTTGACATAGAAGGAAGTCTTAAAAACTACATTGTAACAGGCGGTGCACCACAAGGCTCTGTACTAGGGCCGCTACTGTGGAATGTTTTATACGACGGTGCGCTAGGTCTCCCATTCCCCAAAGAAATACAAATCGGGTACGTTGATGATATAGCAGTAACGGAAGTGGCAAAAGAAATAAGCCAGAGTACCTGTGGAACCACGCGACGATTAAAATGAAAGAAATGCTCACGAAAGCAAAGCTCCAGTTAGCAGGACAAAAAACCGAAGCGGTGCTGATAACGAGTAGGAAAAAACTAGATGCGACTACGCTCAACATTGAGGGATACAATATCCCAACGCAACAGTCGTTGAAATACTTGGGTGTTATTATTGACGCGAGGCTAAATTATCGGACCCACATCGCGAAAGTAGAATCATGGCCAACATAGGTGGACCTAGTCAGAATAGACGCGCTCTTCTGGCAAAACTTAGCCAATCAGTTCTGATGTACGCCGCATACATATGGGGACCAGCATTGCTGCACAAAACGTATGCGAATGCGGCAAAAGCATTAGTTCGGTTAAGTGTAATCAGGATAGCGTGCGCATACCGGACTCTGTCACACGAAGCGGCTGGAATTATTTCAGGTATCATGCCTCCAGATGTTATGGCAATGGAGCTAAAAATAATGTATTGCAAAGCGAAAAACGCGGGCAGACGACTAAGAAAAATAGCTAGAAAGACAAACCAGCTTTAATGAGTGGCCAAAATGATGTGATGAAACAACAAAAGGTAGATGGACATACACGTTGATCAGAAAAACTGAGAAACTGACTATTACTTGACGCAGTTCCTGACTGGGCACGGTTACATCAGAGGGTATTTACACAAATATGGGCATGGCGATGGGTTTGAGTGCTCTTTTTGTGGCAACGGGAATGAGAACGCCTGTCAAATTTTCTTTCTGTGCCACCGTTATAAAGATGAAAGAGAGAAACCAGAGAAACTACTTTCAGAGCCGCTAATCCCTGAAAACATTGCACCACACATTCTACGTTCCCAGAATGGTGTGGAACTTTGTTAGAAAATGGAGCGTGGCAGCCTTAATAGAACAGAAGGAATGACAAATAAAGAGCGATAGACAGGTGATCCACAAGGAGCTGGAGAATTTATAGATCAAGAGCCAACCGGCTTAAGCTTATCCTTGTGAAGAAATGCCTAGCGGCGGTCCCGCTAGGAAAACTAAATAGCTAGAGGAGACGGAGTTAGGATTTAGTACGTAAGCGTCCTACCCTGCACTTGGCTGAATCGCACATGCCGCCTTTCGAAGATTCCCCCTCCGGTAACAAACAAAAAAAAAAAAAAAACAAAAAACAGAAGGTACATCAACCCAATTTGCTGAGTACAAAGTTCTACAGTCAGTGTGAAAATGGCTGAAATCGGAGAATAATCCCGCTCACCTCCCATATAACGGTACTGTTAAAAAGTACTAAATCAGTAACTAAATGCGCCAGAAACATTAAGTTTTACAACAGAGATAGTATGAAAGAGGTTTATGAGAGATGGTTTGAAAATTGGACGATGGCCGTGGCACAGCCTACAGTTTGGTGAAAATTTACTACGCGTGACATTCTTACATTTTTATGTCACAGAGTAAAAATGGGCTAAATCGGGAAAAAACCACGCCTCCTTCTCATATCAATCTTAAATTTCACATGATTCGTTCAGTTTCCAGAACACAAATCCAACAGAAATTAACATAACAAGATAAAACCTTGCACGAATAATGCCTTTAGTGTGTTCTACCTTATGGATAGTATTTGTTTTTTTTTTTTTTGTAATTCAATAAAAGCCGTTCAAGCATCTTCTTCTTCTTTTTCACTGGCGAAAAACCCGTTTACGCGGTTACAACCGAGTTAACGACAGCGCGCCAGTCTTTTCTTTTTTTCGCAAAGGGGCGCCGATTGGCCAGGTCCTTCTCCATCTAGTCCTTCTAACGGAGTGGACGTCTCCTCTTCCTTTACTTCCCCCCTTGGGTATTGCGTCGAATACTTTCAGAGATGGTCCATTCGGACGACATGACCTAGCCAATGTAGCCGCTGTCTTTTAATTCGCTAAACTATGTTAATGTTATATATCTCATACAGCTCATCCTTTCATCGAAAGCGATATTCGCCGTGGCCAACGCGTATAGGACCATAAATATTTCGCAGAACTTTTATCTCAATATCTCGCAACGTCGACTCATCAGATGTTTTCATTATCCATGCCTCCACATCATATCGCAGGACGGGAATAATCAGTTACTTATATAGTTTTGCTTCATCGAGAGAGGACTTTACTTCTCAGTTGCCTACTTAGTCCGCGATGGCATCTGTTGGGAAGAGATATTCCGCGTTAGATTTCGAGGCTGACGTCAATGTAGGTGTTGATGCTGCCTCGTTTACCACTAGGTGCTTTTACTTCGCTGCTTTATTCATTCTGAAGAAATCAGAACTAATGGCAATGATATCAATATCATCGGCATACGCCAGCAGTTGTACACTATTATAGAAAATTATACCTTTTCTTCAAAGTTCTGCAGCTTAAATAATTTTCTACATAAGAAGGTTGAGGAAGTCACATGAAAGAAAGTCGCCTTGTCTGAAACCGCGTTTGGCATCAAACGGCTCGGAGAAGTCCTTCCGATCCTAATGGAGCTTTCGGTGTTGCTCAACGTCAGCTTGCACTGTCGTATTAGTTTTGTGGGGATACCAAACTTAGACATCGCAGCATAAAGGCACTCCTTTTCGTGCTGTCAAAGGCAGCATCAAAATCGACGAAGATGTGGTGAGTGTCGTTCCTCTTTTCCAAGATTTGGCGAATGGTGAACATCTCGTAAGTTGTTGATTTTCCAAGTCTAAAGCCATACTGACGGTAGGCTTTAATCTTTCACAGAAAATGCTCGATAGAACCGATAAGCAATGTTGAGGAGGCTTATCCCACGGTAGTTGGGTCAGATTGTGAGGTCTAACTTTTTGTGAATTGGACAAAGCACACTTAAATTGCAATCATTGGGCATGCTTTCATACGACCATATTTACAAAGAAATTGAGCAGCATACTAAAATTATGGAGCGAAAGCTTGTCCAGCCTGCTGAATGGCAGTGAATGCATAACGCCAGGCGAAGGCGAATACGATTCCCCAATCGATGACGATGAAGCAGACGTTCCAATGCTCGACCATGAAGAAGTTCAATTACCCATCTGAAGAATTAGTCTGGCGAGAATAATAATTCTTGCAATTTTTGCTCATTAATATTTATGCGCCAGTTGGCTAGCCATTGTTCGATCAAAGTTAAGTGCTGATCTAATACTCTTGACGCTCTGATGGGACATTTGTTACGGCTTACTAGGGATGTGTCATCCGCGAAAGTGGACGTCAATACGTTAGTAGCTGTTGGGATATCAGCTGTATGTATTATGTACAGAGTTGCTACTTTATCTGTAAATTTCCTGTTACTTAAATATGACTCCAAAGTTTTATGCAATTCGTAAGGTAAAACGTTTTTGATTTTCCATAAAAGGCCTTCATGCCAGACCTTATCGAACACCTGAGCTACATCAAGAAAAATAGCTGAACACTACTATCTGTGCTTGAATGTTTTCCTGATTTCATTCGTAGTTATGTTTACTTGCTCTACAGTGTTATGTTTAGCACGAAAACAGAGTTGACGTGTTGGTATTTAATTATTTTCGTGGAGGAAAGGAGTCAACAATTTTTAAAGTATTTTAGAAACACAGGGTAAGAGACTTATTATTCTGTAGGAAGACGGTTGTGTTAGGTCTTTACGGGACTTATCTATCATGATGACACAAGCGACTCTTTAACGGTAATGGGCAAGGTTGGCCACTTAAAGTTGTTCTTTGGGCAATTGGATTGAAATACCTTTTCTATGATTAACTAGCTGACCCGGCAAACTTCGTTCTGCCCAAAATAGATTTTTTTTTTTCATTTCAAAAATTACACCGGTATTGGTTTTAATAGAATATGAACGATTTTTCCTTATTTCATTGTGAATACTTTAAATACCGCCTTTTTTGTTCTTGACAAATTCCCAATATTGAAAAATAGTGAAGAAAAAATTAATTTAAATAAAAACACATGATATACAGGCAGGTTCTGCAATTTACTTCCGAGAGAAATTTTATGGAAAATACCTTCCGTACCTAATTTGACAAAATTTTTACAAATTTTACTCGGAAATGACTTGCCAGAACCTGCCTGATGAACATTTTTTTCGTGGGTACATTAATGCTTTTTGAATTTAATTGCTTGAAAAATGCTACTCTTTTAAATAATGCTGACACATCGCGTCCAGGATTTGTTGACAATTTAATAAAATTAAGTTTGTACTATTCTCATTCAATTTTATTAGTTTTAATCGAGTCTCGGAAATATACATATAATTTTAGTACATATTTAGTTTAGGGCTGCACGGTACACGATATTTTTGGTTTTCTGTTCCGCGGCGTAAATAAACAGTGAGGAAGGTTTTCCAACACGGGAACACGCCCCATAAAGCTGGCCATGTGAAAAGCAAGACATTTCTAAATTTATGCCGCATACTTCAAGCGACTGCCCTTGTGACTTGTTTATTGTCATCGCAACTGCAAGTTTCACTGGGAACTGCAAACGTCTGAATTGGAATGGCAAATCTGTTGAAGTTAATGGAATTCGGGGAAGTAAGCATTCCTCTCTCTTGAACGGGCCTTTCAAAATGCTTGCCACTATTAAATTGTCAATTAGCTAGGTCACAATCAGTCGAGTACCATTGCACAGTTTGGGAGTATGAAGATTCCGTAGCATAATAACTACAGACCCAACTTTGAGAGGCAAATTATGAGGCGGCATTCCAGGCGGCATCAAAGAGTTTAAGAACTCCACTACGTAATTTACTACCTCGTCTTCATTTTCAACGCGATCGATTGATTTATATGACCGCAGATCTCCCGGAATCTGATTCTGAATCGTCCAATTCAAGTCGTTGACATCCATATTTTTTGCTGCTAAAATTGCGCGCGTGGTTAACCAATCGTAGTTACCATAATTTTGAGCAATATTTGGATATACACTACTGTTTAGTTCATATTTATTAGATGTGAATTGGCAAATCGTAGTTGGAATTGGTATTAATCCACTGCAAGGATCTATCGGAACTTGTCCATTTCCGATTCACAGCAGCTCTTTTGAAAAAACCTCCGCAGTTCTATCGTTTTGCAGCAAAACTCGCATATTTATGGTCAATGAAATGGTTTTAACAAACCTCCACAAATGCGATGACTTCAGACATGCGTTTAGCTCATCCGCCGCTGTTGATTTTGGAATCACGGGAAGTGTTTGTCTAAAGTCGCCCGACAGCAATATCATCACTCCTCCAAAGCAACGATTATTATTGCGCAAATTTCTCAGTGTTCGGTCGAGTGCTTCTAATGATCGTTTGTGGGCCATTGTGCATTCATCACATATGATTAACTTACTTTTTTTTTAAATTTGTGCCATTGCTGATTGCGTTGAAATATTGCAAACAGGACTTTCGTGTATTTGCAAATTTAATGGAAGCTTTAATGCTGAATGTGTGTGTTCTTCCACCTTCTAACAGTGTTGCAGGAATCCCGGTGGATGCAAGGCTAATGAAATACCACCTTACCACGTATTGCTGCTAGTATTAAAGACAATAGGAACGTTTTGCCAGTCCCGCCGGGCGCATCGAGGAAAAATATGCCACCGTTTCCACTATCTACAGCATTTATTAGCTGATTGTACGCACTGCTTTGCTGTTCATTCAACAGTGGAACATTTGTTTGTACTTGTTGTTGCAAGTGAGTTATATTGTAAGCACGCTCACTTGGTGCCGGCATATGAACTTCAATCAATAGTTTTCCACTCATAAGTAAACATAAATCTTCAATAAGAACTAATGCTTCATTGTAGATGTCAGCGTACATTTGTAAGTCGACATTTCTCCTCGCTAATCGCAGGCGATGCAAAATATCTTCTGCCATCTTATGTCATCTTTGTACGTATCCCATAATAGACGCGGGTTTGAAGGCTGACATGTAAAATTATAATAGAAAAAAATCGTACGAACTGCAGTGGCTGGCGAAGAAGCTATTGCATCCGCTAGCGTTTGATTCCAGTGACTGTCGTGTTCAAGCAATTGCAATTGTTGACATGCTTCTCGAAATGTTGCACAAATGGTACCATCTACAGTCCTCAATGATTCAAATGAAGTTGAACCGCGTACATTAATCAAAAGCAAACGTAGGTAAAAGCAATCATCGTTCTTTGGATGGATTGTGTAAATTCTTCCCAAATGCATCAGTTGAAAAAGCACCTGGATAACAATCTACCGGATGGCCGTTCTTCCTGCGCAACCATTTCTTCGACGATACATTCCATGTATAATACCGAGGCATCTCCGAGTAAAGCAATGTTCTCGCGAACGGATCACTGGCGCAAGTTGCAAAGAAACTTGTTAAAGTGGTTGCTGGTGGTATTTCCGTTCGCTGTACTATGTTCTCTGCGTTGAAATAAACTCGCTGGCCGTTCTCCAAATGAGCTGCCAGTTGCACAACAGTAGGATGGCGTTCATGAATTGCAAATGAAAATATTCTCCAGATTGTTTCATTGCAGTTCACATATCTGCCCATTTGAAATTTGCTAATTTCATCTCGTTCAACGCCAATAACTGCCATATCGCTTCCTTTGGTGACATATTTGCAAACATACTTAATTGATTTTATTGAACTGCAATATGCAGAATGCCTTAGACAAAATTGGCGAATATGGAACGATCCATGTGTTATTAACCACGAAATTCTTTCCTTTCAATTGAGTGATGAATGTTCTGCCATTGTCAGCGGGTGAGCGACGCCGATAGAGAGGGTATCCGTCGTTTCCTGTTTGAGTTTCCGAAATAAAAGCGGGGATAGCGTTTTTTGCATTTACTGTCCGAAATAAAAACCGAAGATGGATCATGTTCTCCGCATGGCCCATGAACCATATTGGCCATCACCACTTCGTGCAACTCTGGATCTATTTCAACATCAGGAATTTCGGCGGAAGGATGTCATCAATTTGGTCAGGTGTAATTTTCTCCACCATCCAAAGAAGAATGTGTGCGTGGGGCAAACCTCTCTTCTGCCACTCCACTGAGTACATCCAGCATCGAACAGTGCCATATATACGTTGTTTCGTAATAAATTCCATCAAACATCTGAGTTTTTGTTTAAACACGCGTGCTGTAACGTCGTGGCGATCGCTTGGTGATTGACCGGGATGCAATAGATTCGTAATGTCTGGCCATTTTGGATTGCAAGTAAATGTAACAAACAAATCCGGCCGTCTATTATTGCGCACGTAAGTCATCGCATTCTGGGAGTACTCATGCATGTGTCTAGGACTCGATGGCAAAATATAGAATCGACCAATATCTGTAATATCCGCATCACCATTCATTGTATCTTTTAAGTGAACATACTCTTCAGATCGCAACTTCGACTGATTGTATAGCATGTAATTAAGTCGTTCTGTCTCAACTTTAACGTACATGTCAACTGCATACTGTTAAAATAACCGTCCATATCTCAGTAAGTGGTTGTCATAGTTTTGGCGAATCATCATTCGATATGCGTAAAACTTCATTGAACTGACTCTTTTTTTTTGTCTCGACACCTAAAAGCTTAAATTACCTATATGAAGTAGCAAACAATAATTTTTACTAACCATTCACCGGATTTATCATCTTATATCCTAAGTGATATCCGTCTTCTCCACGGCAGAACATGAGCGGATATTGCATTGCGTCGTAAGACCGCAATCACTTATCCATTTTAGTGCGTTGTGATTTCTACGTTTGATGACAATATCACGCGACTGCAAATTTTCTCCAACAACAACAACTGATATTTCGCTAACTGTAGGTGCATTATATTGTCTTTCATTTGTCCCTGTTGGTCTTTTGTCCGCTTATATGATTATACTATGATCATCTGTTGGCACGTTCCAACGAAATCGTAAACAGTTTAATGAGGCCATTGTGTTCGTGTAACATTTGCTGCAATTGTTCGATTATTTCTCTTTTCGTTGTATTGAAGATAGCACAACGCCGATTTACTTCATCATGTGAATCTCCCAGAAAGTAAATTTAGAGATATTTGTGTTCTTGATCTGGATGCCGCAACAGCGATCCAGCGAGATGAAAAATTTGCCCATGAACCTGTATAATTGGAGGAAAGCTCTGTAGTTTCTGTCGAATATTGTTTGGCAAAAATACCTCTAACGTTGGAATGTAGTTTTGTTCATTTACAATTTCACCGCCAAACGACGTCATTTGAAAACAATCGTTGTACATTTTAGTGTGCTTTAAGAAATGGCTCGAGTGAGGAGATTCACCGTAAAGCAGCTGAAACAATTCTGGCAACTTAACCTTTCCCAAAGCGCAACATAACCCTGGCGGTTCATTTTTAAATTTGACTGCATTGCAATATTGACAAAATACTGACATCTGACCGATTTGAACAGATGCGCTATATTGAATGTTTGGATCATATCGAAAACCTGCCTGTTCAATGTTCACGAAAGAAAGATGTTGCCGCTGTTGTCGTCGAATAATCGCATGTTGTGACCTTACTTCATCACTTTGGCGAGCACGAACTTCCCTTCTTCTCGATCGTTGTTGCTGATTGTGAACTTCCTTTCTTCTCAATCGTTCTTTCTGATTGTATATTTGGTTGACATCTTCTAACTGGTGCGTGCTATTCTCCAGCAGTCTATTTCGTGGTGATACCCTCTCAATAACACTTTTCCTTTGACGTGCTCTGCTATTTCGTGTTCTTCCTGCGGCCTGGGAACTCCGAGAAGTGTAACCAGACGTACTGATTCTTGGCATCGTAACAAATATCTAATTGGAAATGATCATTCATTTGCATAAAGTTCATATAAAGTTTTACGGACCAATATCTTACCTTTGAAAACTCCTAAAAAAAATTGATTAAACTAAGGAAATGTACATAAATCGGTATTCGCCAACACGCTAAATCACTTTCACTAAATAACTCACTTTTTAAAACAAAATATATCAATATATCAGTAAAGCAAGGCGCATTTTTATTGCCCTCTAAATTTTGCGTGTTCGATTGCAAAGCAAAATTGACGTTTAATTTAATTTGTGTTTGTTTCATAAAACTACCATTTCCATAAACCAAAAATAGCACGTAACACAACCAAAATTACGATATAACCGCTACTGTCACCGATAATTAAACAAAAATAGCAAGAAACAAACAAAATGTTGTGCTAGGTGGAAAATGAGATAAATATATGGTGGATTAACAACCAAAATAATCAAAGATTGTATGGGAGGTACCACGACTCCTTTTTCGATAACGCCAAGTTTTATGGGTGAGAATGGTATTGTTTCCTATCTATATATATAAAAATGAAATGGTGTATAGTTGTAACGCTAAAACTCGAAAACGGCTGAACCAAATGAAATACTTTCTTTGGGGGATTCGTTTGTTATTACTACGCGCAGGTCATGTCTTAAAATCAGAATAAAATATTAAGGGGGCGTGGCACCTCCCATACAAATTGAATTTTTCAAGTCGAATATCTTCAAAAGTGTTTAAGGTAGGAACATGAAAATTGGTACAGAGCTACAGGATAACAACACCACTCTCAGCTATAAAACCGGGAGCTATCGAATAAGGGGGCGTGGTACCTCCCATACAAACTAAATTTTTTAAGCAGAATATCTGTAAAAGGGTTCAAGGTAGGGACCTGAAAATTGGTATAGACCTATAAGGTATCAAAAGCCTTCCTACACATAAAAGAAGGGGTAATCGGAAAAGGGGGCATGGCACCTTCCATACAAAGTGAATTTTTCAAGGTGAATATCTTCAAAATGTTTAAGGTAGGAACATGAAAATTGTTATAGAGCTATAGGAAACAACACCATTCTCACCCATAAAACTTGGCGTTATCGAAAAAGGGGGCGTGGTACCTCCCATACAATCTTTAATTATTTTGGTTGTTAATCCACCATATATTTATCTCATTTTCCACCTAGCACAACATTTTGTTTGTTTCTTGCTATTTTTGTTTAATTATCGGTGACAGTAGCGGTTATATCGTAATTTTGGTTGTGTTACGTGCTATTTTTGGTTTATGGAAATGGCAGTTTTATGAAAAAAACACAAATTAAATTAAACGTCAATTTTGCTTTGCAATAGAACACGCAAAATTTAGAGGGCAATAAAAATGCGCCTTGCTTTACTGATATATTGATATATTTTGTTTTAAAAAGTGAGTTATTTAGTGAAAGTGATTTAGCCTGTTGGCGAATACCGATTTATGTACATTTCCTTAGTTTAATAAATTTTTTTTAGGAGTTTTCAAAGGTAAGATATTGGTCCGTAAAACTTTATATGAACTTTATGCAAATGAATGATCATTTCCAATTAGATATTTGTTACGATGCCAAGAATCAGTACGTTTGGTTACACTTCTTGGAGTTCCCAGGCCGCAGGAAGAACACGAAATAGCAGAGCACGTCAAAGGAAAAGTGTTATTGAGAGGGTATCACCACGAAATAGACTGCTGTAGAATAGCACGCACCAGTTAGAAGATGTCAACCAAATATACAATCAGAAAGAACGATTGAGAAGAAAGGAAGTTCACAATCAGCAACAACGATCGAGAAGAAGGGAAGTTCGTGCTCGCCAAAGTGATGAAGTAAGGTCACAACATGCGATTATTCGACGACAACAGCGGCAACATCTTTCTTTCGTGAACATTGAACGGGCAGGTTTTCGATATGATCCAAACATTCAATATAGCGCATCTGTTCAAATCGGTCAGATGTCAGTATTTTGTCAATATTGCAATGTAGTCAAATTTAAAAATGAACCACCAGGGTTATGTTGCGCTTTGGGAAAGGTTAAGTTGCCAGAATTGTTTCAGCTGCTTTACGGTGAATCTCCTCACTCGAGCCATTTCTTAAAGCACACTAAAATGTACAACGATTGTTTTCAAATGACGTCGTTTGGCGGTGAAATTGTAAATGAACAAAACTACAATCCAACGTTTAAGGTATTTTTGCCAAACAATATTCGACAGAAACTACAGAGCTTTCCTCCAATTATACAGGTTCATGGGCAAATTTTTCATCTCGCTGGATCGCTGTTGCGGCATCCAGATCAAGAACACAAATATCTCTAAATTTACTTTCTGGGAGATTCACATGATGAAGTAAATCGGCGTTGTGCTATCTTCAATACATCGAAAAGAGAAATAGTCGAACAATTGCAGCAAATGTTACACGAACACAATGGCCTCATTAAACTGTTTACGATTTCGTTGGAACGTGCCAACAGATGATCATAGTATAATCATACAAGCGGACAAAAGACCAACAGGGACACATGAAAGACAATATAATGCACCTACAGTTAGCGAAATATCAGTTGTTGTTGTTGGAGAAAATTTGCAGTCGCGTGATATTGTCATCAAACGTAGAAATCACAACGCACTAAAATGGATAAGTCATTGCGGTCTTACGACGCAATGCAATATCCGCTAATGTTCTGCCGTGGAGAAGACGGATATCACTTAGGATATAAGATGATAAATCCGGTGAATGGTTAGTAAAAATTATTGTTTGCTACTTCATATAGGTAATTTAAGCTGTTTTGGTGTCGAGACAAAGAAAAGAGTCAGTTCAATGAAGTTTTACGCATATCGAATGATGATTCGCCAAAACTATGACAACCACTTACTGAGATATGGACGGTTATTTTAACAGTATGCAGTTGACATGTACGTTAAAGTTGAGACAGAACGACTTAATTACATGCTATACAATCAGTCGAAGTTGCGATCTAAAGAGTATGTTCACTTAAAAGATACAATGAATGGTGATGCGGATATTACAGATATTGGTCGATTCTATATTTTGCCATCGAGTCCTAGACACATGCATGAGTACTCCCAGAATGCGATGACTTACGTGCGCAATAATAGACGGCCGGATTTGTTTGTTACATTTACTTGCAATCCAAAATGGCCAGACATTACGAATCTATTGCATCCCGGTCAATAACCAAGCGATCGCCACGACGTTACAGCACGCGTGTTTAAACAAAAACTCAGATGTTTGATGGAATTTATTACGAAACAACGTATATATGGCACTGTTCGATGCTGGATGTACTCAGTGGAGTGGCAGAAGAGAGGTTTGCCCCACGCACACATTCTTCTTTGGATGGTGGAGAAAATTACACCTGACCAAATTGATGACATCCTTCCGCCGAAATTCCTGATGTTGAAATAGATCCAGAGTTGCACGAAGTGGTGATGGCCAATATGGTTCATGGGCCATGCGGAGAACACGATCCATCTTCGGTTTTTATGTCGGACAGTAAATGCAAAAAACGCTATCCCCGCTTTTATTTCGGAAACTCAAACAGGAAACGACGGATACCCTCTCTATCGGCGTCGCTCACCCGCTGACAATGGCAGAACATTCATCACTTAATTGAAAGGAAAGAATTTCGTGGTTAATAACACATGGATCGTTTCATATTCGCCAATTTTGTCTAAGGCATTCAAAACACATATAAATCTTGAGTATTGCAGTTCAATAAAATCAATTAAGTATGTTTGCAAATATGTCACCAAATGAAACGATATGGCGGTTATTGGCGTTGAACGAGATTAAATTAGCAAATTTCAAATGGGAAGATATGTGAACTGCAATGAAACAATCTGGAGAATATTTTCATTTGCAATTCATGAACGCTATCCTACTGTTGTGCAACTGGCAGCTCATTTGGAGAACGGCCAGCGAGTTTATTTCAACGCAGAGAACATAGTACAGCGAACGGAAATACCACCAGCAACCACTTTAACAAGTTTCTTTGCAACTTGCGCCAGTGATCCGTTCGCGAGAACATTGCTTTACTCGGAGATGCCTCGGTATTATACATGGAATGTATCGTCGAAGAAATGGTTGCGCAGGAAGAACGGCCATCCGGTAGATTGTTATCCAGGTGCTTTTTCAACTGATGCATTTGGGAAGAATTTACACAATCCATCCAAAGAACGATGATTGCTTTTACCTACGTTTGCTTTTGATTAATGTACGCGGTTCAACTTCATTTGAATCATTGAGGACTGTAGATGGTACCATTTGTGCAACATTTCGAGAAGCATGTCAACAATTGCAATTGCTTGAACACGACAGTCACTGGAATCAAACGCTAGCGGATGCAATAGCTTCTTCGCCAGCCACTGCAGTTCGTACAATTTTTTGCTATTATAATTTCTACATGTCAGCCTTCAAACCCGCATCTATTATGGGATACGTACAAAGATGACATAAGATGGCAGAAGATATTTTGCATCGCCTGCGATTAGCGAGGAGAAATGTCGACTTACAAATGAACGCTGACATCTACAATGAAGCATTAGTTCTTATTGAAGATTTATGTTTACTTATGAGTGGAAAACTATTGATTGAAGTTCATATGCCGGCACCAAGTGAGCGTGCTTACAATATAACTCACTTGCAATAACAAGTACAAACAAATGTTCCACTGTTGAATGAACAGCAAAGCAGTGCGTACAATCAGCTAATAAATGCTGTAGATAGTGGAAACGGTGGCATATTTTTCCTCGATGCGCCCGGCGGGACTGGCAAAATGTTCCTATTGTCTTTAATACTAGCAGCAATACGTGGTAAGGTGGTATTTCATTAGCTCTTGCATCCACCGGGATTCCTGCAACACTGTTAGAAGGTGGAAGAACGGCACATTCAGCATTAAAGCTTCCATTAAATTTGCAAATACACGAAAGTCCTGTTTGCAATATTTCAACGCAATCAGCAATGGCACAAATTTAAAAAAAATGTAAGTTAATCATATGTGATGAATGCACAATGGCCCACAAACGATCATTAGAAGCACTCGACCGAACACTGAGAAATTTGCGCAATAATAATCGTTGCTTTGGAGGAGTGATGATATTGCTGTCGGGCGACTTTAGACAAACACTTCCCGTGATTCCAAAATCAACAGCGGCGGATGAGCTAAACGCATGTCTGAAGTCATCGCATTTGTGGAGGTTTGTTAAAACCATTTCATTGACCATAAATATGCGAGTTTTGCTGCAAAACGATAGAACTGCGGAGGTTTTTTCAAAAGAGCTGCTGCGAATCGGAAATGGACAAGTTCCGATAGATCCTTGCAGTGGATTAATACCAATTCCAACTACGATTTGCCAATTCACATCTAATAAATATGAACTAAACAGTAGTGTATATCCAAATATTGCTCAAAATTATGGTAACTACGATTGGTTAACCACGCGCGCAATTTTAGCAGCAAAAAATATGGATGTCAACGACTTGAATTGGACGATTCAGAATCAGATTCCGGGAGATCTGCGGTCATATAAATCAATCGATCGCGTTGAAAATGAAGACGAGGTAGTAAATTACCTAGTGGAGTTCTTAAACTCTTTGATGCCGCCTGGAATGCCGCCTCATAATTTGCCTCTCAAAGTTGGGTCTGTAGTTATTATGCTACGGA
This sequence comes from Bactrocera correcta, assembly GCA_027475135.1. NCBI lineage: Eukaryota > Metazoa > Arthropoda > Insecta > Diptera > Tephritidae > Bactrocera > Bactrocera correcta. The sequence goes on from CM050322.1 coordinate 23,560,244, forward strand.
ATCTTCATGCTCCCAAACTGTGCAATGGTTCTCGACTGATTGTGACCAAGCTAATGGACAATTTAATTGTGGCAAGCATTTTGAAAGGCCCGTTCAAGAGAGAGGAATGCTTACTTCCCCGAATTCCATTAACTTCAACAGATTTGCCATTCCAATTCAGACGTTTGCAGTTCCCAGTGAAACTTGCATTTGCAGTCGCTGGAAGTATGCGGCATAAATTTAGAAATGTCTTGCTTTTCACATGGCCAGCTTTATGTGGCGTGTTCCCGTGTTGGAAAACCTTCCTCACTGTTTATTTACGCCGCGGAACAGAAAACCAAAAATATCGTGTACCGTGCAGCCCTAAACTAAATATGTACTAAAGTTATATGTATATTTCCGAGACTCGATTAAAACTAATAAAATTGAATGAGAATAGTACAAACTTAATTTTATTAAATTGTCAACAAATCCTGGACGCGATGTGTCAGCATTATTTAAAAGAGTAGCATTTTTCAAGCAATTAAATTCAAAAAGCATTAATGTTCCCACGAAAAAAATGTTCATCAGGCAGGTTCTGGCAAGTCACTTCCGAGTAAAATTTGTAAAAATTTTGTCAAATTAGGTACGGAAGGTATTTTCCATAAAATTTCACTCGGAAGTAAATTGCAGAACCTGCCTGTATATCATGTTTTTTTTATTTAAATTAATTTTTTCTTCACTATTTTTCAATGTTGGGAATTTGTCAAGAACAAAAAAAGGCGGTATTTAAAGTATTCACAATGAAATAAGGAAAAATCGTTCATATTCTATTAAAACCAATACCGGTGTAATTTTTGAAATGAAAAAGAAAATCTATTTTGGGCAGAACGAAGTTTGCCGGGTCAGCTAGTAGCTCTATAACAATTTTCAAGTTCCTACCTTAAACAATTTTGAAGATATTCACCTTGAAAAATTCAGTTTGTATGGGAGGTGCCATGCCCCCTTTTCCGATTACCCCTTCTTTTATGTGTAGGAAGGCTTTTGATACCATATTGGTCTATACCAATTTTCAGGTCCCTACCTTGAACCCTTTCACAGATATTCTGCTTAAAAAATTTAGTTTGTATGGGAGGTATCACGCCGCCTTATTCGATAGCTCCCGGTTTTATAGGTGAGAGTGGTGTTGTTATCCTGTAGCTCTGTACCAATTTTCATGTTCCTACCTTAAACACTTTTGAAGATATTCGACTTGAAAAATTCAATTTGTATGGGAGGTGCCACGCCCCCTTAATATTTTATTCGGGTTTTAAGACATGACCTGCGCGTAGTAATAACAAACAAATCCCCCAAAGAAAGTATTTCATTTGGTTCAGCCGTTTTCGAGTTTTAGCGTTACAACTATACACCATTTCATTTTTATATACAGGGTAGGCCATTTAAAGTTGACCCATTTGTTTCTAAAAAAAAAAGAACAAAAGAAAACAATGTTTTTTGTTCATTTCAAAAATAATTTATTTTGGTCCAAGGGGATTTGTTTCAGCTAATATTTAAAAATTAGATCGCGTAAATGGGCACCTTTAGCTTTGACAGCTAAATGCACTCTTTTTTCGACATTTTCCATGACTTTGGCCAATGTTTCGGATGATATGGCGGCTGTTTCACGTCGAATGTTGGCTTTCAGTTGAGCTAAGGTCTTTGGCTTATTAGCGTATACCTTGGATTTCAAATAACCCCACAAATAAAAGTCTGGTGGCGTCAAATCTGGTGATCTCGGTGGCCAGTCAACATCACCATTTTTCGATATCAATCGCCCGGGGAAAAATGGTCGCAATAAATTGATTGTTGGTCGAGCTGTATGGCATGTAGCCCCGTCCTGTTGAAACCAGAAGTTATCCATGTCATTTTCGCGAATAATGGGTATCACAAAATCCGTTATCATGGCTCGATAACGCTCACCATTGACTGTTGTCGTGGCTCCATCATCGTCTTCGAAAAAATACGGTGCGATGATCATATTCGCGCAAACACCGCACCAAACTGTTACTTTTTGGTCGTAAAGAGGCTGTTCTTCAATTAATTGAGGATTTTCGGTGGCATAAAATCGGCAATTTTGCTTGTTTACGCCTCCATTCAACGAGAAATGTGCCTCGTCTGACATGATGAGTTTTCGCCAAAAGTCAAGTTCGTTTTCAGCCATTTCGATGGCCCATTTGCCAAAATTAAGGCGTCGCGGATAATCAACTGGGTTTAGTTTTTGTGCCATTTGAATTTTATATGGAAACATCTTCAAATCTTTATGAATTATGCGTCGGAGAGTGGTGCGAGAGATGTCTAATTCCTGAGAGCGGCGATAACTCGATGTCGATGGAGTCTCCTCAATACTGGCTCGTACAGCTTCGATATTTTCATCAGAACGTCTTGTGCGTTGTCTGGATGCATGACTGGCATTACTGAGATTACCGGTGTTCACAAATTTTGCGTATAAAGACTTAATTGTGTTCTTAACTGGAGCACTTTTCACTTTATTTTTTTTGCGAAACGCACGTTGAGTTAACACAATTGAAAAGTTATTTTGAATATAAAGCTGAACAATTTCAGCGCGTTCTTTTGGAGTGTACTGTTCCATGGTATAAATTGTCTTCAAATGACGCTTCTAACGCGGTATGACATTAGCCGATTTGTCAGCGCTGTTAAAAGTTACAGCGTTTCCAGATGGGTCAACTTTAAATGGCCTTGTGTTCTTCGTCGCGTTTAAACGCTTTTTTAACTTTCGTACAGCAGATTTCAGTTGAAGCCGAGTTAAAGAGAAACGATTCACGTCTAGCTCGCCTTTTCTCTTTTACAAGTTTATCTATTTCATTATTGGTAATATTTCTAAATCCATCTGGTTTATTGTTTCCTTTTGGAGTTGCCAATACAGCTGCATTAGTTATTACATCAGTAAATTTTCTTTTACTTTCATCAATGTCTCTTCCTGTATTTATTTTGCAATCAATATTGATGTGACTGGTATATTTTCTATTCTTCAATCAGTTAGTTATTTATAATCATAGTTTCAATACCACCATTTGTAGGATTTTGCGGCAGTTGCATTTATAGCGTGTTGCCTTACACCACATTTGTACAGCTTCCTTGCATATTATTATAGGTAGAAGTAATAGGATTTGAACTTTTTTCTGAGGTTGCTATAATTTCATTATGGAATGTTGCAAAACTGTGACAACTTCGATTTCAAATCTTTATATACAGGACAACCCTTGTAGATGGCACTGTGATTTCCTCTACAAGTGCTACATTTTTTATTTAGTTCGTCCTGTCCAAGGGTGCATTTTTTTGATAAATATTTTTGATGAAACATGGCATTTATTTCTAAATACAAATTTTCTGTACCGCTATGAAGTGTTTTCAATAATGCACAACCCTTGAAAATTTTGGGTGGCAAGCTTTGCTTTGCCCGACCATGAAGAAGTTCGAATAGCAATTACCCGCCTGAAGAACAACAAAGCGACAGGGTCCGATGGATTGCCGGCCGAAGAACTGATAAGGAGCATGCATCAGCTTCTTTGTAAAATATGGTCGGACGAAAGCATGCCCAACGACTGGAATTTAAGTGTGCTATGCCCAATCCATAAAAAGGAGACCCCACAATCTGCGCCAACTACCGTGGGATTAGCCTACTTAACATCGCATATAAGGTTCTATCATGCGTATTGTGTGAAAGTTTAAAGCCCACCGTCAACGAACTGATTGGACCTTATCAGTGTGGCTTTAGACCTGGCAAATCAGCAACCGACCAGATATTCACGATGCGCCAAATCTTGGAAAAGACTCGTGAAAGGAGAATCGACACACACCATCTCTTTGTGGATTTCAAAGCTGCTTTCGACAGCACAAAGGAGCTGCCTTTATGCCGCGATGTCTGAATTTGTTATCCCCGCAAAACTAATACGGCTGTGTAAGCTGACGTTGAGCAACACGAAAAGCTCCGTCAGAATCGCTAAGGACCTCTCCGAGCCGTTCGATAACAAACGAGGTTTCAGACAAAGTGATTCCCTATCGTGCGACTTTTTCAACCTGCTTCTGGAGAAAATAGTTCGAGCTGCAGAACTTAATCGAGCAGGTACAATCCTTTATAAGAGTGTACAGCTGCTGGCGTATGCCCATGATATTGATATCATCAGCCTCAACACCCGCGCCGTTAGTTCTGCTTTCTCCAGGCTGGACAAGGCAGCAAAACGAATGGGTCTGGCAGTGAACGAGGGCAAGACGAAATATCTCCTGTCATCAAACAAACAGTCGTCGCACTCGCGACTTGGCACTCACGTCACTGTTGACAGTCATAACTACAGCGTAAACACCACCAACAATGTCAGCCTAGAAATCCAAAGCAGGATAACTCTTGCCAACAGGTGCTACTTTGGACTGAGTAGGCAATCGAGAAGCAAAGTCCTCTCTCGACAAACAAAAACCAAACTCTATAATTCACTCATAATTCCCGTCCTGCTATATGGTGCAGAGGCTTGGATGATGTCAAAAACGGATGAGTCGACGTTGCGAGTTTTCGAGAGAAAAATTCTGCGAAAGATTTATGGTCCTTTGCGCGTTGGCCACGGCGAATATCGCATTCGATGGAACGATGAGCTGTACGAGATATACGACGACATTGATATAGTTCAGCGATTTAAAAGACAGCGACTACGCTGGCTAGGTCATGTTGCTCGGATGGACGAAAACACTCCAGCTCTGAAAGTATTGGACGCTGTACCCGCCGGGGGAAGCAGAGGAAGACCTCCACTCCGTTGGAAGGACCAAGTGGAGAGGACCTGGCTTCGCTTCGAATATCCAATTAGCGCCACGTAGCGAAAAGAAGAAACGATTGGCGCGCGGTTGTTATCTCGGCTATAATCGCGTAAGCGGTGTCTACGCCAATTAAGAAGAAGAAGAAGCTTTGCGTGGATGCGAGTGTGTGTGCGAAATGTGTAAGACAACAAATAAATCAATGTGATCTGCATGGTCTACACAGCATGTTAACAAAAAATATAGGAATTTTAAAACTTTTAAATAAATTTTAAATTGGTTAAACGAATATACATATTAAAAAAAATACAATTTTTGGGCAATTAGAACATTCAGCCTATTTTGTGTTTCCTATTTTCCCCCTTTTTGCCCTGAAGGCATCTAATGTACCGTTCTGTTGGAAGTTGTTGACAAGTGTATAATGCATCTAGAATACATATAGTACCCGTCTTGCTTTTGAACTTAAAACATAGTTTGATTTATTTCCAATAAATTATTCCATACTCTCAGTTATTGAAGTCAAGCTTCTTTTTGCAAACGCCATCGAAAGTTCGTTTTGTTCTTCTTCGAAATCACTACCATCAATTTCTAGCTGCTTTTTTTTTGAGTATTTCTGCGAGTATTCTTCCACATTTACCTCCAGTAATCTGGCTTGATTTACTTATCGCGCTCTATCGACAGAATGTCCAATCTCTTCGCTTTTATTTACATCTGGCCAAATGTTCTTCCCTAATCCTTTCAAAGAATTCTTGATATTGTGATTTTTCTCAGTTCCCGTATTGATTGCTTCCTTTCGTGATCTCATTTTTTGGAGATTCAAAGCGAAGCCGGATTCTTCTCCACCTAGTTTTTCCAAAGGAAACTTCCTTTGCTTCCACGGTGGGTACGGTGTCGAATACTTTCACAGTTGAAGTGTTTTCTTCCATTCGAACAACATGACCTAGCCAGTGTAGCTGTTGCCTTTTAATCGAATACGATATTCGCCGTGGCCAACACGCAAAAGGACCATAAATCTTTCGCAGTCGATAACTCGAAACGTCAGCTCATCAGATGTTGTCATCGTCCATGCCTCTGCACCATATAGCAGGACGGAAGTAATGAGTGACTTATAGAGTTTTGCTTTTGTTCGTCGAGAGAGGACTTTACTTCTTAATTGCCTATTCTGTTGCCAAGAGTTATTCTGCGTTGGATATCAAGGCTGATATTATTGTTGATGTTGGCATTTCCAAGATAGACGAAATTATCTACGACTTCGAAGTTATGACTGTCAACAGTGACGTGGGAGCGAGAGCGACGACTGTTTGTTTGATGACAGGAGATATTTCGTATTGCCCTCCTTCACTGCCAAACCCATTTGCATTATTTCTCTATGCTGTCAGGAGAAACCAAAACAAGCGGCGCTGGTGATGAGGTCATTGATATCGATATCATCGGCGTACGCCAGCAGTTGTACACTCTTATAAAAGTAAGTACCTTCTCTATTTAGTTCTGCAGCTTGAAATATTTTCTCCAAGAGCAGATGGAAAAAGTCGGACGGAAGGGAGTCGCCATGTCTGAAACCTCGTTTAGTATCGAACGGCTCTGAGAAGGCCTTCCTGATCCTGACAGAGCTTTCGGTATTGCTCAAGATCAGTTTACACAGCCATATTTATATTGGGAGGATACGAAATTCAGACATCTCGGCATAAAGACAGTTCCTTTTCGTGATGTCAAAAGCAGCTTTGAAATCAACGAAGAGGTGGTGTTTGTCGATTCTTTTTTCGCGGGTCTTTTCCAAGTGGGGCCTTAATCTTTCACACAATATGCGCAATAGAACCGATAAACGATATTGAGGAGGTAGTTGGCGCAGATTGTGGGGTCTTCTTTTTGTGGATTGGACAGAGAACCCTTAAACTCCAATCGGTGGGTATGCTTTCATCCGACCATATTTTGCAAAGAAGCTGATGCATACTCCTTATCAGTTCTTCGCCAACATGTGTGAATAGCTTGGCCGGCAATCCATCGGCCCTCGCCGCTTTGTTGTTCTTCAGAAAGGTGATTGCTATTCGAACTTCTTCATGGTCAGACAATGGAACATCTGCTCCTTCATCATCGATTGTGGAATCGGGTTCGCCTTCTCCTAGCGTTATGCATTCACTGCCATTCAGAAGGCTGGAGGAAAGTTCCCTTCATAATTTTAGTATGCTCTGTGCCTCGGTTACTAGATCACCTCCTTGGGCTCTACAAGAGGATACTCCGGTCTTGAAATCTTCTGTTAGTCGCCGCATTTTTTCGTGGAGTTTTCGAGCATTTCGGCCAGCTTGTCAAACTCTTCGTACTCACTCATTTCGGCCTCTCTCTTTTTCTGTCTGCAAATGCATCTCGCTTTCCTTTTAAACTCTTGATATCTATCCCATCCCACACGTGCTCTGGTCGATTATAGCGTTACAAGGTCTGATTTCTGTACTCTGCGATACGGCACTCCTCGTTGTAATAGCTGTTCTTTTGCATTATCTTATATCTCTCAGAGCGCAGGAATGCAAGGCGAGGTGAAATCCTTCGGTTGTCTGTTGTGTTTGCAGCTTCTTGACATCGATTCTTCATTGTGTTTGTTGACGTGTGTGTTTTGCTGCTCTCAGGTGGGTTCTTATTTTGGCTACAACAAGATAGTGGTGTCGATATTAGGAACTTAGAATATTTCATCATGGAGGCTTAATTTACAAACCATTGTGCCAAGGATACCTTGGCAACAAGCACAATTTCGAAATCGTGGCGGGGAAGGTATCACAGGTGCGCTCCAAAGGCTCTTAGAAGACTTTAGTCACAACGTCCTTTTCTTTCGTCGGGGGGTGATCGCAAATCAGCGATATAGAAAATCTTTCGGCTGTCTGTCTGTGTTGAGTTTGCTGACGTTGGTTTTTTGCTGCACGAAGGCGGCTGCGTGTCTTTGCTGTAACAAGATGATGGTCCGAGTCGCTGGAGACGTGTCTTCCGTCGGTTTTTCGATCCTGAGACAGCCAGGTAGCTTGATAATATCTTCTGATGCTATAATCTAGTACTATAGATAACTATATTTCGGGCCCCAGCGAAGTCGATCAGTCTCAACCCATTTGAGGATGTTTCCTCGTGAGGACTGAATTTACCAACTGTTGGGCCAATGATACCTTCTTTGCCCAATCTGGCGTTAAGGTCTTTGGCCCCATCGTCTTTCTCTTCCGCCGCGGAAGGGCGCAAAAACAGTTGAACGACTTCGCTTTGATGCCGAATGTGACTAGATGTTCATCCACCGTGGTGAATGACAGTACTTGGCGATGGAGTCGGAGACAGACTGGAAGTAGTGAGCTGCTTTTTTTTATTATTTTACATTGTACCTAGTATATAAAAATAAAATACCAACAACAGTTCTGGTCTAAATAATTAGGAGAAATACTTGAAAGCTAAATGTTAAGAAATACATTTGCTGCTACTGTTGTCTTTTCGATGAGTCTGGAGGCTTCCTCATTAACGTGCTGTTTAAGCCACAGTTCGTGAGACTTTGCTAATTTGAAGATTTCATTTACCACTGAATTGACTCCTATATCATGGTACAGATCAGCAGATCTAATGTAACAAGGAGCATTAACTAAAGTCTTTAGTACCTTACTTTGAAAGCGCTGAATGCTGGCAATACAGCTTTGACTTGAGCAACCCCATAGTTGGGCTCCGTAGGCCCAGACTGGCTTTATAACTTGATTATTTAATAACAGTTTGTTTTGTATTGATAGCTTGGATTTACTACTAGGTGGTGAAGTTTGCCAAATTCTATATCAAACTCGCGCCTTTTTTTTTTTGACATGTCCTTTCCAGCGTAGCTTAGCATTTAAGGTGATACCAAGGTACTTAGCACTGTTATGGTGTGGTATAGGAATGTTATTTATATAAATTTGACAATATGCCGGCTTTTTCAAGGTAAAGTCGACATTAATTGAATTGGTGTCGTTTAATTTGATGCGCCACTTAGATGCCCACTTAGTAATTCCGTTGACTGCTGTCTGCACTCGTCGACTGGATACTGTAGTTGACTCTCCAGCTGCTAACAAAGCTGTGTCATCCGCAAATGTCGCTGTCATATAACTAGAATCAGACGGGAGGTCACTTGTAAAAAGAAAGTAAAGCATTGGCCCCAACACGCTTCCCTGGGGAACACCGGCTTCTATCGGTTGCAAGTTTGAATATGCATCTTCTTGTTTAATGCGGAAGTATCTATCTTTTAAGTACGAAGCAATTATTTCACAAAATTGTTTGGGTAGCATGTATTTCAATTTGAGTAGTAGACCCGTGTGCCAAACTTTGTCAAAAGCTTGAGACACGACCAAAAAGACCGCCGTACAAACGTTCTTTTTATCGACTGTATTTTCAACGAAATTAACGATTCGGTGTACCTGGTCAATTGTTGAGTGGTGGTCACGGAAGCCATATTGATGTGTTAGTATTAGGTTTTTTTGAGCGATTATTTGGTTGTAGTTAAACGAGATCCCCATTGAGTGTGTTTTGCGTGAAAGTCGCCACCAATGATGTACCTTATGTCATATTTTTTTAATAAATTCATATATTTATATTTTTATATTATGTCTCGGTGTACTATACAGAGCAATAAGATACAATGGGGGCTTGTGCAATTTAACTGAAATAATTTTAGCTTGAATTTCTTCCATCTTAATCGGATCTTCCTCGCAGTGTTCAATATTACTTTTGATAATTATAGCGCTCCCTCCTCGTGCTGAGTTTGCCGGGTGTGGTGTGTGACATAACTCATAACTTTTAAATTTTAAAAATTATTGGTTCGTAAAATATGTTTCAGATAATAGACATACTATATATCAGTATTTTAGTCGTGTAGAATAACTTCTGGTTCATTTTTACTTTTGGAAAGACCATTAGCGTTCCATAGCATTATTCTCAAAGAGTTACTGTTCATCAATAAATTGTATATGGTACTGAAGAGCGTTGAGCCGCAGATTAAAGGACATAAATAGCTTCTCTTCCTCATTTAGTTCATCCAAGACTTGGGATAACGGAGTAATTTTTTGAATTGTATTTGTATGGCCTTGTTTAGCATCGGAGCATTGGCATTCCCTTCAACTGAATTACCATTCTTTTTATCTCTAAATTTTTGCAGTTCTTTTGCCACGACACAACCACGGTAACTTGCAGGATGAGAATCGCCGAAGTTGCAGCATTTAGCAGGGTCTTTTTCAGCTTTTCTGCATCCAATAGTAGGATGTTTGGCGTCAAATGTCTCACACCTCGATGGCTTACCACAGAAGCTTTTTGTATGTCCAAAAGTTTGGCAGTTTTTGCACTGTGGAATTAATTTAGATGCTTTAATAGGCTGAACTTTGACAACGGTACTAAGAATGGTTTTGATCTGGTGAATTTTCTTAATGTCTTCGGTAGCATCAAATACTACTAAAACATATTAAGCGGCTCTTTAGTCTTCCATTTAAGCTTATTAATTGCATTTATGACCTTAAAACTTTGAGATTTTAGGTCATTTAAAATGGATTGTGTATCGCATGAGTGGTGTAAATTGTTTATCATTACCTTTATTTACCTATTATGTTTACTCTCGTACCTAAACCAAGGTATATTTTCATTAGATAAGTATTTTGTTATTGTGCAATAATTGTTTGCATCGAAGACAATAAGTTTGTCGCTGTTGCTCAAAAGCTTTATTAAAAAGTAATTATTTATTAGACCTGTAATGTTAGAACGTAACTTCTTAAAATCCTTTACATCGTTTATTGTAATAGGTGGTGGGTGGTGAGTTTTAGTATCATTGTTGGCCGCCTGCTCTTTATTTTTATTTTTCGAAGGGCTGACAATTATTGGAGAAGTATCAGCTTTGCGTTTTTTGAAGAGTGCTTCGTTTTGAGTATCCATTTAGTTTGTTTAGCTAGCTCATCTTCATCGGTTTCGTATATTCGATCTACATTGATACTAGAAGGTTTTGCTTCAACACTCACATGCTTGCACATCGCTTCCAAAGTTCTAAACTTTTTATTTATAAGTGAGTTAGTTTTTTCTAATTCTCTTATTTTATTTACTCTAAATGAGCAGAGACTGTTTCTCAGCATCACCTATGAAGAGCTTCAGCCATTTTTATTTTCTAATGATTTCTTTACTGGGTATTAGAAACCTGTCTTTTGGTCGATAATGCAGTTTTAACAAGAAGTTTTTTTTCTTTATTGGACCAGTATGGCAGCGCTGATTGCAATTGAAAATTGTTAGAACAGAACAGCGGATTTCATAAACGCAGAAATAACGTGTAGAAGGAACAGCTGAGCACTTTTTCCCCCGCGAAAATTGATTATTTGAGTGTTCATTTGATTTGTTATTGTTTAAAAAAAAAAAAACAAATCGATAAAAATGTGATTTGATATGAATGATTTTTACCGATTTCTATCACTAATCCAAGGAAATCGATGTGAAATGCGTTGACATCATCAATGCCTCCCACGACGCACACACCCACGAATTACCACAGATTAGTTTATTTGCAAATTGTCGCAATTGCGGAGCACACTTGATGTTGACCGCACTCAATGATAGTAAACTGTCAATTTTGACAATTGCAGCGCTAATTGCAATTGGAAATTGTTAGAACAGAACAGCTGATTTCACATACGCAGAAATAACGTGTAAAGAACAGCTGAGCCATATGTAAAAAAAATCATTTCTGACCACTCCCAAGCAAACGGCAATTAAAAATCTTTCCTCACTTGCGTGAACTTCTGCACATGCCTCCATACTCTAACAAAATTAATGACAATTACTAATGTCATCCTAGCACAACTCAAACCAAGGATTGGGATCGTAAATTATGATAGTTTGAATTTTTGAAACTACTACGGCCAATATTATTTACAGGTTGAATCTATTACCTTGACCATTTGATACCTTCTTCTTCAAAGAAAAAGATTGGGATTGGTTTAGTTTGAATCTGATTCTGATAACACCAGAAAACTGTCGATAGTTGGCTTTTACCCACAGTGGGTGTATAGCTCCTAAAAGCAAACAACTTAAGATCGAGCATTAATTATATGTATGTCATGCAATATTTTTTTCAAAAAATTATGCATGACTTCTGTGGTGACTTTTGCGTAATCATTAGTATACCTAAGAATAGTATAGTAAATCTACTTTTCCAGACGACGTAAGGACGTTCAATTGGACTTCTGGATCGAATATGTCATTAGTTATACAACCTAATCACTGAGCTATTTACGAAATGAAGAGGAGTTAAAGTCCTTTTATCAACAAGCAATATCCACATTCTCCAGATTAAAAAAAAATCAAAAGTTCCGCGGTACGGTTCCATCATTCCATCATCAACCACGGCCTACAGGTTATGTTGCTACTTTATACAAGTCTTTAAACGTTCATCGCAAATTTTTTGAACATTGAAAGAAAATATATTTTTTCTAATGCGAAGAAGAAGAATAAACACAGAAACTTCAATTTTGTTCCATGCCCTTAATCGAAGCGGAATTATCCTCATAGACTTTACATGTCCCCACCGGAAAAAGTTTAACGGTTTAAGTTTAAGTTTCATCGACAGGTCCAAAAAGATAAATTATACCAAAATTTACAGGAAAAATCTTTGGGCCATCCTGAAGAAAGCCCTAAATTTCATTGGATATATATACATATATATACATAAAAAAATTCTCTTACTCTTTAATGTATAGTATATAGTTTGGATTGAAATCGGGCATTCCATAAATTCATCCTCTGAGATGACAGTTCACTTCGTTAGAGTAAGATTATAATAGGGTTGTATTTGAAATTAATTTGTATGAATTATTTTAGCTACAATTCAAAGAGTTGCCAATTTTATAAATAAGAAAAATATTTCATTTGAAACTAGTGAAGTTACATTAATAAATAGGACTTATATTCCTCCGAGGAAAATTAAGAATAAACGATATGAGAATCAGAAACTTGTTGCTATTAAATTTGTTGGTAAGCAAATTTGTAGGGTTATATTAGCGCTGCGATTTGAATTATTAATTCAAACCCTACCGCACACCACATTCTTAGCCGTCTCAGCGTCGTGCTCTGCACCACCAGTAAGGAATACAGTTAGCGAAGGAGTTTTTTTCTTGTAGACCCAGGATTGAGTGTCATCTCACAACACTTAAATAATTCATAAATTACAGTTAGCGAAGGAGTTTTTTTTTTTCTTATAGACCCAGGATTGAGTGTCATTTCACAACACTTAAATAATTCATAATTTAAATGAAAAAATAGTTAATTTAAGCATCGCCCAGCCATGCCAACCTATGAAAGGTTGGTTAATGCCCTTGAAAACGCGTATCACCAAACAATCCTTCGAATGCCTCGGCAGACAGACGGTACTCCTCCAAGAAATGCTATGTGCAAAGCGTGGAGCCCCCCAAATACTTAAAAATCATCGTTTTCATTAGTCTGTTTCGAAAGATGATCACTACTCACCACGATGACACAGGTCTAAAAGAGATCGCGTACGCCGTTAATTACGTGCAGCTGCGGCAGATCAATGGACATGCGCTTATTGGAAAATCTTTCGCATATTCCAAATCATACAGTGCAAATTGCAACAGTTATGCAGAAGGTATGGTTGTCTAACTTTGAATAACTAGCGGGAAAAATATCACGGAACGCGGCACAATATATCCCAATCAATTTCCATTTCGGCAGTGCATTGAGAGGTTTTCTTGTGAGGCATATTATGTGAAGCTTGCTCAAACCTCATAAAAAAAAAGCTTAAAAAAGTCAACACGTGCTTTTCGCAGTCAAACAGCTGTTTTAATAAAAATAAGCAAACAAAAATGGACACACAAATGGATAATCAGCATATGTAAGTAATTTTGCAAATTTTAAATATATTAGGTTGTCAAAAAAATCTTGCGGTATTTTCGCTAGTTGGCGCTGAAAGCGCATAGTTCTAGTTTTATTCGTCGCATCGGGTCATGCTATACCTTTTTGGAAAGCTCATTTTACGCGCTAACACGTGTTTGATTGGTTGTCGTTTCTTTTAAGTCGTTCGTGGGTTATAACGTCTCAAACATGTAGCAAAATAAAGAGAAAATACGGCATATTTTACAGTACTACTACGATAAAGGCAAAATGCGAAGATGCGCCACACTCCGGAAGGCCTGTCGTCGAAAATTGCGATAAAATCGCTGAATTGGTCGAAAGAGACCGGCATAGTAGCAGCAGTAGCATCGGTCAAGAGCTGGGCATGAGTTATCAAACCGTTATAACCCATTTCAATAAATTCAATAAATCATTCAATACAAATACCACAAGACCTTTTTGACAACCTAATATATATATATAATAATTTCATATATTCCTAGGCGTACAAAAACGGAAAGGACAACTCAAGAGCAGCTGCAACATTATATAATGTTTTGCAAGCAGCATCCTGAGTTGCAACGGGGGAAGCTAACTACGACCAACCCTCAAGGGCTGCAAATACTTTGGTCAGAGTTAGCAGGTAAATTAAATGCCTTAAGAGGTCCAACTCGGTCGGCAGCCAAGTGGAGGGAGGTAAGGTCATAAATGCTTGTGTATGTTTCACATTATTAAAATATGTTTCCATAGTCCTTAATGCATTGAAAGCATCAGTTGCGATCGCGAGCGCGCAAACTGAAGGCACATGCGCAAGCGACTGGTGGAGGCCCTCCGATAAATGGAATAATAACTGAGTTCGAGGAACAAGCGATTGCAACATTTGGGGCATCTGCGGTCACTAACCTCGATGTCAGAGGTTATGGCTAAATTGTGTGAACAATTAAACAAATAAAAATAAAATAAAATGAATTATTTGAACATTATATAAATTATTTATGGCTAAATTGTGTGAACAATTAAACAAATAAAAATAATATAAAATGAATTATTTAAACATATGTAGATATCTTTTTAATTATACTTAGAACAAGTAAAATATACAGAGAGTAAAATGTACAGAGACAGTAAGTAATTTACATATATGTACAGTCTTATATTTAAGTACATAACGCCACTGGAAATATATACATACATATGTATATTATAAAGACATGATGTAACGTTCTCTTTCCCTCCCTAAAATTGGGGTTTTCGAAAACAATTTCGGTGTCTTGTGATTCTTTTAAAACTTCTGCGAAGCCAAGGTCTGCAGCCACACCATGCTTTAGTAAAATGTTGTGAAGAATTGTACACGCGTAAATAATCGAAGACGCTTTTTCAGGAAGAATGCGGTGTTTTGAGAGGCACCGGAATCGTGACTTTAAAACACCAAAGGCTCTCTCAATGGTATTACGTGCTTTGGCGTGAAACTTATTGCAATGCACTTCCCTTGCATTTGAAGGTTCAGCG
>CM050322.1:23576369-23601369 GCA_027475135.1 Bactrocera correcta
TGCACACATTTATTTTATATACTATAGTGCGAAAATTGCTTTTAATATACATTTCAATTATTGTTGAATTTTTATTATTTTAGAATAATAAATGAATTACAAACTGTCAAATAATCAGTGTTACCTTATCGACATCATTTGTAAAAATAAATTCGTAAATTTGTCAAATAATCAGTGTTACCATACTAAAATATTTTACAAACTAAAACAAAAAAAATATAAGGCAATATTATACCCTAAATACAGGGAACATAATCGTTGATAAACAATAAAAAATATATTAAAAATATAATCGGCCTGAAGGTCGCCAATGTAAAAATGGGTTCTACGGGAGAAAAAAAATGTATACACCCGGTGTTGGATCGGCAAGGGAATTTTTTTTCATTATCATTGACAATAACCCAAATGCAGTGTTTTTTTCGAAGGGGAATCTTCTAAAAATGCTGCCAGGGTGAAACTGGTAGCATGTACAAATCATATTGTCCGCTAGAGTACACCTATTTTGGGACCTAGCCCAGGCAGAATTAACTATGCTGCACATGCTGAACAGTATGCCTACGTAGTAAAACGCTGCCAGGGTGCTCCTTGCAGAACACTCGGGGAAATATAGCAATGAGGAAACTAATTCCACTTATTTTTGCTCATGTATAGTACGGTTACACCAGAAGTAGCTTATCTTAGAAGGCGTTTCTCTCACAAGCCCATGTGACAGCTGTGTTTTCTTTGTCCGAGATCCATGTACTAGCGTTTATGTTTTTATACTGCTCACTCACTATCTCCAAATCTGCCCTTCTTCGAAGATTAGTTTCTTCAGCAGATCTTAGCAAGCTTCGTAATGGTTCATGTTGATTTGGACAACTCTCATTTTGTCTTTTTACAGGCTGCTTCATACTTTGGACATTTCCAACTGCCGATCCGGTGGCACGTGTCCGTTTTTCCGCTGTTTTTGCATGCTGCAAACGATTCCTTTGCGAAGTGCCCCTATTCACCGAACTTAGCACAGCATTTGCTTCGGTCATCCTCACTTGTATACGCACTCTCCATATGGCCGTAGTCCAGGCACCTGAAGCACTTTCTGAGTTTCGGCTTTTCTCTTATTTTGCAGACTACTCATCCAATCTTGATCTTATGAATGCCAATCAGCAGTTTTGCGTTCACTGCCCTTTGCGTGCCCGCGTACGCTTGTCTGATGTTTTTGATCACATTTTCGCCGAAGGAAATAGTTCTTTAATCGGCGATCGGATTTCCCCCTTCATGCGACAATTCGTGGGTTGGGGCTCCTGTCTGCGTCTGGTCGCCTGGAACCTCTCTATGCTCCTGTATTCTTCATCTCTGCTCTCTTCATTTCGAATAGTATCTCGCCTTTTGCCGTCTTCCAGATCCGTGACACGATCTCCCTAAGCCTTTTCAGAGCATCTTCCTTTTTGACGGCTCTAAGTACGCCACTATACCATATATTTCTCGAGCGGCCTACCTTAAACTACTTAAGGCAATTGGTCAATTTAAAATATTTTCCTTTTTGTTATCTCTACAACATTGCGACCACACAAAATATGCATATCGTATTTCAAAATAAACTAGGGCACTTTCATTAGATAGTGTAATCCTAAATAAACTCACCATTAATAAATCAAACTACATTCTCCCAAAGCTGGCCTTAGGAAATAATCTATACCAAATTTCGTAAATGAATCATGTCAAATGTGAAAGTTTTCCATACGAGAACTTTATTCCGATCGTTCAGTTTGTATAGCAGCTATATGCTATAGTTAATCGATCTGAACAATTTTTTCGTAGATTACATTGTTGCCTTAGAAAATAATCTGTAGCAAATTTCATCAATATATCTTGTCAAATATGAAAGCTTTCTATACAAGAACTTGATTCCGATCATTCAGGTTGTATGGCAGCTATATGCTATAGTTTTATTTTGACGCAGATATGTTATTTAAATTAACTGACCTACATAATAAAGGATTCGATGCTATCTTTGGACAAACCATATTAAAATCATTATAAGCAGTTATTGCGATGAGAAACGATACCTTAACAATTAATAACGAAGTGATAAAATTTATGAATTCGTGCCCATATAATTTTAACGAAATTTATCAATTAGAGAGTATAGAAAATGGGGACGAAGAGAAATTTTTAGTTAGTAAGTTAATAAAAAATTACAAAAACTTATTATATAAAGAATGCGATGATCTCATAAGTACACCAGCTATTCAAAACCATATAGTAACCACGATGAACACTAGGGTGGGTCGATTCCGGACTTTTTTCGATTCGGGATTTCTAATAGGGCGGAAAAGTTGCCTTAGTACTTCCTGATTCCAATGCAACTTTTTGTTTTGAGATCGGATTGCATCTTCCACCCCAACTCCGGCCTTGAAATTTCGGAAATTCGCTTAAAATCGTGAAATTCTCTACCTAGCGCCTGAAATACGCATCTCATAGCAAAATGTATAGAACAAAAGTTATTTGTCACGTCATTTTCTACCGAAATGGTATACGTGATCATGGGCGTAGGACGAACCGTTCCCGAGATACGAGCGAAAATACGGCGCGCCGCAGCACAAGGTGAAAATCGGCTTGCGGCCACACTTCTTGACGTTGATTTCGCCGAGTGCTATCACTCACATTCATTCACCTACGCCAAAGGACACGTTCGGATAGGTTCCCACTCAAATATTTTTTCATCGAGTTCCTTCACTCTTGTCGTTGATTTCGCCGAGTGCTATCACTTATATTCTCTCAACAGAATGTGATCATGGGCGTAGGACGAACCGTTCCCTAGATACGAGCGAAAATACGGCGCGCCGCAGCACAAGGTGAAAATCGGCTTGCGGCCACACTTCTTGACGTTGATTTCGCCGAGTGCTATCACTCACATTCATTCACCTACGCCAAAGGACACGTTCGGATAGGTTCCCACTCAAATATTTTTTCATCGAGTTCCTTCACTCTTGTCGGTGATTTCGCCGAGTGCTATCACTTATATTCTCTCAACAGAACACAGAACTCAAAATGTTTGTATCTAAATTCAAATTTAGACAGAAATGTCCTGTGTTTGGCATATGCCCGCACAATCTCTCTGAGTCCCAGTTACCTACTTACCAGGACGTTCTTTTGTCTTATCAGTTTGAAAGATTTCGTATAGGGCGACTCCGAGGCGACAACTATGAACCTAGGAGTAAAGAGGTTACAGAATAGTTGCAAAAAAGTTTGAAAATACTTTCAAAAAGTCATCTATTCCGATAGTTTCACACACCAGATTTGTAGAAATGCTCACCACATACCATACGAAATTTCTGACTCTAAAACAGATGTTTTTAAGGAACCCAATGGGTTTAGCTCTAAAAGAGACGACTTTGTCTCTTCTGCCGGGAAATTATTTGACATCGCTGCGTGGAAATGCATATATTTTTCTTCTTTCACTTGTCCACAGGAAAGGAAAGTTCCTATCAATGATTAACCATTTCTCTTGGACCAGAGAACCAGAAGAATTGGTCCCATTGGAAGTGTTGATCTACCTGAAACAAAAAAGATTACAAAGAAAAATGAACGTAAAGAAAAGCTTTCAAAACGTCATTCAACATCAACACTTACCAGAAAAGTATCAGCTAGAACACGTGACCATTCAGATCAGCCAGACTCTCATACAGACGACAACAATGTAGGTGCGTCGCACATGGATTCTTCCAAAAACGATGCTGATGATGATTTTTCTCTTCCATCTTCTAAAACCAAACAAAACACACTAGTATTAAAAAACACTGCTTTAGCTGCCCAGAGATTTGGAGTAAGTGATAGATCAGCGGCCTTCATTGTTTTATCTGCTTTTCTGGATGCCAAAAAAGCAGGTTTGATAGCAGAGGATCAGGCTAACTTTGTCACTGACAAATGCAAGATTAGTCGGGCACAAAAAAGTGTTGTAGTTAAGCTCCAAAATACCGAAAGTATATGGGCTGTAATTGACGGCCGCAAAGAAAATACACTTACACAAGTCAGCGAAGGTGAAAAGTACTACACTGTCAAAGAAGAACATATTTCTCTTATAGCGGAACCTGGTTGTCATTACCTTGGCCACGTCACCTCTCCTTCCGGATCAGCTGGGGATGAGACGCAAGCTATAAGGCAACATTTACAAGACAATTCAGTTGATGTGGAACATCTAGAAGTTGTCGGTGCTGATGGCACCAACACGAACACAGGTTGGAAAGGTGGAATCATTCGCAAAATAGAAGAAAAAATAGGTAGGCCATTACAGTGGGTTGTTTGTCTACTATATTTCAACGAACTTCCATTTCGTGCTCTTTTCGAACACATAGATGGTGTCTCAAAGAGTCCAAATACATTCTCTAGCGACATAGGTAAACTGCTCCCTGATTGTGAGTTTGAAAGTTTTTCACCCTGCTAATTACCTTCTGAGGTTATTTATCCGACCTAACTTAGCACAGACCAAGCTTATCTCTATAAAATATCAGAAGCTGTTATTTCCGGTCAATGTTCCTCAGATTTAACGTCGATGCATCCAGGTAACATGTGCAAATCTCTCTGGCTCACCTGTGCAAATAGAATTCTGAGATTATACATTTCTACTGACAAACCAACAAAGGAAATAAAGATTTTGGTCAAGTACATACTTACAGTTTACTCACCTTTATGGTTCTCAATAAGATTCAACAGTTCAATCAAAGATGGCTCGCGCCATCTCTATGCTGCAATTCAAAGGTCGAGATACTTACCTGCTAAACTGCGCAGGTTGTCGATTCACCCATTCAACAGAATGCTTTCTGTGCTTTTCCAGAAAACATTCTCCCTAGTATGATGACTGAAAGTCAGAAAGTTGGTCCTTGACCGTATTCTGGCAGCCATAGAAGCAGAGTCTGACACTGTAAATGGAAGGGTTAGATGTAATAAGGTGCCAAAGCTGAATTTCAAAGCTAATAATTATTACGATATGATTAACTGGAAGACTATTACCTTGACGGTACCACTAGTTCTTTGTTCAGTTTCTAACGAAGAACTCATAAAAGGGCTGTCGGGAGACACTGCAGAGGTATGGAAATTTAGAGAATTCCCCTCTCACACCGTGGCAGTCGAGGGAACCGTCAAACTGGTGACAGAGGCATCTTCTAAAGTTATTGGCCCCCCAACCTCGTGATCGTTTTATACGCTCTACACTGAAATCTAGGCAACAAGTGCCAAAGTTTAGTACAAAATCTGATTTTATCAATAAATTTGGCACAGATTCAGACTAAAACAAGCTTGACATATGGTTGGTTGGTTGGGTTGGGCTTGGGAGGAACCCGAAGAGCAGCCACCTCCACGCGGTGGGTTCTAGGTGACCAATACAGGTTAGCTGAGAGCTGCAACAATTTTCACCTTGCGCTGCGGCGCGCCGCCTTTTCGCTCGTATCTCGGGAACGGTTCGTCCTTCGGCCATGATCACACATACCATTTCGGTAGCAAATGACGTGACAAATAACTTTTGTTCTATACATTTTGCCATGAGATGCAAATTTCCGAAATTTCAAGGCCGGAGTTGGGGTGGAAGATGCAATCCGATCTCAAAACAAAAAGCTGCATTGGAATCAGGAAGTACTAAGGCAACTTCTCCGCACTACTAGAAATCCCGAATCGAAAAAGTCCGGAATCGACTCACCCTAATGAACTCCCCAGTATATTCGAAAATTTTGAGATACCCACAGGTACATGAAGAAGAGATAACTAAACAAATTCAAGAAATGTTAAAACAAGGAATCATAGGAAGCAACAATAGCTTTTTATGCATAGTACCAAAAAAATCAGCTAACTCCTAATCAAAGAAATGGCGGATTGTGATAGACTACACAAAATTAAATGAACAATCGACGGCAAGTTCTCAATTCCAGATATATGTAGATATTATACTCGTATTCGATAAATTAGGAAGAGCTGCATACTTTACAACACTCGATCTCTCAAAAGGATTCCACCAAATCTTAGTAGAAGAAGAAGATCGAAAGGAAACCGCGTTTTCAACCCCTTTTGGTCATTACGAATACGTTAGAATGCCATTCGGTCTTAAAAATGCCACATCAATTTTCCAAAGGCTGATGAATTTTGTTCTTAGAGAACGCATAAACAAAATATGCGTAGTGCACATGAACGACATTTTCGTTTTCAGTACAACATTAGAAGAGCATATAAAAAGCCTAACAAAAGTTTTAAATGCACTAAAGAATCATAACTTTAAGGTACAATTTGACAAGTTCAATATTTCTGTCAAGTTTTAACACCTGAAAGAGTTAAAGCGGACTTTGATAAGATAAACAAAATACAAGATTTAAAATTACCAAAAACAACAAGGCAATTAAAGTCTTTTCTAGGAACTACAAGATAATACTGAAAATTAACTATGCAAAAGTTGCACAATATAAATTAATATAAATGAATCTACATACATAAACTCATTTAAAAAATTAAAAGAAATAATGACAGAAGACCCAGTACTAAGTTATCAAGATTTCAAAAAGAAGCACATTAACTACTGATGCAAACAGTTTCGCAATCGGAGCCGTACTACAAGAAAATGGACATGCTGTATGTTACGAGTATGCGAGAAGAAAACTTAACGGACACGAACGTAGATGTTCTACAACAGAAAAGGAGTTTTAGCGATCGTACTTCCGGCCATACTTATATTGCGTCCAATTTGATTTGTTAAGATATCATCAACCATTAAAATGGTTACACACTAAATCCTAGATTACAAAGATGGATACTAAAATTAGGAGAGATACAATGTGGCTAGATGAGTTAGCGCCCCCCCCCCCTCAACACACGTCCCTGGACGATAACTCATGACATCAACACGATCCACACATGAAGACCACACATGAAGACCACACACGAATACATCACATATGAAGACAAAGCAAATGGCAATACCATACCGCTATCCCGTTATGCAGCGTACTCGCCACTCAGCAGCCCTTAAAAAGATCAGCAGTAACGAGCAACGGCCCTTTTTTTGCGATTCCCGTTGTGGCGACAAGTCTTTTTTCTCCGGCGGTCTACAAGTGCGAAGCGAGTGACGACAGCAACGTTTTTATACAAGTGAACCCTTTTTAAATAAAAGCGCATAAAAGTGTTTTCCGATTTCCACGCACAAGTGTACAAAAGTGTCTTCAGAGTTCCACGCACAAGCGTTCAAAAGTGTTTTCAAATTTTCATATACATACATCAAAAGTGTGGTCGCTGCTAAATTCGCATTTTTCATATACATACGTTCAAAGTGCGTGCGGATAATTTCCTAACCACATATATATACGTTCAAAAGTGTTTTCCAATTTTCAATACATACATCAAAGGTGTCGTCGCTGCTAAATTCGCATTTTTCATATACATACGTTCAAAGTGCGTGCGGATAATTTCCTAACCACATATATATACGTTCAAAAGTGTTTCCCAATTTTCAATACATACATCAAAAGTGTGGTCGCTGCTAAATTCTCATTTTCACATACATACATTCAAAGTGGTCGCTGCGAAATTCTCATTGGCATATACAAACGTTCAAATCAAAGGTGTCGGACTAATTGGACGTCTGGAAGAAGCTACGAAAACAAGTGAGTAAACATATGGTCCTTCGAGCCATAGTGAGAGGCACTATGGAAAAATAGAAAAGTGAAAAAAGTGAAAAAAAAAAAAACGTATTAACGAAAACAAAAATTGTGCAGTGAAGTGCGAGTGAACTAGCTTGGAAAAGCAAAAACAAAAATATAAGCAAAACTAAAAAAAAAAAAAAAAAAAAAAAAAAAACCCTAATACATACATATACATAATGAAAAGAGCGGGCGCGAAATAAAGAAATAAATTACATAGCGGGCGCGAAGCCGGTTCTAACAACAAAAAAATACATACATAAATAACTACCAAAAACGGGCGCGAAGTAAAAACAGGAAAAAAAAAAACCTACACATCATCATCTCACCAAAATTCACCGCAACAAAACGGACTGGGAGAAGAGGCCACAAACGCACAAACTGGGAGGAAAACCCACAAACGCACACACATAAAAGACCACATACATACAATTAAACTGTCCCCAAAACCCCTGGCGGAAATACAAGTGAGTTGGTTGTATCGTTCCCATCATTATTTCTGTTGTATATACATATGTATGGTTTTAATAAAAAAAAAAAAAAGGCCAAAAATTTAAAACAGATAAATTTGCGTTTCTAACCATCCGTTAGAATAAAAAAAAAAAAAAACAACGGTTGCCAAACTGTTTTAGTATTCGGTTATTTCCCGGTAAAAACCGAAATACCGCTAAGAAACAGAACAGTTTGGTAATACGAATAATAAATAATTGATTACCGCTAAGTGCTTACAGTCGTGTGAAAACACAAAATTATTTCTACAACAAAAAATTTTTCAAGTATGTACTTGCACCAATTTCCAGCGGTACCCCTTATACTTAATCAAGTATAAGCAGGACTGCTTAAAATAAGCCAAGGCAAATCACACACAGACAATAGAGAGGAAATATTAAAAATTGAAAACCATACATACATACATATGTATAAATAAAACTTTACATACATCATATACATACATACATACATATATTCGATATAATTATATTTATATAAATTACAAAGAGTAAATTTACTCTTTTCCACATAACATTCGTAAAAACATATACGAGAAAACGATACATATATTTCATATATTTACTTATATACATAAACATCTACCCACGTTAAGTGTCCGATAATTCTCTTTTCGCTGTTTATCCGTAAGGCGAATATACATTCATATGTACACGCGTACCTGTGTACGAGTATATACGGTCGCATTATAAATACGTACATACATACATACGCAGAAACGCATATGGTAAATTTATACCCCGGGTACAACGTGAACAAAATAAACATTTGTTTGTCAATTAAATCGTCAACAATTTAATACTGATCGCAGCATCTGTACGTTTAAACGTCGAAAAATTTATTATAATAATATAATGGAAAATTTGTATAATCGTGTATCGTCACATATGTAAATACGCATATTACTTCAAAGTCCACATTGGCATATATTCCGCAATACCCCTTGGTTTTTGATTAACAAAAAGAAGCAGGATTGCGTATACAATATATTCAAAGACCACATTGGCACATATCCCACAATACCCCTTGGTTTTTGGGCAACAAAACAAGCAGGATTGTGTAAAACATAATAAGGCGTAATACATATGTGCATACATGCATATGTACAAAGTGCAGTGATCTCTAAAACGAGCTCTCATTGGCACATAACAAAATAAAAAATACATAAATATATATACAAGTACATATACAAGTACATATACAAATATATACAACAAAAAATTATTTGGTTTTGCGGTTAATAACAAATAATTAAATAAAATTAAATCGAAATTAAAATTCAATACTAGTAAAGTTCATAATTCGAAACAAAAATAAAACAACTCTTATTTAACTTAAAAGAGTTGTCGGCATACATAAGCATACATCGATTAAAAGCGTTTTTGTTTATTAATTTAATTCAAAACTCTTATTTACATAAAGAGTTCTCGTCCAACCATACATATACGAAATCCAACTTGGAATTTAACAAGTCATTTCAGTATATTAAAAAAAGAAAAAAAAAAAAACAAACAAAAAAATAAAAATAAATAAATTACAGGTTTATCGATTTTCGTTGCAGCTCTACATACAAAGAGTCCCTTTTGCGACATATTATACATACCTTGTGCGAAACCATTTACATATATACTTTCACTTACTTTATTTAAGTTACTGAAACGTTTTGTTATTCTATACATTTTTTAAATGAGCTCAGACTCAAAGGACTCCAAACCAAGTCAGTTACTAAAAGTCCCAAAGATGATTTCTGACGAAAAAAGTCCATGTACACCTGCAGAAGCTACACGCTCGAAGCAAGGTGCTACGAAGCAAAAAAGGGGGAAAGACATATCATACTCTAAATTCATTTCTGAGAGTGATTGTCTAATAAAATATTGCAATCGATTTGCTTCTTCGCCGATTCAAGAAAATTCTGAATCGGCGCTAGAAATAAAAGGCCAAACAATTGAAAATTTTTGGACACGTCTCCAGACTGCATATGACGCAATTGTAGATACTGACGATGCAGATCTACCGGAAAACTTTAAATCTTCTGCTTACGCCAAATTTGAAAACTGCTTAGACCAGTATGAAGATACAAAAATTATGATCGCAGATCAGCTAAAATTAATTAAAGCAGTTGCACCTACTCCACCTCCGAGAGTAGAGCTGCAACAAATTCAAAATCAAGAGGAAAGTTCGGGTATCCACCTTAAGGTGCCCGCATGCGACACGGAAATTTTCCATGGTGGTTATGAACAATGGCCGTCCTTCCGGGACATGTTCACAGCTGTTTACATAAACCATCCGAAATTATCAAATGCTCAAAAGTTGTATCACCTCAGATACAAAACAAAAGGTCAAGCAGGCGTCATCGTGAAACAGTTCGCATTAAATGACGACAATTTCCATATGGCTTGGGAAGCTCTGAGAGCAAGATATGAAAACGAACGAATACTGGTAGATAAGCAAATAACGATACTAATGAACTTGCCCAAAATTCAAAAGGAAACAAGTGAAGAATATATGAAACTTCAATCCACTGTTTCCAACTGTTTGTCGGTTTTAGCGACACAAAATATTCCCACAGACAACTGGGACCCAATTCTGATAAATATATGCACCGCCGCATTATCAGAAAAATCGTTATTGCAATGGGAACAATCTCTCTCATCCAGGAAGAAATGCCCCACGTGGCAGCAAATGCAAGATTTCCTAACTACCCAGTATGAAATCGCAGAAAGAGTTGATAAAAAGATAATTAAACCAAAGGGTATTTCCCATGACCTTAATAGAAGCTTCCAAAGATCCCAAGCCAGTAGCAACAACAATTCAAATAGAAGCTTCTTCAAAAATCAAACGTTCACATCTGAACAATACAAACAAACGTCTGTGCACAGGGGGACATAAACTTAAATCTTGCGAGAAATTTAAGAAATTAAATATAATTGACCGAAACAATTTTGTAAAGTCAAAAAGACTTTGCACAAACTGCTTATCACATGCACACATGCTCAAAGATTGTGAAAGCAAATTTAATTGCGTTTATTGCCATAAACGACATCATTCGATGTTACACATTACCAATTTTTCCAGCTCACCCCCAAACAGCGCAAACGTTAAAAGAGCAACAGGTTTAGTTGCAACAACAAATTCAGAAAACAGCCAAGAAGCACCATGCTGCTCAAAGGCGTTGAAAACCCAAACGCTACATAGCGAAAACAACAGTAGAGTACTACTACCTACAGCAGTCGTCTCCATCGAACACCGAGGAGAGCTGTTTAAACTCAGGGCCTTAATAGACCAAGGATCACAACGATCATTTATTGCGTCTGGGGCACAAAATAGGCTACAACTGCCTACGAAATTATCCAATTTTGAAATTACGGGAATGGGCGGAAGAGTAGTTCAAAACTCCAATAAAATCTGCCCCATTACCCTAATTTCCCCCCAAGCGGATAAGCGCATTCAAGCAGAAGCTATTGTCTTACCGCAATTAACAAACATGCTTCCAAGCTATCATATAAATAGCAAACATTGGCAAAAGGTTTCACACCTTAAGTTAGCAGACCCCAACTGCAACACTCCCGCTCAAATAGATCTTCTATTAGGCAGCGATCTCATACCACAGATAATACTCGAAGGTATTGAGAAAATTACAAAAACACTTCTGGCGCAAAATACCATTTTCGGATGGGTCCTAAGTGGACTAGTTGTGGAACCAGTTGCCACAATGACAACTCAAGTTGAGGAAATCTCCAACGAATACCTCAATTCGCAATTAAGAAAATTTTGGGAGTTAGAAGAACTCCCCCCCGTAACAATCACAACCCCTGAAGATCGATATTGTGAGGATTTTTACAAATCCACAACTACTCGATCAGAAGATGGCCGGTACGTCGTACGACTACCACTAAAGCCAGAATTTCCCCGCACGCTCGCCTTAGGTCATTCCCGCACCGCTGCTATTCAACAGTTTTTAAGTATGGAAAAAAACCTACTTAAAAAAGGCGAGCTGAAACCAGAATATGATAGGGTCGTAGAAGAATACCTCCTTTTAGATCATATGGAGGAAGTCAGCGCTGGCGAAAAAATCATACAAAGTAAATACTACTCGTTTTATTTGCCACACCATGCAGTAGTAAAGCCAGACAAAAAAACCACAAAGGTAAGAGTTGTCTTCAATGCGTCAAAATCCACTAGCTCGGGTAATTCCCTAAACGATATCCTGTTTACGGGACCCACGCTTCAGCCAGACCTAATGCTGCTTATCTTAAATTGGCGTATCTTCAAATACGTCTTCAACGGGGACGTTGAGAAAATGTATAGACAAATAGTCGTACATAAAGACGATCAAGATTTTCAAAGAATTATTTTCAGAAAATCCCCCACTAGTCCACTACGCGACTTTAAGTTAAAAACAGTAACCTTTGGCGTTAACTGTGCCCCATACTTAGCCATTCGAACACTGCACGAATTGGCAGAAAACACCAAGTCAGAATTTCCTCTGGCAACCGAGGTGTTAAAAACGCAAACGTATGTTGACGACATTTTGTCTGGAAGTCACAGTCTTCCACAAGCATACGAATCCTTATCACAGGTTATAGGAGCCCTCAAAACCGCAGGGTTTCCACTGAAAAAGATTACTGCTAATCATCCCGATATAGTAAAAAATATACCGAAAGAAAACTTGTTGGATACTAATTTCCTTAAATTCGAAAAGGAAAGTACAACAAAGACTCTGGGGATTCAATGGAATGCGATATCTGACCAGTTTTCATACACTACCGAGTCAATATCTGCAGTGTCCGCCATTACAAAACGCCAAATTTTATCCTCTGTGGCAAAACTTTTCGACCCCGCAGGATGGCTTTCGCCAATTATGATACAAGCTAAAATCCTGATACAAGAATTATGGCTAGATGGGACCGATTGGGACGAACAAGTAAAACCACTTCGTTTAGAAAAGTGGTCACAGTTCGCGAGCAATCTAAACGATATCTCACAGATACAAATCCCACGGTGGGTAAACTACTCCCCCGAACACAAAGTCGAATTACACGGCTTCTGTGACGCCTCTGAGAAGGCATACTGTGCCACTTTATATGTGCGCACACAAAGCGATAACGCGACCACAAGCCACTTATTAGTAGCTAAAGCTAAGGTGGCTCCTCTAAAAACGCTAAGTCTACCTCGACTTGAGCTCTGTGGCGCCCTACTACTCGCAAAATTGGTTTCCATGGTGCAGACCCACTTAAACATGAAGAAATACAGATTGCATCTCTGGTCCGATTCTGAAATCGTTCTAGCCTGGTTGGAAAAACCACCACACGCATGGAAAACGTACATTTCTAATCGTACGTCACAAATACTTGACCTAGTGGGATCAGCCACTTGGCGACACGTAGCCAGTGCTGACAATCCTGCCGATTTAGGAACAAGAGGGTGCAAGCCGCTGCACCTCGCCACCACCACCCTCTGGTGGAATGGCCCCCGATGGTTATTAGAATCTCCCGATTCTTGGCCAAGATCGCCCATGCGCAATATAATTGCCCCAGAAAGTCGAAAAATCGACTGCTTTCACGCAACATTGGATGATAGTGACATCCTTGAGCGATTTTCATCGTTCCCTCGCGCCCTCCGAGTTATCGCCTACATGCTAAAGTTCATAGAGCGACTCAAAAATAAGATTAAGGGAATTCACCCAGACTCTAACCAATGCGATACATTGACGCACCTAGAACTACAAAGGGCAAAGGTCGCACTAATCGCATCCACTCAAATGCGCTACTTCAGCCGCGATATCTCATTATTAAGAGAATCAAAACCCATTGATAAAAGGAGTTCAATCTTGGTTCTTAACCCATTCTTGGACACGAAAGGTCTGCTTCGTGCGAATGGTAGGCTTGCTAACTCAAGCCTGACGTACAACGAACGCCACCCTCTAATTATAGCAGAGAAATCCCCACTTGCCACATTACTCCTCAATTATATCCACTTACTCATGCTTCACGCTGAACATCGCCTAATGCAGCATATAGTCCGTCAAGAGTTCTATATTCCCCGACTTAAGCCCCAAATAAAGAAATGCATTTTCATGTGCAAGATCTGCACGATGCACAAGCAGAAGTTACGAACTCAGATTATGGCAGCACTTCCACCGGAACGCTGCAACTTCGCTCTGCCTTTCACAGTTACAGGTGTCGACTTTGCTGGGCCTTTTCAGATAAAGGCGTCCATGCTAAGGTCCCCCACTCTAATGAAAGGCTATGTGGCTGTCTTTGTCTGTTTTACGACAAAGGCAGTGCACCTAGAGCTGTGTACGAATCTGACAAAGGAGGCTTTTCTCGCGGCATTCGCTCGCTTCGTCGGACGACGCGGCTTCCCATCTAAACTGATGAGCGATAATGGTAAAACCTTCATTGGAGCCCAAAGAGCCACTGAAAAGGAGTTTGTGGATTTTATCAAACAAGTCTCACCAGAGATTGTACAAAGGTATGCTCCCCAAGGTATTAACTGGCAATTTATCCCCCCAAGCGCTCCTCATATGGGTGGTTTATGGGAATCAGCAGTAAAGAGCTTTAAATCCCACTTCAAAAAAGTAGCTGGAAACTACAAATTTAATTATGAACAGTTCACCACACTGTTAGTGAGAATTGAAGCCGTTCTCAATTCACGGCCACTCACAACCCTCTCGCAAGATCCCTCGGACTTCACAGCCCTAACACCAGGGCATTTTCTCAAAGGAGCACCCATTCTGGCCACACCTGAGCCAGGCGTGGGGTCGCTATCCTTATTAAATCAATGGGAGAGAATAAAAATTCTCCATCACGATTTCAGCCGCCGATGGAAGGAAGAATATATAAAAGACCTTCATAAAAGGTACAGGTGGAAGAGTCCAGAAAAGGCACCAAAGCTTGGAGATTGTGTCATCATCCATGATGAGTGTCTGCCCCCTACCGAATGGCGGCTTGGACGCATAGAGAACCTACACTACGGTTCTGACGGTCATGTGCGAGTTGTTGATCTCCGCACTCAAAGCGGTATGTTAACACGGCCGCTCGTGAAACTATGTTTTCTGCCATATAGTAACGAAATCGCATATAATGAGAAAACTGTCGATAATCCCGCAAACAAGATTTAAAAAAAAAATAAAATAAAATAAAATAAAATAATTAATCGATGAACCCGCAGATAAACCCTAATCGAAACTACTAATGAATCTAACCGCAATGGTCGATCTACATGATGACCCATTCTTGCCACATACCGTGGCACAATCGCCATATAAATTGCATGCAGCACATTTGTAATTATTATAACTTCTTTACGCAGATCAATATGGATGGGGATATGCCCAGCGTGCCAACGCCAACAGTGAGGTCCACCGTTACTGCGCCTCGCCCTGGGGCAGCTTCAGCGCCACGAAGCCCAGCGGCAAGGCCTCCTGCAACCGCTCCTCGTAGTGGTACGCGACCGCTACCACCCCCCTCGACACCAGCCGCGGAGCCTCCGCGCAACCGATGTCCCCTGTGTCGGCGCTCTCATCGGCTACAACATTGCAGCATTTTCCGTGGCATGCAGCCCTTACAACGCCAGAAGGTTGCTCTGGCTCACGGACACTGCCTGAATTGTTTGGCGACGGCACACCACACACGAGAGTGTACGTCAGTCACCCTCTGCCAAATGTGCAACCGGGCACACCATACTATGCTGCATCGTGCCCCAAAACGGGCCGTTATGCGCCAACGCTCCGCGGGTAGATCGCAGCAGACGAGTCGTCCGGGTCGGCAAAGGAGACTAAAAGCCCCTCCTCCAACCATATCGAGGCGAAATGAGGTATCATCACGGCGTCGACAGCCTCGGTCGTCCTATCCCCGCTCCACTGGCCTCAGCAGTGTTGTTGCCACGCTGCAGCAACTACAGCGACTGCTAGGCTAATATTCGCCTAGGGGGGCCGGGATGGCTAGATGAGTTAGCGACCCCATCCCCCCCCCCTCAACACACGTCCCTGGACGATAACTCATGACATCAACACGATCCACACATGAAGACCACACATGAAGACCACACACGAATACATCACATATGAAGACAAAGCAAATGGCAATACCATACCGCTATCCCGTTATGCAGCGTACTCGCCACTCAGCAGCCCTTAAAAAGATCAGCAGTAACGAGCAACGGCCCTTTTTTTGCGATTCCCGTTCGTGGCGACAAGTCTTTTTTCTCCGGCGGTCTACAAGTGCGAAGCGAGTGACGACAGCAACGTTTTTATACAAGTGAACCCTTTTTAAATAAAAGCGCATAAAAGTGTTTTCCGATTTCCACGCACAAGTGTACAAAAGTGTCTTCAGAGTTCCACGCACAAGCGTTCAAAAGTGTTTTCAAATTTTCATATACATACATCAAAAGTGTGGTCGCTGCTAAATTCGCATTTTTCATATACATACGTTCAAAGTGCGTGCGGATAATTTCCTAACCACATATATATACGTTCAAAAGTGTTTTCCAATTTTCAATACATACATCAAAGGTGTCGTCGCTGCTAAATTCGCATTTTTCATATACATACGTTCAAAGTGCGTGCGGATAATTTCCTAACCACATATATATACGTTCAAAAGTGTTTCCCAATTTTCAATACATACATCAAAAGTGTGGTCGCTGCTAAATTCTCATTTTCACATACATACATTCAAAGTGGTCGCTGCGAAATTCTCATTGGCATATACAAACGTTCAAATCAAAGGTGTCGGACTAATTGGACGTCTGGAAGAAGCTACGAAAACAAGTGAGTAAACACAATGTAAACGAAGATTATATAAAAGAAAATATAACAAGATTTCCTCAGCAGAATCAACAACGATACAAATTCAATAACTTTAATGGAAACAATTAACAATCTATCTTTAGAAAATAATTTAAACAAATACGATGCAAGTACAATTCAGTTTCAAGAGGAGCAGTTGAACAACCATATACCCATTTTGGACATCATAGTCAATCAGTTTATAACTCAGATAATTTTAACTGATAACAAACTATTGTCCACCAGATTTGGACATCAATATTTCTGATATCCTCAGAAGATATATCACTTCAGGTAAAATTGTCATATACATATAGCGAAGTTAATGACCATGAAGGTAATAAATTACAACAACAAATTACGGAATTATTTGATGGATTCGACAACATTAAATTTGCTAAATATTTATGTCACGCTGAAGATGTAAATAGGGAAGAAGAAGTTTACAGGCATATCCAAAATTATCACAAGTTCGAAACAGGACACACAAGAATATCCGACAACTACGAGGGAATTGAAAGACACATCTACTTTGCAAACTTGAAAAAAACTGATACACAGATTCGTAAACAACTGCGGTACACGCAACAGAGTTAAATATGATAGGGCGACCTGTAAGAGCTCATTTTAATTTAACAGAAACACTGAAAGATTGCAAAGAAATCATTCACATACATTAGATTGCTACACTAATTCGAAAGCGAATTTTCTAACTTTTATGGACAGGTTCCCTAAATATGCCACAGCATTTTTTCTTGAAGATAGTAGTCCTATATGAACTATATGAACTCCATATTTGTATGTACATTTCGTTAAACCGAATAACTACACCGGCAATTCTGAACGCCTATACAATACACTAGGAGAAAAAATAAGAGTATTAGGTATAGAAAATAAGAATTCAAGTTTAACAAATAAAATGAGCAAGGCTATTATAGAATGTTATAATATTAACTACCACTCAGTTACAAAAGAAAAACCAATAAATATCGAAGAAGGTAAGTGTAACAAGAACATAATTTGTGAAAGAATATTTAACGAAAAGTCTAAGCGAATAAATAAGACTAGTGAAAACAGAGAAAAATATGTAGAAGAAAGAAGTATAAGTTACGCAATGAATTATAAAAGTGTTAAGCATAAGGAACAACCAAAACTTATAAAAGTAAATCTAAACGATATACATTTAAACAACGTTAACCGGAAATACAAATCTGCAGAAGCAAAGGATTCTGAAACTTTTAATCCTGATAACAATTGGGTTAATTCATATATAACAATACTACATGTAATAAATCCATAAGAAATATCAGACTTACTTTATGAAATAGAATCGAATGTAAAATTGGTACATTCACAAGGAGAACATGCAACACTAAATATGCAGATTAAATTTATTAGAACTTAAATAAACACTATCACACCCCACAGACAAAAAAGAGGCATACTAAATGCAGTAGGAACCGTACAGAAATGGCTTTATGGTTCCCTGGACGATAATGATAGACAAGACTTAGAGCAACACCGCAATATTATCGACATAAACAACCATAAATAAACAAATGCATATATAATAATACTAACTTCGATAAAACGTTTCTCGAATTAAAAATACTTTTACCCGACAACAGGGTTATGGTATCTGCGAAACTAAACTCCATAAGAAGCATAAGTAAAAAGACCAAAGACGAAATATTATACTTTACTTTTCTCTAAAACTTAAAATATTACAGGAAAATGTAGAACACATACAAGACAATATTGCTGTAAGTGATTTAGGCATTTTACACAGCAATATGATAACCAATCGAGAAATAACAAAGTATAACATAGATTCCTAAAAATTAAAACAAAAATTAAACTAGGATACCTTACAGAAGGGATGCTATTAAAATTCCAACAGATTTAGTAGCACTACACATATCTACATTATTACCGCAGGAAGATAGTATCGACTTTGTGTTAATGTTTCAACAAGTATATACACTAAAATATAATAATAAATTGTACGAATTTAATGATAATATAGACTTACAATGTCTTTAACCAATTAATAATATTTTGATAAAACGAAATTTTATGAAAACTTTCAATAAACATTAACGAAGGAATTATATTTGTAAAAAATATTAAAAATACTAGAAGAAAGCGACTGCATTATAAATAACAGTTCTTCCTTAAGTGGAAACTATTTAATACATTTTTGTAATAGTAGCATAATAATTAATAATAAATATAATATTATACTTACTACAAATATGAACTTCATAGATGAAGTTAAATATCAAAAGCAGCAACAATACATACATTTAAGCATATATGTATGTATACAATCTTATATATAAAAATGAATCGCAAAATGTATTGGTAAGCGCATAGCTCAAAAACGCCTGGGCCAATTTTGCCAATTCTTTTTTTTAAATGTTCGTTGAGGCTTAAGGATGGTTTTTACGGCAAGAAACATTCGAATAATTGCCGGAAAACCTTTAAAAACAGGTCTTTTCTTTTTCCCATAAAAACGAATGAATGTTTGTTTATTAGTAGGGTAAGGTAGGGAATGTTGGGCAGGTGGGGAATCCCGGGCGATATTTTTTTCCCTAGTATAGGTTGACAGCTGCAACCAACTGTCATCGGCTCGTCTCATACTAAGCTCAGTTTCTATATAGCACTCGAGCTGTGAACACGTGTTATAACCTCTCTGCGACAACAAAAAGAAATTCGACACTCCGAAAGTTTTTTTTCAACTCTATGTACAGTTGATTTTTTTCACACTTTCCAATAAATTCATCCAGGTAAATATGTTTATAATATTAGTTGAGCCTTTAGCCTTCGACACACAAAAGAAATTTTGCACGAATTTACATTGTGTTCATTATCCACCGCCATTTTGCAAATATGAGCGTTTGGGGAATCTCGGGCACTTATTACGGGGAATGTCGGGCCACATAGTTTTTTACATTTGACATGCTAACTTCATATATTTGACGTGTATAAGTGATTTTTCGTGCAGAATTTCAACAACACAATAGTTTTTCAACATTTTCTGATAGTTTCGTGCTCCGAAAAAATTTTTTTTAGTCATTATGCCGCGGTACTATCCCAAACAAGAGAAAATTGTTGATTTCGACAACATTTTGGAGGCGATCAAGTCGGTGAAAATACATCACAACAGCGTTCGACAATCTGCGACGGCACACAAAATTCCGAGGACCAACCTGATGCATTATATTGCAGCATTTGATGGTGCGAACATCGACCTTCTACTGCCAATGCCGATGTAATGAAAATTTTGCTGGCTGAAAGCACGACGATGGGCATAAAAACAGTGAGTTCTGCTGGTTTCTTTCTTTTTCTTTCATCGAATAATAAATAATTTTTTTTTTTATTTCAGATCTTCAACATCGAACAAGAGAAGGCGCTGATAAGCTACATTCTCCAGGCCAGCGACATCAACTATGGAATTAGTTTGATGGAGCTTCGTAAGCTCGCGTATGAATTTGCTCGGAAGGTTGGCGCGTCGTATCCGGATCCATGGAACGACAATCAACAGGCGAGTAAGGATTGGCAGTTGGCGTTCATGAAACGCCACAAAAATTTGTCACTGCGAACACCAGAACAAGTAAGCCAGAGCCGTGCGAAGCGATTCAACAAAGAGAATGTCGATGCATTCTTTGCCAACCTTTCATCCGTTCTCGGTAAGACGCCGTTTGAACCTCACCGAATATGGAACATGGATGAAACCGGGTGCCCGACCGTGCCAACCAGACCTGTCAAAACCATCGCGCGCAAAGGACAAAAGCAGGTCGGCTCATCAACATCTGCCGAAAAAGGCACCAATGTGTATTTGGCTTTGGCCGTCAGCGCTAGTGTACAGTCTATACCGCCATTCTTCCTCTTTCCCCGAGTCAACATGAAAGAGATTTTTATGACTCATGCGCGCTACTACCACTAGTTCTTTGTTCAGTTTCTAACGAAGAACTCATAAAAGGGCTGTCGGGAGACACTGCAGAGGTATGGAAATTTAGAGAATTCCCCTCTCACACCGTGGCAGTCGAGGGAACCGTCAAACTGGTGACAGAGGCATCTTCTAAAGTTATTGGCCCCCCAACCTCGTGATCGTTTTATACGCTCTACACTGAAATCTAGGCAACAAGTGCCAAAGTTTAGTACAAAATCTGATTTTATCAATAAATTTGGCACAGATTCAGACTAAAACAAGCTTGACATATGGTTGGTTGGTTGGGTTGGGCTTGGGAGGAACCCGAAGAGCAGCCACCTCCACGCGGTGGGTTCTAGGTGACCAATACAGGTTAGCTGAGAGCTGCAACAATTTTCACCTTGCGCTGCGGCGCGCCGATCTCAAAACAAAAAGCTGCATTGGAATCAGGAAGTACTAAGGCAACTTCTCCGCACTACTAGAAATCCCGAATCGAAAAAGTCCGGAATCGACTCACCCTAATGAACTCCCCAGTATATTCGAAAATTTTGAGATACCCACAGGTACATGAAGAAGAGATAACTAAACAAATTCAAGAAATGTTAAAACAAGGAATCATAGGAAGCAACAATAGCTTTTTATGCATAGTACCAAAAAAATCAGCTAACTCCTAATCAAAGAAATGGCGGATTGTGATAGACTACAGAAAATTAAATGAACAATCGACGGCAAGTTCTCAATTCCAGATATATGTAGATATTATATTCGTATTCGATAAATTAGGAAGAGCTGCATACTTTACAACACTCGATCTCTCAAAAGGATTCCACCAAATCTTAGTAGAAGAAGAAGATCGAAAGGAAACCGCGTTTTCAACCCCTTTTGGTCATTACGAATACGTTAGAATGCCATTCGGTCTTAAAAATGCCACATCAATTTTCCAAAGGCTGATGAATTTTGTTCTTAGAGAACGCATAAACAAAATATGCGTAGTGCACATGAACGACATTTTCGTTTTCAGTACAACATTAGAAGAGCATATAAAAAGCCTAACAAAAGTTTTAAATGCACTAAAGAATCATAACTTTAAGGTACAATTTGACAAGTTCAATATTTCTGTCAAGTTTTAACACCTGAAAGAGTTAAAGCGAACTTTGATAAGATAAACAAAATACAAGATTTAAAATTACCAAAAACAACAAGGCAATTAAAGTCTTTTCTAGGAACTACAAGATAATACTGAAAATTAACTATGCAAAAGTTGCACAATATAAATTAATATAAATGAATCTACATACATAAACTCATTTAAAAAATTAAAAGAAATAATGACAGAAGACCCAGTACTAAGTTATCAAGATTTCAAAAAGAAGCACATTAACTACTGATGCAAACAGTTTCGCAATCGGAGCCGTACTACAAGAAAATGGACATGCTGTATGTTACGAGTATGCGAGAAGAAAACTTAACGGACACGAACGTAGATGTTCTACAACAGAAAAGGAGTTTTAGCGATCGTACTTCCGGCCATACTTATATTGCGTCCAATTTGATTTGTTAAGATATCATCAACCATTAAAATGGTTACACACTAAATCCTAGATTACAAAGATGGATACTAAAATTAGGAGAGATACAATGTAAACGAAGATTATATAAAAGATAATATAACAAGATTTCCTCAGCAGAATCAACAACGATACAAATTCAATAACTTTAATGGAAACAATTAACAATCTATCTTTAGAAAATAATTTAAACAAATACGATGCAAGTACAATTCAGTTTCAAGAGGAGCAGTTGAACAACCATATACCCATTTTGGACATCATAGTCAATCAGTTTATAACTCAGATAATTTTAACTGATAACAAACTATTGTCCACCAGATTTGGACATCAATATTTCTGATATCCTCAGAAGATATATCACTTCAGGTAAAATTGTCATATACATATAGCGAAGTTAATGACCATGAAGGTAATAAATTACAACAACAAATTACGGAATTATTTGATGGATTCGACAACATTAAATTTGCTAAATATTTATGTCACGCTGAAGATGTAAATAGGGAAGAAGAAGTTTACAGGCATATCCAAAATTATCACAAGTTCGAAACAGGACACACAAGAATATCCGACAACTACGAGGGAATTGAAAGACACATCTACTTTGCAAACTTGAAAAAAACTGATACACAGATTCGTAAACAACTGCGGTACACGCAACAGAGTTAAATATGATAGGGCGACCTGTAAGAGCTCATTTTAATTTAACAGAAACACTGAAAGATTGCAAAGAAATCATTCACATACATTAGATTGCTACACTAATTCGAAAGCGAATTTTCTAACTTTTATGGACAGGTTCCCTAAATATGCCACAGCATTTTTTCTTGAAGATAGTAGTCCTATCTAAACAATAATCGACAAAATAAACCAATATAAGTCACAAAGAGGGAACTTTAAAAAACTTATTGCTGATAATGAATTTAACAGCATTAATTTTAAACATTTCCTCAGAAACAAAAATATTGAACTCCATATTTGTATGTACATTTCGTTAAACCGAATAACTACACCGGCAATTCTGAACGCCTATACAATACACTAGGAGAAAAAATAAGAGTATTAGGTATAGAAAATAAGAATTCAAGTTTAACAAATAAAATGAGCAAGGCTATTATAGAATGTTATAATATTAACTACCACTCAGTTACAAAAGAAAAACCAATAAATATCGAAGAAGGTAAGTGTAACAAGAACATA
This sequence comes from Bactrocera correcta, assembly GCA_027475135.1. Classification (NCBI taxonomy): domain Eukaryota; kingdom Metazoa; phylum Arthropoda; class Insecta; order Diptera; family Tephritidae; genus Bactrocera; species Bactrocera correcta. The sequence continues at coordinate 23,600,031 of CM050322.1, forward strand.
ATTTGTGAAAGAATATTTAACGAAAAGTCTAAGCGAATAAATAAGACTAGTGAAAACAGAGAAAAATATGTAGAAGAAAGAAGTATAAGTTACGTAATGAATTATAAAAGTGTTAAGCATAAGGAACAACCAAAACTTATAAAAGTAAATCTAAACGATATACATTTAAACAACGTTAACCGGAAATACAAATCTGCAGAAGCAAAGGATTCTGAAACTTTTAATCCTGATAACAATTGGGTTAATTCATATATAACAATACTACATGTAATAAATCCATAAGAAATATCAGACTTACTTTATGAAATAGAATCGAATGTAAAATTGGTACATTCACAAGGAGAACATGCAACACTAAATATGCAGATTAAATTTATTAGAACTTAAATAAACACCATCACACCCCACAGACAAAAAAGAGGCATACTAAATGCAGTAGGAACCGTACAGAAATGGCTTTATGGTTCCCTGGACGATAATGATAGACAAGACTTAGAGCAACACCGCAATATTATCGACATAAACAACCATAAATAAACAAATGCATATATAATAATACTAACTTCGATAAAACGTTTCTCGAATTAAAAATACTTTTACCCGACAACAGGGTTATGGTATCTGCGAAACTAAACTCCATAAGAAGCATAAGTAAAAAGACCAAAGACGAAATATTATACTTTACTTTTCTCTAAAACTTAAAATATTACAGGAAAATGTAGAACACATACAAGACAATATTGCTGTAAGTGATTTAGGCATTTTACACAGCAATATGATAACCAATCGAGAAATAACAAAGTATAACATAGATTCCTAAAAATTAAAACAAAAATTAAACTAGGATACCTTACAGAAGGGATGCTATTAAAATTCCAACAGATTTAGTAGCACTACACATATCTACATTATTACCGCAGGAAGATAGTATCGACTTTGTGTTAATGTTTCAACAAGTATATACACTAAAATATAATAATAAATTGTACGAATTTAATGATAATATAGACTTACAATGTCTTTAACCAATTAATAATATTTTGATAAAACGAAATTTTATGAAAACTTTCAATAAACATTAACGAAGGAATTATATTTGTAAAAAATATTAAAAATACTAGAAGAAAGCGACTGCATTATAAATAACAGTTCTTCCTTAAGTGGAAACTATTTAATACATTTTTGTAATAGTAGCATAATAATTAATAATAAATATAATATTATACTTACTACAAATATGAACTTCATAGATGAAGTTAAATATCAAAAGCAGCAACAATACATACATTTAAGCATATATGTATGTATACAATCTTATATATAAAAATGAATCGCAAAA
>CM050322.1:23602369-23894779 GCA_027475135.1 Bactrocera correcta
ATTTTGCAAACGTCATTTTCTCTTCAAGAAGCAGCTCATTTGTCGGAACTGCTTGGCTTGGCTCGGCTTGTATGGAAAACGTTCGGATTTGACGTGGTATCTTCGCGAAATTCGACATGTATTAATGCTTAAGGTAATAACATAATATCCGCAAAAATTGTTCAGATTGGATTAATATAGCGTATAGCTTCCATACAAACTGGAAATTGTTACTAAAAGAAATACACCTGTGAAAGGTGCAGCCGAAGTTAACGTTGTTTCTTGTTTTTTTTTTTTAGACGTTAAAGCCGATTTTAAATACAGGTTTTATATCAAATATCACTGTAACTTTAGGCATACATACATATGTATGTGCATATATTAGACTAATAAAAGTTATAATACGCTCACTGTGTTTTTCTTTAAAGGGGATAATGTGGCTGTATATATTTATGTGCATGTATGCCTCATAATGTTGTTTGTGCGTATATTGTATTTATGTTTTTAAATCCTCGCCCATTTATTTGGTTTTATTTATGTTTTGTGTTTACCTTCGTAAAAGAATTATATGTGCAAAATTGTTTTTCAGTGTATCTCGAGAATTAATAACGGTAAATTTTTTTCCAGAACGCAGTATTCGTCGTTCACATATTTAGTTTGTATAACGGGTGATTTTTTTGAGGTTAGGATTTTCATGCAGTAGTATTTGACAGATCACGTGGGATGTCAGACATGGTGTCAAAGAGAAAGATGCTCAGTATGCTTTGACATTTCATCATGAATAGACTTACTAACGAGCAACGCTTGCAAATCATTGAATTTTATTACCAAAATCAGTGTTCGGTTCGAAATGTGTTTCGCGTCCGTGTCCGATGAGCGATGAGGCTCATTTCTGGTTGAATGGCTACGTAAATAAGCAAAATTGCCGCATTTGGGGTGAAGAGCAACCAGAAGCCGTTCAAGAACTGCCCATGCATCCCGAAAAATGCACTGTTTGGTGTGGTTTGTACGCTGGTGGAATCATTGGACCGTATTTTTTCAAAGATGCTGTTGGACGCAACGTTACGGTGAATGGCGATCGCTATCGTTCGATGCTAACAAACTTTTTGTTGCCAAAAATGGAAGAACTGAACTTGGTTGACATGTGGTTTCAACAAGATGGCGCTACATGCCACACAGCTCGCGATTCTATGGCCATTTTGAGGGAAAACTTCGGACAACAATTCATCTCAAGAAATGGACCCGTAAGTTGGCCACCAAGATCATGCGATTTAACGCCTTTAGACTATTTTTTGTGGGGCTACGTCAAGTCTAAAGTCTACAGAAATAAGCCAGCAACTATTCCAGCTTTGGAAGACAACATTTCCGAAGAAATTCGGGCTATTCCGGCCGAAATGCTCGAAAAAGTTGCCCAAAATTGGACTTTCCGAATGGACCACCTAAGACGCAGCCGCGGTCAACATTTAAATGAAATTATCTTCAAAAAGTAAATGTCATGAACCAATCTAACGTTTCAAATAAAGAACCGATGAGATTTTGCAAATTTTATGCGTTTTTTTTTTTAAAAAAGTTATCAAGCTTTCAAAAAATCACCCGTTATAAGGTTTAACATTCTTTCATTTATTTCATTTGAATTACCGTTAATTAAAAATGTCATTGCGATTTGTATTTTTCATAGAAAATAATTATATGTGCAAATTCATCTATTTGTGCTCTGGCAGCTGAACAGACAACATATAAAGTTTGTTTTTTAACTAAAGTGAAAAATTGGAAAATAAGTAAGTTATAGGTATTAAATATAGTGCATAGAAAAATAATATATTATTTTTGAATAGTTAAATAGTTAAAATGCCACGTGGTACAGAACTATCGGATGAAGAGCGGGGTAGGATAATTGGAATGCACGAAGCCGGCATAAGCATTGGACGAATTGCTGCGTCAGTGAACCGGCATCGTAATACAATTTCAAATTATTTGAAAAATCCTGAAAATTATGGTGCCATAAAGCGTACTGGTCGGTTACCAGCAGTTGATAAGCGCACCAAGAGATGCATTCATCAATTAGCAATTAGCGAAGGTATGAGTTGCAGGCAGATAAAAGTAGAATTAGGCTTACCAATCACTAGACAGCGTGTTCAGCAAATTATGAAGCATGAATTGGGCCTCAAGTTTGAATCAAAACTAGCTCAGCCGCGAATGAAAAAGCAACATAAAGATGCTCGTATTTCATTTTGCGACAAATATCGGTTTTGGGAGGAGGAGTTTGAAAATGTAATTTTTAGTAACGAAAAAAAGTTTAATTTGGATGGTCCAAATGGTCATCACAAATATTGGAGAGATACAAGACATCCAAGAGAGACTTGCTATAAGCGAAACCATGGTGGGGGATCTTTAATGGTATGGGCTGCCTTTAGTTCCAAAGGAAAATCTCATATGTGTTTTTTACCTACTAAAGTGAATTCCGAAGTATACATTGATCTACTAGATAGTGAGCTCATCCCTTTCGCTGAGAATTTTCATGACGACAATTGGATATTTCAGCAAGACAACGCCCCCATTAATGTGTCTCGCGCTACGAAAGCATTTTTTCAGTCCCGAAATATCCAATTATTGGATTGGCCAGCTTTGAGTCCTGATCTTAATCCCATAGAGGACCTTTGGGGCATACTTACTGCTAAAATATATGCACATGCAAAGCAGTATGATACTATTAAGCAGCTAAAAAGTGCCATTGTATCAGAGTGGGAGAAAATTGAGCTAACCACTCTGCAAAAATTAGTAGGGTCCATGCCATGAAGACTGTGCATGGTAAAACTGCAAAAGGGTAATACTATCCACATACTAAAAATATTTAAAACATCAATTACTTAAAGTTTTTTTTTTATTATATACGTGTTAAGATAACATTCAATATGAATTTTGAGAAGTTTTCTATTTTGCACATATAATTATTTTCTATGGAATCAAAGTAAAATAGTTTTTTTTTATATAAAAAAAATTTATAAATAATTCGAATTTCGTTTTTCTTTAATACATCTTATAAAGCCATAAATAAAACAGTAAGCTATCAAAATATATTTTGTGTTTTTGATACTTTAAACTTAAGTTATTGTATTGCACATATAATTCTTTTACGAAGGTAGGCTTCGCCCGTTTGTTTGTTGCCTAAACTGTTTGGTAGTTTAATTTTTCAGACTTTATTTATACTCTCTTAACATTTTTGTAATACATACATACTATGAGTATGTTTTATATATATAATGTTTTTTGTTTTGTTTGTTTGCGTCACTGGTTGTTTTTTTGCTTGTTTCTGCACTTTGTTACCGAACTTGGTTTTGTGGTTTGCCACCAAAAATTATTTTAAAATATTTAAATATTATATCTCATAATATGATTATATGATACTTTTTTTTATAAAAATCCGAAGATGCTTTTTGGTAAGGCTCAAAGGATCATGTTTAAACCCATCAATTTGTTAGGGTATTCTATTCACTTACATCCGCGATTAAGAATGCAAATTGAAAATTCGCGGACAGAAACGGGGTGGAAGTCATTGTAGCGCTTCAGAACTCTGCTGTCGTCAATATCGAATTGTGTGAACGAATTGAGTTGAGATCTGGCGAATGTGTAGATCGAAGTAAATATGCGAAAGGTGTCGACGCGGCACAGGGTGTAAGCGAATGTCCAATTAATTTTTGTTGGTTTCGGCAACGATGTTGACGGGAGATGATCGCTTGCTGGGTGTGGTGATGTTCTCAAATGTGATGTGGTGTGTTAGACTACGCCAGTTTTTCCTGAGTAGAGTAGGGGGAAGCCGAACTCATTTAAGCACCTTGACAGGAAAGTTAATTTGATTTATGTACATATGTATGTATGTATACTCGTATATATTAATATATAAATAGATATTTATAATTAGTAGAATTTCGGCTTTGCTGATAAGTAAGCATGTTCAATGATATTTGAACACATTGCCGAGAAAAAGAAATGATTATTTAAAATTAGTGGACTGTATATGGATATGTATGTATATGATATTTCTTATCTTATCTTATTTAATAAAATGAACATGTTCAATTTTTAACATCCTCCCGGACGGCAAAAGTGACTGCTGGAAAGCTGACAACAGCTTGCGATCCTGTCTCACTAAGTGACGTTCACTATGACTATATGCCTTCCTGTGATGAATTAATGATAGTTTACTCGTAACTATTTCTTCAAATTCGTGTCCTGTCGGCTTTTCTTCTTTTACATCCGACGACGGTGTACCTTTGATTTTACGTTTCTTTTTATCTATCTTTGTACACTCTTCTGCACTGCTTTCGTCCTTCGGTAATTGTTGTATGTAGTTTGTTGGACATCCCATCCTTTTCATCATCTTGACTTTAAATTTCACGTCCTTATTTAGCCCTTCGTCAAGTAGATCACAGTCCAGTGTTGAATTATCATTATTTTCATCATGTGTTTTTAACTTCAATGCAATGGATACAGTCGGATATATTTTAGCAATTTGTGTATTGATGCCTTTAGAAGAGCCAATTACATTTATCTTTTTGGTAAGACCTCGACTTCACTTTCCCTTATTTCTTCAAAATGTGAGCCTGCCGGAAGAGATAGAAGACAAGGTACCAATTGAGTTGGTTTTTCTTCAGTTATTGAAGGCTCATGTTTTGTTTCTTCAATTTTATTTTCCTTTCTATCTTCCTCTATTACTTCTGTTGCTTCTTCCTCAACAGAAGATAGAGGGCGTAATCTATTAATTATGAAATAATATTTACTAAATATTTTATATCAGCCACAGCGAAATACATACTTATTGAAAACCCCTATCAAAGCAATAATAATAGTATATTATATAAGTATAATATGATAGTTCGTTATATACATACATAGGTAATAAAATATACACATATGTATGTATGTATAGGGTGATTTTTTAAGAGCTTGATAACTTTTTTAAAAAAAAAAACGCATAAAATTTGCAAAATCTCATCGGTTCTTTATTTGAAACGTTAGATTGGTTCATGACATTTACTTTTTGAAGATAATTTCATTTAAATGTTGACCGCGGCTGCGTCTTAGGTGGTCCATTCGGAAAGTCCAATTTTGGGCAACTTTTTCGAGCATTTCGGCCGGAATAGCCCGAATTTCTTCGGAAATGTTGTCTTCCAAAGCTGGAATAGTTGCTGGCTTATTTCTGTAGACTTTAGACTTGACGTAGCCCCACAAAAAATAGTCTAAAGGCGTTAAATCGCATGATCTTGGTGGCCAACTTACGGGTCCATTTCTTGAGATGAATTGTTGTCCGAAGTTTTCCCTCAAAATGGCAATAGAATCGCGAGCTGTGTGGCATGTAGCGCCATCTTGTTGAAACCACATGTCAACCAAGTTCAGTTCTTCCATTTTTGGCAACAAAAAGTTTGTTAGCATCGAACGATAGCGATCGCCATTCACCGTAACGTTGCGTCCAACAGCATCTTTGAAAAAATACGGTCCAATGATTCCACCAGCGTACAAACCACACCAAACAGTGCATTTTTCGGGATGCATGGGCAGTTCTTGAACGGCTTCTGGTTGCTCTTCACCCCAAATGCGGCAATTTTGCTTATTTACGTAGCCATTCAACCAGAAATGAGCCTCATCGCTCATCGGACACGGACGCGAAACACATTTCGAACCGAACACTGATTTTGGTAATAAAATTCAATGATTTGCAAGCGTTGCTCGTTAGTAAGTCTATTCATGATGAAATGTCAAAGCATACTGAGCATCTTTCTCTTTGACACCATGTCTGACATCCCACGTGATCTGTCAAATACTACTGCATGAAAATCCTAACCTCAAAAAAATCACCCGTTATGTATCAAACATAGGAAATAATTTGTTCTTCTACCTTCCTGGTGCTTAAAATAAAACTTGAGCTTTTTGATCCACCAGTTCCAAACTTACAGAAGAGAACTAATGGCGTAAACCATTTAAGCACTCATTGCATGTATTCCTTAGGTCGACTAATTGTTTGGCCACTGCTACCACCATGAGATCGTCCGCATACGCTTTTAGTTTCGCGTTTGTTGATTGCTGTTCTCTAAGCACCCCGTCACATGAGGTTCCATAATAGTGGGCCTTACACTGACCCTTTGGGTACTCCACTCAAGATAGAGTAGTTCTTAGTATCTTCGTCCGTATAAAAAATCACCCTTATATTTTTAAAATAGCTCGTTATAATGTTCATGAGGTATTAAGGAGCGCGTTTTTCATCCAGGGCTTGGATTATGTGTCCGAATTTTGCCGTGATGAACACATTCTTGACATCCAGGGAAATTAAAGCGCAGTACTTTTTTGTGCCACCTTTCCATATACCACTAACTGCACATTTCGCAGTATCGATAGCTGCTCGTAGTGCATCAATAGTGAATATTTTTTTTTTAAGCCGCATTATAACGATGAAGTTTCTACAGGTGGCTTCCTTGATTTTGGGACAGAACCAAACGCTGTATAGTTTAGCGAATAGTTCAGCTTTTGAGCTTATAGCTTCCTTCAGGACTCTGCTGGGTTCCCCATCTAATCCAGGCGCTTTGATCTTTTTGATTTTCCTTTCTGTGGCCAATAGCTCTTCTTTTGTCACTAAAGGGAGTGACTCAACTGCTACGTTTCGTTCCTTGACATAGGAAATCTGGCCGCATTTCGGGAATATTGTTTAGAGGACTTTCCCCAAAAAAGATGCATCTTTAGGTTGCTGTTGCTTATTTTTAAATCTCGACATACTGATTTTGTAAGCAGCTGCTCAAGGGTCAATGTTTGCTACTTCACATAGCTTCTCAAAACATGTACATATTTTTCTTCGAGTAATTGCGTACTTCATGAGCTTCTTAAATTCTTCACTAAGGCGATTTTCCTTCGTCTCACCTCGGTTACGCTGTACACACCGTCTAGCTGAGTGACAAAGCTTTCTCAGGGTGGGAATTTCCTCATTCCTGTTCTTTTCGCACTGCCGATACCAAGTGAGCAGTGCCGTCACCTGATGCCTTTGATGCACTCCGGACTAGCTCAAACAGGACTGAGTCGATCTCCTGTTGCTTCCAGCTTCGCTTGCGGAAGGTGTTTCTGTTCACAAGTTCCTGTTTTCGGGTGTACGAAATTTGTTCTATAATTGCCATATAATCAGTGTTTGCGTATACGTCAGACACCACCCACTTAATGTGCTTGCTTAACGAATCATTTGCGAACATAATGTCAATTATGGATCCTTTATTCCCTTTTTGGTAAGTGTTTCGAGTTCCGGTGTTCATAATTATTTACTACTGTGCCCAAAAAATGACATTGTATTTATATTGAAAATTCTTTATTTGTTCTTCCAAATCAATTTCATCCCCTTCAAAGTAATCCCCTCTCGATGCAATGCACTTATGCCAACGGATTTTCCAATCTTCGAAGCACTGGTTGTAGTCACTTTCCGGGATGGCCTTCAGTTCCGTCTTCGATGCGGCTTGAATCTCCTCTATCTTATAAAAATGGTGTCCCCGGAGCGGTCTTTTGAGCTTGGTGAACAGCCAGAAGTCGCACGGCGCCAGATCAGGTGAATACGGTGGTTGCGGAACGATATGGGCTGTGCCTTTGGTGAAATGATCACGAATTACGAGGGCAGTATGGGCTCCGGCCTTTTTAGGCGGATGGCGTTACGCAAACGACGCATAATGTTCAAATAATATTCCTTGTTGACTGTTTGACCGGTTGGAAGGAATTTTTAATGCACAACACCACGATAATCGAAGAAAATAGTCAACATGACCTTGATTTTTGAGCGACTTTGGCGCGATTTTTTTGTTCTTGGCTCTCGCCAGTTATAATGACACCCTAGTAGTCGGAAAGCATCATTTCACACACTTCAACGTGACGCCTTTTTTCCAAAAAATTCAATGTTTTCGGTACCAGCCGAGATTCACATCCTTCAAAATGGTATTGGCTGAGCCTTTCGATATGCCAACTTCATCAGCAAGGTCTCTAATTGTTAATCGACGGTTTTTCAACACCAAATCTTTGATTTGTTGAACGTGAGCTTCGTCGGTTGAGGTTGATGGTCGCCCTGGACGCTCTTCGTCTTCGACACGTTTCCTGCCGGCTTGGAACTGACTATACCACTTGTAGACATGTTTTTTAGACATAGTCTCATCACCAAAGGCTTTCTGCACCATCCTCAATGTATTCGCAGCAGAAAATTGATTCCGTAAACAAAATTTAATGCAAATTCTTTGCTCAACAAATTTCGACATCGCCAAAAACGAAAAACTCAGTTTTAGCAGCTCACAAAAGGACACGTATCTCAGACACTGATGAATATTTTGACATGAAATTTGACATAAGTGTGACCGACAGTACTACCAACCTAAAAAAAACTAATTCTCCAAATCCTTCGACGCGCGCAGTTTAAATTCAAATGTCACCTTTTTTGGTCACAGTAGTATATAGCGTATAGTGTTGGGCCTAAAACACTGCCCTGGGGTACACCAGCCCTAATATGTCGTTCATCAGATATAAAATCTCTCACTTTTGCCATAAATTTTCTATTTTTTAAATAAGACTCCAATGTTTTATACAATTCTAAATGTAGAATTTTTTTAACCTTATATGTATAAAAGCAAAATTCCCTTTGGAAAGCCCAAAAAAAAAAGACCTTCGTGCCACACTTTATCAAACGTCTGAGCTTTATCTAGAAATATTGCTGAAATAGTGCTCAAATGCCTTCCTCGTTAGTAATTCTATTTACTTCCTCTATTGTGCCATGTTTCCCACGAAAACCAAATTGATGCATTGCTATTGTATTATTTTCATGGAGGGAAGGAGATATCTTTGATAGTAATTCTTTTTCAAATACTTTTGAAAGACAGGGTAGAAGAATGATTGGTCTGTATGAAGACGGCTGTGTTAAGTCTTTCCCAGGTTCATCTATCAAGATAATCTGCGACTTTTTCCAAATTGGATAGTATCCGAAACTAAGAATTGCATTGAAGAGCACAGAGAGATTTTTTGGGAAACATTGTCATGTCCCGGCGCCTTTTTTGGATTAAGTTCTTTGATGATACCAATAATTTCAGAAGGTGAAGTCTTAAGAGACGAGAGCGACTCTTTAGCTGTGTTGGATCAGATTGACAGCTTAAAGTTCTTCTTTGGCAAATTGGGTTGAAATACCTTTTCTAGGCGATATGCAAAGCAATTAGCCTTTTTCTCGTCACTTCGAGCCCAATTTCAACCCAAGTGTCTCTTATTGGCATGTTTGAACCAGTTGGTGGTTTCATAGACTTTTGGGCTTTCCAAAGGGAATTTTGCTTGTTCGAATTTGGACCCAGTTTATTTATATACATACATTTCGGTGTTCAATTCTTCCTTACGTTTGAGCGTTTTTTTAATTTACGTACAGCAGCTTTCAAGTGAAGCTGAGTAGAAGGGGAGCGATTTATCTGCCATTCACGTCTTGCGCGCCTTTTTTCATTTACAAGCATTTCTATTTCTTTATTAAAGATTTTTCTGAAACCAAGCGGATTATAGCTTTTGTTTGGTGTTGCTAAGACAGCTGCGCAGCTTATTATGCTTTCGTCAATATCTCTTCTTGTATTTATTTTGTACGCAATATTAATGTGGCTACTGACGTATTTTTTATATTTTAGCCAATTCGTTTTATAAGAAGTTAGACCCACTTTTGGATTAACGAATATGAGGTGTTCACATAACTTTATTAGTACAGGAGAGTGATCAGAAAATAGATCAGTACATGTATCAGCTGTTATGTGCGATTTATATATATATTTGATTACAGAAAAATTAATTAAATCTGGTATTTTCTTACGATCACTTGGCCCATATGTCGGCTTACCAGGAGATATTATTTCAAGGTTATTGTGCCTATTTATAACAGTTTGCTACAACTGTCGTCATTTCAGATTAATAAGACGTGAGCCCCAGTACGGGTGTTTTGCGTTGTATTCTCCACCTGCTAGAAATCTTTGACCTAGTGTTCCAAAAAAGTCTTTCAATTCTATTCCTGTAATTTTAAAACTAGGTGAACATTACAAAGCCGTAAGGTTTAAGTCATCACCCCGATTTTTTAATGATATTGTTGTAGCTTGTAACTGTGGTGTAGCATGAGATTCTAGAGCATAGTGGTTTAAACTATTTGTAATCAACACTGCCGTGCCACCATGCGCTTTTCCATCCGGATGATTTGTAACATAATAGTTTAAGTCCCGGTATATTAAAAGTATTTTTATTTGTTAGATGAGTTTCTGAAATAAGCATTATATCTATATTTTTTTCAGACAGAAATCTGATAATCTCTAATTTATGTTCGTTAACACCGTTAGCATTCCATATACAGACATTTTTTTTTTTTTTTTTTTTTTTTTTTCGGGTGAGGGGGTGGAAAATGCCTTCCGCATCCTCGGTGCTATCGTCACAGCAGCGGTATGTGCCACTTGCAGGTCACTAAAAACCCCCCCTCTAAGGAACCGTCGCCCACCCTGGGACCGCATTTGCATTACTTCAGGGTGGCGTTCCATTTTTCTCGTTGAGAGATTTACATCTGCGCACCTGCGTCCAGGTCCGGCTTTTTGCTGCGAAGCAAGATTGCCGCGAAATTCTTTATAGTTTCCCAGTTCGCTTGACTCTCCAACATTACGCTGACTAAATTGTCCGCGTTTATTGGGCCAACCAGGTTTTCTACGGCGGTGCGTTCTTGTCGCCAGCGCATACATTCGAAGAAGGTGTGTTCAGCGTCGTCTTCCGTCGCGTCGTTATATAGGCATGACGGCTCTTCGACTTTTCCCATTCTGTGGAGGTACTTTTTGAAGTATCCGTGACCGGATAAAAGCTGGGTTGTGTAAAAATTGACTTCTCCGAATTTGCGGCTTGTCCATAAGTCTAGATTTTTTATTAGCCTGGCCGTCCATCTGCCGCGACGTTCATTCTCCCATCTTTGTTGCCATGCTGTTATTGTATCTTTCCTTATTTGTTGTATTGCGCTCTTGTTATGATCGGATGATTTCCTTAGCTCCCACAGCTTTTTCCTTTCGTATGCTAGTAGGTCGATTGGGGCATTGCCGCTTATAACTAATATTGCATCGCCGGATACTGTCCGGTAGGCTGATGCAACTCTGAGGGCTGCGGTGCGGTGCACTCTGGCCATTACCTTACGCCGGTTTTCCTTTTTAAGCGCGTCTGCCCAGATCTCGGCTCCGTATAGTAAGACGCTGACTGTCGTCGACATTAGGAGCTTTCTGTTTTCTTGGCTGGGGCCTCCTATGTTGGCCATTAATCGGCTCAGTTGGGAGGTGATCTTCGCTGCCTTTCCTGCGGCGTGCTGGATTTGTACCCAGAAAGTTAGTCTGGGGTCCAGTCTTACGCCTAGATAGTTTACTGCCCTTTGTGTCCTGAGAGTGTCCGTAGTTGTGTGCATGCTAATCTCAAGAGGTATGTGCTTCCTTGTTAGCAGTGGTAGCTCTGTTTTTTCCGTAGCTAGCTGGAGGTTGTGGGTGTCGAGCCATGTTTGCGTCCGTATCAGGACCTGATTTAGCTTTCGTCGCGCTTCTTCTGTGTCCCTTGCTGTAATTACTGCCGCGATGTCGTCCGCGTAGCCAATTAAATATGATTCGTCTGGCATTTCTAAATTTAATATAGCGTCGTAGCTAATGTTCCATACATCTGGGCCTAGAATAGATCCTTGTGCTGCTCCTGACGTAACCGCTATCTGTCGTGACCCTTCTTTGGTTTCGTACAGCAGTTTTCTATTGCTAAGATAGCTCCGCACCACAGCCCTGAGGTAGTCAGGTATCTTGAAACTTTTTTCGAGAGCGTCGATCATGTCCACCCATCTAGCGCTGTTGAAGGCGTTTCGGACATCTAGAGTCGCCAGCAACACTATTCTTTTATATTTATGCCACCTACGTTGTGCTGCTTCTACGCTTTCAATGATGCATTTTATGGCTCCTATAGTTGATCTGCCGGGTCTAAAGCCATGTTGTCTTGGGGACAGTCCTCCAGCTTCGTTAATAGCCGCTTCGAGTCTGGGTTTTATTAGGCTTTCATATAGCTTTCCCGCTGTATCAAGCATGCATAGTGGACGGTATGCTGATGGCGAGTTGGGGTCTCCTTTTCCCTTACTGATTAGCACCAGCCGTTGCTTTTTCCATGGTTCAGGGAATATTCCGGTTTCAAGGCAAGCGTTATACATGTTTAGTAGTACTGCTGGGCGCTCTGCTGCGATTATTTTTAGGATTTCTGCTGGTATCCCGTCCGGGCCAGGTGATTTGTTGGCCTTGAGCTTGCCAGTGGCTAGCTGCAGCTCTTCAAGGGTGAAGTGGGGGATTTGCGCAGATCTTAATGTTTGTTCCGGGTCACTAGCCCTGCTTTCGTGTGTGGGGGGAAAAGAGCGTTCACGATGTGATCCATTTTGGCAGCGGTTAAGTCAGGTGGTTTTGCTCGAGCGCCGAGTTTCCTCATGACTACTTTGTATCCGAGACCCCAGGGATTCCTGTTTATATCCTCGCGTAGTTCCTCCCATTTTTTCTTTTTGCTATCGTCGATGGCGTGCTTCAGCTCCTTTTTTGCTGATTTATATTGCTCGGCTTCTTCGGGTGCGGCTCCTCTGCGCCTTGATCTCGTGTAAGATCTGCGAAGGCGGAGGCATGTGCGTCTGAGTTGGGCGATATTTTCGGTCCACCAGTAAACTGCTGCCTTATGTTTGCTGTGGGAAGCCTTGGGCATTGATTTTTTACAGGCTCTTGTTATGTTAAGCATTGTGTGCTCGACAATTTCTCTTGCATTTTTTGGGGAGCTGCTAGATGGATTTTGGTCATCTATTGCGGAGATCAATTTCGAAGTATTTAGCTTCGAGATGTTCCACTTCCGTGTTGCAATCTTTTTCCTGTGCTGGTTAGCGTTTGTTCCTGTATCGATAGTGAAGGAAATGTACTGGTGATCGCTGCCAGTGTAGTCCTCCAGGACTTTACATTTCTTTATTGAGCCGGCCAAGCGTTCTGATGATAGAGTGATGTCTGGTGTAGTTTCCTCGCATCCCGGTCTTCTAAACGTGGTTGCGTATCCCGTGTTGAGGACTATTAGGCTTAGACGCGCAGCCATTTCTAGAATGCGCTTTCCTCTCGAGTCCGTGTTTGGCATACCCCACTCTACTGCTTTGGAGTTTAGGTCTCCGGCGATGATTAGTTGGCCTTCTATTGACCTGGCTGTGTCCTCAATGTTGTCGAGCTTTTCTTGGAATTCCTGTATGCTATCGCTTGGCGTCAAGTAGCAGCTGATTACTGTAAAAAGGTCGCATTTGGCCCAGACGAAACCATTGCTGTTCCCTTTGTCTACAGTGATGGCGTTACTCCCTGGTGGTAGCCATATAGCGGCGGTCGAGCTGCTATCTTCCAGCCAGGTGCCTCTCTCTTTCTTTTTATATTGCTCGCTTATGATGATTACCTCGTATGCATTCTCCATCACCATTTGCGAGAGTAGTGCGTCAGCAGCCTTGCATCTATGCATATTGGCTTGTAAGATATTCATTTGGTTTGGTATTTCCTATATACCATACATTTTGCGGAACCCGGGATATGGTCAACTTTTTCGTGTTTAGCCTCCACGCAGAGGCAGCATGAGGGAGGCTTTGTGCACTCTTTCATTTTGTGACCTGGTTGGCCGCATTTTATGCAAGCACCTTGTCCTCTTCTATCGGGCCCTTTGCAGTCCCAGGTTAAGTGCCCTGGTCCAAAGCAGCGAAAGCATCTCTTTGGGGTTTCTTTCAGTCGCAGCCTGCAGTTTACCCAGCCGATTTTTATGCGTGCCTGTCGCATCAGTGTGTCAGCTTTATCCTCGTCGAGCGTTATATATGTCCTGACCTGCTCTCTTGTGTTAGGTGCTGTTATGCTTATCGTCAAGTCTTCGATGGAGTCCTGTAGCACTTTTTTTACGGCCTCTGCTACTTCCTCTTTTGTTGAAAGGGAGTCGAGGTCTCTAATCTCTATTGTGGCTTTCGATTTGACGTCGGCTACGGTTGCGGATTCTCGGAGGGTCGTCTTGAGTGCCTCGCAGAAACTGGCTTTTGTGGATTGTCCCTTCTCCAGCTCCAGTAGTAAGGCCCCGGCTCTTGTTTTGCGAATCCCTTTGATTTTCACCTCTGCTTCTCTTAGGTTAACCTTGCTACGGATATTCTTCAGGACCTCGGCGTAATGCCGGCTTAATGATTACGGCCTCCGATTGTCGTTTGGGCCTGCTTTTTGCTCTCTGGTTTGAGGCGATATTCCTCCCTTGTTGTCCTCCCTCTTTTGGGTTTTTGTTTTCCGTTCCTTCTAGTGCGTGTGTCTTCCTTGCTTTTTTGGGCAAGACTTTCTGCCACTGGCCGTCCTTTTCACTTCTTGGTCGTACTGTTTCTCGAGGCTCCACTGGACTTGTCGCCCGCCGCTTCGAGGTTGTTGGCTCTGTGGTCGTGATCCATCTACTTAGAAGTCCGCGCCTTTTATCGGTTTCTGTGGTGAGCCAGTTTCTGCGGTAACTCTTCATTACGTCGAAGAGTTCATCCAGCTGTGCCGCTCCGTTCTTGACATCCAAGCTGACATTCTTTTGCTTTGCCATCGCCGTCTTCATGATTTGCACGATACTCTTGCATTTTTCCAAAGATTCCTCTTCTGCTCGTCGCATTTGAGTGATGTACTCCTGTTTCGGCGAGTTTTGAGGTCCTTCTATGGTGGCCACTGGGGTGCTCTTCTGTTTGTTTTTCTGGTGGTACTTGTGTGGCAGGAGTTTCCTTTGAGGCTATCTTTTCTCCAGTTTTTTCGACTTGTTTGGGAGTGATGGTCAGGGTAGGGGATCTGAGTATCCTACTGCTTCTGCGGAACACGGTCCCGTATTCTTGGTATAGTTGATCTCCTATAGTTGATCTGCCGGGTCTAAAGCCATGTTGTCTTGGGGACAGTCCTCCAGCTTCGTTAATAGCCGCTTCGAGTCTGGGTTTTATTAGGCTTTCATATAGCTTTCCCGCTGTATCAAGCATGCATAGTGGACGGTATGCTGATGGCGAGTTGGGGTCTCCTTTTCCCTTACTGATTAGCACCAGCCGTTGCTTTTTCCATGGTTCAGGGAATATTCCGGTTTCAAGGCAAGCGTTATACATGTTTAGTAGTACTGCTGGGCGCTCTGCTGCGATTATTTTTAGGATTTCTGCTGGTATCCCGTCCGGGCCAGGTGATTTGTTGGCCTTGAGCTTGCCAGTGGCTAGCTGCAGCTCTTCAAGGGTGAAGTGGGGGATTTGCGCAGATCTTAATGTTTGTTCCGGGTCACTAGCCCTGCTTTCGTGTGTGGGGAATAGAGCGTTCACGATGTGATCCATTTTGGCAGCGGTTAAGTCAGGTGGTTTTGCTCGAGCGCCGAGTTTCCTCATGACTACTTTGTATCCGAGACCCCAGGGATTCCTGTTTATATCCTCGCGTAGTTCCTCCCATTTTTTCTTTTTGCTATCGTCGATGGCGTGCTTCAGCTCCTTTTTTGCTGATTTATATTGCTCGGCTTCTTCGGGTGCGGCTCCTCTGCGCCTTGATCTCGTGTAAGATCTGCGAAGGCGGAGGCATGTGCGTCTGAGTTGGGCGATATTTTCGGTCCACCAGTAAACTGCTGCCTTATGTTTGCTGTGGGAAGCCTTGGGCATTGATTTTTTACAGGCTCTTGTTATGTTAAGCATTGTGTGCTCGACAATTTCTCTTGCATTTTTTGGGGAGCTGCTAGATGGATTTTGGTCATCTATTGCGGAGATCAATTTCGAAGTATTTAGCTTCGAGATGTTCCACTTCCGTGTTGCAATCTTTTTCCTGTGCTGGTTAGCGTTTGTTCCTGTATCGATAGTGAAGGAAATGTACTGGTGATCGCTGCCAGTGTAGTCCTCCAGGACTTTACATTTCTTTATTGAGCCGGCCAAGCGTTCTGATGATAGAGTGATGTCTGGTGTAGTTTCCTCGCATCCCGGTCTTCTAAACGTGGTTGCGTATCCCGTGTTGAGGACTATTAGGCTTAGACGCGCAGCCATTTCTAGAATGCGCTTTCCTCTCGAGTCCGTGTTTGGCATACCCCACTCTACTGCTTTGGAGTTTAGGTCTCCGGCGATGATTAGTTGGCCTTCTATTGACCTGGCTGTGTCCTCAATGTTGTCGAGCTTTTCTTGGAATTCCTGTATGCTATCGCTTGGCGTCAAGTAGCAGCTGATTACTGTAAAAAGGTCGCATTTGGCCCAGACGAAACCATTGCTGTTCCCTTTGTCTACAGTGATGGCGTTACTCCCTGGTGGTAGCCATATAGCGGCGGTCGAGCTGCTATCTTCCAGCCAGGTGCCTCTCTCTTTCTTTTTATATTGCTCGCTTATGATGATTACCTCGTATGCATTCTCCATCACCATTTGCGAGAGTAGTGCGTCAGCAGCCTTGCATCTATGCATATTGGCTTGTAAGATATTCATTTGGTTTGGTATTTCCTATATACCATACATTTTGCGGAACCCGGGATATGGTCAACTTTTTCGTGTTTAGCCTCCACGCAGAGGCAGCATGAGGGAGGCTTTGTGCACTCTTTCATTTTGTGACCTGGTTGGCCGCATTTTATGCAAGCACCTTGTCCTCTTCTATCGGGCCCTTTGCAGTCCCAGGTTAAGTGCCCTGGTCCAAAGCAGCGAAAGCATCTCTTTGGGGTTTCTTTCAGTCGCAGCCTGCAGTTTACCCAGCCGATTTTTATGCGTGCCTGTCGCATCAGTGTGTCAGCTTTATCCTCGTCGAGCGTTATATATGTCCTGACCTGCTCTCTTGTGTTAGGTGCTGTTATGCTTATCGTCAAGTCTTCGATGGAGTCCTGTAGCACTTTTTTTACGGCCTCTGCTACTTCCTCTTTTGTTGAAAGGGAGTCGAGGTCTCTAATCTCTATTGTGGCTTTCGATTTGACGTCGGCTACGGTTGCGGATTCTCGGAGGGTCGTCTTGAGTGCCTCGCAGAAACTGGCTTTTGTGGATTGTCCCTTCTCCAGCTCCAGTAGTAAGGCCCCGGCTCTTGTTTTGCGAATCCCTTTGATTTTCACCTCTGCTTCTCTTAGGTTAACCTTGCTACGGATATTCTTCAGGACCTCGGCGTAATGCCGGCTTAATGATTACGGCCTCCGATTGTCGTTTGGGCCTGCTTTTTGCTCTCTGGTTTGAGGCGATATTCCTCCCTTGTTGTCCTCCCTCTTTTGGGTTTTTGTTTTCCGTTCCTTCTAGTGCGTGTGTCTTCCTTGCTTTTTTGGGCAAGACTTTCTGCCACTGGCCGTCCTTTTCACTTCTTGGTCGTACTGTTTCTCGAGGCTCCACTGGACTTGTCGCCCGCCGCTTCGAGGTTGTTGGCTCTGTGGTCGTGATCCATCTACTTAGAAGTCCGCGCCTTTTATCGGTTTCTGTGGTGAGCCAGTTTCTGCGGTAACTCTTCATTACGTCGAAGAGTTCATCCAGCTGTGCCGCTCCGTTCTTGACATCCAAGCTGACATTCTTTTGCTTTGCCATCGCCGTCTTCATGATTTGCACGATACTCTTGCATTTTTCCAAAGATTCCTCTTCTGCTCGTCGCATTTGAGTGATGTACTCCTGTTTCGGCGAGTTTTGAGGTCCTTCTATGGTGGCCACTGGGGTGCTCTTCTGTTTGTTTTTCTGGTGGTACTTGTGTGGCAGGAGTTTCCTTTGAGGCTATCTTTTCTCCAGTTTTTTCGACTTGTTTGGGAGTGATGGTCAGGGTAGGGGATCTGAGTATCCTACTGCTTCTGCGGAACACGGTCCCGTATTCCTCGTCTTGAGCCTCTCTGTTTTGTTGTTCTGTATGTTGTTCCTTCTGTTGGGGTTTTTGTTGTTGTTGTGGTGTGTTCATTTTAGTTCTAATGGGTCTCCGCTTCAAGCCGCTATCTCCGCACGTTGTAACAGTTGCCCTTTGTGAACCCCGTGGTTATCTATGCAAGCAGGGAGGCCACGCAAGGGTTGACTCAAGTCCTTATGGGAGCTTGTGTTCAGAGCCAGGTTCAGGCACGAATCAGGAGCTCGTCTCAACTGAACCTGTACGGCCAAAAAAATAATTTTTGGCGACGTGCATTGAACGTACTTGAAGACCTGCCAGAGTTTTAACGAGACGGAGGTGAGAGCAGTATTAGCCTGCCAGCCATTTCGGTAAGATGTCACTCTTGCCTACTGAGGTGATAGAATACTGCCCTCCCCAGCCCTTTGTCAGACTAGTCCATTATTGGTTTCCAGTATTCCATAATCAGAACCTTACTGGCCTCGATTCTGATGGGCGCTTGCCCAGGGTTTTCGCCGGCGTCTGAGCACTGTTGGTGCTGCTCACTGCATGGTTCCCTCGTCGCTTTGTTGCCTCCCTCTCTTGGGTAGGTTCTCCCTCGGTGCAACCCCGGTGGGGGTTGTGGACGCTTATTTGAAGGCGGCATCTTCTCGCCTCTTCGCCGGAGGTTCATTGGGCGTATTAGGTGTTTTGAGCCAAGCCCTCCTCTCCTGCAGCTCTTAGTCGGGGGCTGCGTATTACTATTCGCAGCTAACCTACTTAACGTAGGCCGTCCACTATCCGCCAGCTGTGACCCCGGTAGTAGCCTGAGCTCAGCCCTACCAGACATTAAATAGGCTCATTTTTTACTTAATAAATTTTGCAGCATTTGATTTTGTGATTTTATTAAATTTTGGATCATGTTTTGGATGCTAGACATAAATTGTGTCGTACACTGTGTAAGATTTATAATCATAGTTTCAATACTTCCACTTGGAGGATTTTGCGGAAATTGCATTTGAACAGTGTTGCCTTTAACCACATTTGCATAGCTGCCTGGCATATTTTTTTTGTTAGAAGTAATAGGATTTAAACTTTTTCTGAGGTTGGTATAATTTCATTATGGGGTGTTTATAACATTTGGTTACGACGTGCTTGAATACCCTGGGACAACTTCGATTTCAAATCTCTTTTTACCCTTTTTTGAAGTAGGATGTAGATCACCACATACCACACAGACACTACGTAGAGTGCATTATGCTTTCGTGTGTCCATACTCTTGGCAGATTGTACATTGTACTGGACCATTTCTCTTATGTGGTTCCTCAATGGCGATTCTGCGATGAAGCAGATATTTTAAATTGTAAATCGGGTGTATTTCATTTTTCTTATGTTGGTTACATTTTGGCATCAGTTTTTTTAACATTGGTTGTGGGACTTTGTTCCTGTTAAAAATATTAACTACTGATTTAATGCTAAGGCCACCTTCTTCGAGTGCTTCTTTCACATCGTTAGAGCCTACCGAAGAATCTATACCTTTTATGAAAACAACTAGGCATTTTGAGCACTTCAGTTGGTATGAATAGTAATTCTTGTTTTTATTTGAAAAAATTTAACGATTTCCATGAAACTTTTTTCAGTGTAGGACTGTATTTTTGTTTCATCTATTGTGCCTATAAAGACACACCCTATTGTTCATAACACAATGGGAAAACCACGCCACTTCTAGAAACACAAGAAGATTGAGAAACAGACATGCAGAAGAAATGACAACAAGAATGCACACGCAACGGTGAAAACACACCATGCAAACAATTCAACGGGATAACCACGGAGACGGAGAAATCAGACCAGCAGACGAAACAACAACAAACATGCATACGCAGCGGTAAAACCACGCCACTGCCAGAAACATACGCAGTCTCAGCAACACACGCCATCCCAACGCAACATGCTGCGAATGTGTTAGCACGCAGCACAGGCTTGGTGGGTAGTTAGATGGCATATGATCAGGGAGTCAGCACGGGACTGTGACAGCATACGCACATTCGGCATCAGACTACGCAGTGAGTTTATCCTCTGGCTAGTCTTGGTACCCTGACTTGTGAACGCCGTCTGTTAAGGGTGAGCTTGGTATAGTTGATCTCCTATAGTTGATCTGCCGGGTCTAAAGCCATGTTGTCTTGGGGACAGTCCTCCAGCTTCGTTAATAGCCGCTTCGAGTCTGGGTTTTATTAGGCTTTCATATAGCTTTCCCGCTGTATCAAGCATGCATAGTGGACGGTATGCTGATGGCGAGTTGGGGTCTCCTTTTCCCTTACTGATTAGCACCAGCCGTTGCTTTTTCCATGGTTCAGGGAATATTCCGGTTTCAAGGCAAGCGTTATACATGTTTAGTAGTACTGCTGGGCGCTCTGCTGCGATTATTTTTAGGATTTCTGCTGGTATCCCGTCCGGGCCAGGTGATTTGTTGGCCTTGAGCTTGCCAGTGGCTAGCTGCAGCTCTTCAAGGGTGAAGTGGGGGATTTGCGCAGATCTTAATGTTTGTTCCGGGTCACTAGCCCTGCTTTCGTGTGTGGGGAATAGAGCGTTCACGATGTGATCCATTTTGGCAGCGGTTAAGTCAGGTGGTTTTGCTCGAGCGCCGAGTTTCCTCATGACTACTTTGTATCCGAGACCCCAGGGATTCCTGTTTATATCCTCGCGTAGTTCCTCCCATTTTTTCTTTTTGCTATCGTCGATGGCGTGCTTCAGCTCCTTTTTTGCTGATTTATATTGCTCGGCTTCTTCGGGTGCGGCTCCTCTGCGCCTTGATCTCGTGTAAGATCTGCGAAGGCGGAGGCATGTGCGTCTGAGTTGGGCGATATTTTCGGTCCACCAGTAAACTGCTGCCTTATGTTTGCTGTGGGAAGCCTTGGGCATTGATTTTTTACAGGCTCTTGTTATGTTAAGCATTGTGTGCTCGACAATTTCTCTTGCATTTTTTGGGGAGCTGCTAGATGGATTTTGGTCATCTATTGCGGAGATCAATTTCGAAGTATTTAGCTTCGAGATGTTCCACTTCCGTGTTGCAATCTTTTTCCTGTGCTGGTTAGCGTTTGTTCCTGTATCGATAGTGAAGGAAATGTACTGGTGATCGCTGCCAGTGTAGTCCTCCAGGACTTTACATTTCTTTATTGAGCCGGCCAAGCGTTCTGATGATAGAGTGATGTCTGGTGTAGTTTCCTCGCATCCCGGTCTTCTAAACGTGGTTGCGTATCCCGTGTTGAGGACTATTAGGCTTAGACGCGCAGCCATTTCTAGAATGCGCTTTCCTCTCGAGTCCGTGTTTGGCATACCCCACTCTACTGCTTTGGAGTTTAGGTCTCCGGCGATGATTAGTTGGCCTTCTATTGACCTGGCTGTGTCCTCAATGTTGTCGAGCTTTTCTTGGAATTCCTGTATGCTATCGCTTGGCGTCAAGTAGCAGCTGATTACTGTAAAAAGGTCGCATTTGGCCCAGACGAAACCATTGCTGTTCCCTTTGTCTACAGTGATGGCGTTACTCCCTGGTGGTAGCCATATAGCGGCGGTCGAGCTGCTATCTTCCAGCCAGGTGCCTCTCTCTTTCTTTTTATATTGCTCGCTTATGATGATTACCTCGTATGCATTCTCCATCACCATTTGCGAGAGTAGTGCGTCAGCAGCCTTGCATCTATGCATATTGGCTTGTAAGATATTCATTTGGTTTGGTATTTCCTATATACCATACATTTTGCGGAACCCGGGATATGGTCAACTTTTTCGTGTTTAGCCTCCACGCAGAGGCAGCATGAGGGAGGCTTTGTGCACTCTTTCATTTTGTGACCTGGTTGGCCGCATTTTATGCAAGCACCTTGTCCTCTTCTATCGGGCCCTTTGCAGTCCCAGGTTAAGTGCCCTGGTCCAAAGCAGCGAAAGCATCTCTTTGGGGTTTCTTTCAGTCGCAGCCTGCAGTTTACCCAGCCGATTTTTATGCGTGCCTGTCGCATCAGTGTGTCAGCTTTATCCTCGTCGAGCGTTATATATGTCCTGACCTGCTCTCTTGTGTTAGGTGCTGTTATGCTTATCGTCAAGTCTTCGATGGAGTCCTGTAGCACTTTTTTTACGGCCTCTGCTACTTCCTCTTTTGTTGAAAGGGAGTCGAGGTCTCTAATCTCTATTGTGGCTTTCGATTTGACGTCGGCTACGGTTGCGGATTCTCGGAGGGTCGTCTTGAGTGCCTCGCAGAAACTGGCTTTTGTGGATTGTCCCTTCTCCAGCTCCAGTAGTAAGGCCCCGGCTCTTGTTTTGCGAATCCCTTTGATTTTCACCTCTGCTTCTCTTAGGTTAACCTTGCTACGGATATTCTTCAGGACCTCGGCGTAATGCCGGCTTAATGATTACGGCCTCCGATTGTCGTTTGGGCCTGCTTTTTGCTCTCTGGTTTGAGGCGATATTCCTCCCTTGTTGTCCTCCCTCTTTTGGGTTTTTGTTTTCCGTTCCTTCTAGTGCGTGTGTCTTCCTTGCTTTTTTGGGCAAGACTTTCTGCCACTGGCCGTCCTTTTCACTTCTTGGTCGTACTGTTTCTCGAGGCTCCACTGGACTTGTCGCCCGCCGCTTCGAGGTTGTTGGCTCTGTGGTCGTGATCCATCTACTTAGAAGTCCGCGCCTTTTATCGGTTTCTGTGGTGAGCCAGTTTCTGCGGTAACTCTTCATTACGTCGAAGAGTTCATCCAGCTGTGCCGCTCCGTTCTTGACATCCAAGCTGACATTCTTTTGCTTTGCCATCGCCGTCTTCATGATTTGCACGATACTCTTGCATTTTTCCAAAGATTCCTCTTCTGCTCGTCGCATTTGAGTGATGTACTCCTGTTTCGGCGAGTTTTGAGGTCCTTCTATGGTGGCCACTGGGGTGCTCTTCTGTTTGTTTTTCTGGTGGTACTTGTGTGGCAGGAGTTTCCTTTGAGGCTATCTTTTCTCCAGTTTTTTCGACTTGTTTGGGAGTGATGGTCAGGGTAGGGGATCTGAGTATCCTACTGCTTCTGCGGAACACGGTCCCGTATTCCTCGTCTTGAGCCTCTCTGTTTTGTTGTTCTGTATGTTGTTCCTTCTGTTGGGGTTTTTGTTGTTGTTGTGGTGTGTTCATTTTAGTTCTAATGGGTCTCCGCTTCAAGCCGCTATCTCCGCACGTTGTAACAGTTGCCCTTTGTGAACCCCGTGGTTATCTATGCAAGCAGGGAGGCCACGCAAGGGTTGACTCAAGTCCTTATGGGAGCTTGTGTTCAGAGCCAGGTTCAGGCACGAATCAGGAGCTCGTCTCAACTGAACCTGTACGGCCAAAAAAATAATTTTTGGCGACGTGCATTGAACGTACTTGAAGACCTGCCAGAGTTTTAACGAGACGGAGGTGAGAGCAGTATTAGCCTGCCAGCCATTTCGGTAAGATGTCACTCTTGCCTACTGAGGTGATAGAATACTGCCCTCCCCAGCCCTTTGTCAGACTAGTCCATTATTGGTTTCCAGTATTCCATAATCAGAACCTTACTGGCCTCGATTCTGATGGGCGCTTGCCCAGGGTTTTCGCCGGCGTCTGAGCACTGTTGGTGCTGCTCACTGCATGGTTCCCTCGTCGCTTTGTTGCCTCCCTCTCTTGGGTAGGTTCTCCCTCGGTGCAACCCCGGTGAGGGTTGTGGACGCTTATTTGAAGGCGGCATCTTCTCGCCTCTTCGCCGGAGGTTCATTGGGCGTATTAGGTGTTTTGAGCCAAGCCCTCCTCTCCTGCAGCTCTTAGTCGGGGGCTGCGTATTACTATTCGCAGCTAACCTACTTAACGTAGGCCGTCCACTATCCGCCAGCTGTGACCCCGGTAGTAGCCTGAGCTCAGCCCTACCAGACATTAAATAGGCTCATTTTTTACTTAATAAATTTTGCAGCATTTGATTTTGTGATTTTATTAAATTTTGGATCATGTTTTGGATGCTAGACATAAATTGTGTCGTACACTGTGTAAGATTTATAATCATAGTTTCAATACTTCCACTTGGAGGATTTTGCGGAAATTGCATTTGAACAGTGTTGCCTTTAACCACATTTGCATAGCTGCCTGGCATATTTTTTTTGTTAGAAGTAATAGGATTTAAACTTTTTCTGAGGTTGGTATAATTTCATTATGGGGTGTTTATAACATTTGGTTACGACGTGCTTGAATACCCTGGGACAACTTCGATTTCAAATCTCTTTTTACCCTTTTTTGAAGTAGGATGTAGATCACCACATACCACACAGACACTACGTAGAGTGCATTATGCTTTCGTGTGTCCATACTCTTGGCAGATTGTACATTGTACTGGACCATTTCTCTTATGTGGTTCCTCAATGGCGATTCTGCGATGAAGCAGATATTTTAAATTGTAAATCGGGTGTATTTCATTTTTCTTATGTTGGTTACATTTTGGCATCAGTTTTTTTAACATTGGTTGTGGGACTTTGTTCCTGTTAAAAATATTAACTACTGATTTAATGCTAAGGCCACCTTCTTCGAGTGCTTCTTTCACATCGTTAGAGCCTACCGAAGACTCTATACCTTTTATGAAAACAACTAGGCATTTTGAGCACTTCAGTTGGTATGAATAGTAATTCTTGTTTTTATTTGAAAAAATTTAACGATTTCCATGAAACTTTTTTCAGTGTAGGACTGTATTTTTGTTTCATCTATTGTGCCTATAAAGACACACCCTATTGTTCATAACACAATGGGAAAACCACGCCACTTCTAGAAACACAAGAAGATTGAGAAACAGACATGCAGAAGAAATGACAACAAGAATGCACACGCAACGGTGAAAACACACCATGCAAACAATTCAACGGGATAACCACGGAGACGGAGAAATCAGACCAGCAGACGAAACAACAACAAACATGCATACGCAGCGGTAAAACCACGCCACTGCCAGAAACATACGCAGTCTCAGCAACACACGCCATCCCAACGCAACATGCTGCGAATGTGTTAGCACGCAGCACAGGCTTGGTGGGTAGTTAGATGGCATATGATCAGGGAGTCAGCACGGGACTGTGACAGCATACGCACATTCGGCATCAGACTACGCAGTGAGTTTATCCTCTGGCTAGTCTTGGTACCCTGACTTGTGAACGCCGTCTGTTAAGGGTGAGCTTGGTAGTGAGTTCATCCTCTGACCAACTCAACCTTTAACATCGCGGTCGCTAACGCAGTCTTCCGTGGTCCGGGATCTTTACGCGGTTAAAAGGACCTCTCCAGCGTAGCAGAAGAGCGTAAACGTGTGCACCAGGACAGCGTTAGTGAAGCCTACACGAGCGTCGGCGATCAGAAGACAACATTCCCACCTGAGCAAGACAGAGGAACCGCGAGCACTTTCGCGGAATTATCACGGCTGCAGCCGCCACCAATAAGCAGGCTACTTCAGCAGAACCACATTGTGACATTCGCACCCATCATCGACCAGGTGAGGAAGTGGTCCGTGAAATACGACGGTGGGCGAGACCCATTAGCGTTCGTTGAGCAATTGGAAGAGCTCTCCGAAGTGTACATGATAAATGTGGACATCCTTCCAAGAACCATGCCCGAATTATTGTGCGGTACTGCTCTCCAATGGTATCGCAACAATAACGAACATTGGGAGAGTTGGACAACTTTCAAAAGGGATTTTCTGCGCTTCTTCTTACCAGCACGTTACTTCGAACGACTCGAAGATAACATACGGCAACGAAGACAACACGTGCGAGAAAAATGCAAGGACTACGTTCTAGCTATGCAGAGCTTAATGCGACACGTTGGGTATAATACGGAGGAGCGACTGGAAAGAATTATTCGAAATGGTCACACCGATTATCTGCTCTAAATTCGACGGCGAGATTTCGAGACGCTAGCCGAACTCATCACACTGGCAGAAGAGTACGAAGGGATATATGAAGGACAACGAAGAGGATTAGAGCCATCTAGACTCGAGATGACGAGACACATCATAGGTGACCACGAGGTGAGAAATGCAAGTAGGTCGTTAGCACGTTCGCCACAACACCACGCGACGGTAGATGCGCATCGTCAGCAACCATCTACGAGCAGAGCCTTTAGGCCGGGAAATATATGTTTGAGATGTGGCCAGGAAGGTCACTATGCTAGGAGATGCCGTAATCCCAAGAAGTTATTTTGCAGAGAGTGTGGCCGAGCGGATGTGCTAACCAAAGAATGTTGTCATCAACAACAGGGAAACGACCAAGGGTTTCGCCAAAGACAAGGCGCGGCGGACCCACGGAACTCAGCGCCGAACCACCAATAATTATGCCCCAGGAACGCGGCCGGCTATACGTATTAATTATGCTCGACGGAGAACCGGCGGAAGCCGTCATAGACACTGGCGCCTCAAAAAGTTTTATATCACCACGAGTTGCAGAACGTATGGATGCAACCGGGAATGGTAAGAGGTGACCGTAGCTATCGAAATACAAATGGCCGATGGCACCACCAGCAAGATTTTCGACGCCGCGGAAAGCAACATTCAACCCGGACAGACGTCGCTAAAGGCAATGTTACACGTGATGCCCGTAGCGATTGATGACGTCATACTCGGATTGGATACATTGGGAAACATGGGAGCTATAGTATCCTGCGGAGGTCACCAGGTAGTGCTGAAAGCGTCAATAGCGCAGCAATCAACGGCCCCCCGCACCATGTCATCCAAAGCCGTAAGCAACGTGACCCTAACTACACCAGATACACGCCTGCTACAGCGCAGGATGAAGAGGAAAAGAAGACGTAAGCGTAAGTGCAGGAGAGTCAATCGACTTGAGACTTCATTGACCGCCAACCAGAGAAACGAAGCGGTCCGCATACGTGACTTCTTAGACGTGGAACTTCGAAAATTCGAAAGCATGAGTGGAGTGTCGACCGTGGCGGAGCATAAAATCACTATGACCGACGACCGGCTCATCAAGCAACGATATTTTCCAAGGAGCCCAGCGATGCATTCCATTATAAATGCAGAGATCGACGAGCTGCTGTCGAAGGGATGTATCGAGCCTTCTCACAGCCCACACAGCGCGCCGATTGTATTGGCACGGAAGAAGAGCGGTAAGTGGCGTTTATGCGTGGATTATCGGCAACTCAACGCCCGATCTGTACCTGACGCATACCCCTTACCTATGATACAATACATACTTGATAAGTTACGAAGAGCAAGGTACATTAGTAGTCTGGATCTCAAGAACGGCTACTGGCAGATACCTTTGGAGCAAGGCAGCTGCCCATATACAGCATTTACCGTACCTGGGCGTGGCCTATTTTAATGGCGCGTAATGCCATTCGGCTTACATTCGGCACCAGCGACGTTCCATAGAGATCATAGGCCCTGAGATGGAACCACACGACTTCACTTACCTTGACGACATAATCGTCACAGGCTCTACATTCGAGGAACACATACAGAATTTACGAAAGGTACTGAAGAGACTACAGGAGAACAACCTTCGAATTAACCCTGAAAAGTGCGAGTTTTTCAAGAAGGAACTCCGATATGTAGGTCACGTGATCAGTGACAAAGGCATCCACACCGATCCCGAGAAAGTTGCAGCAATCCAGGAGTTGAAACCCCCAACTAACGTGAAAGAAGTACGTCAATATCTTGGGATAGCCTCCTGGTATCGCCGCTTTGTACCCGACTTCGCGACCATGAGCCAGCCACTTACAGCTCTCTTGAAGAAAGGAAAACGCTGGAAATGGGGATCTGAGCAACAATCAGCATTTGAAAGCATTAAGCGAAAGTTAACGGAGGCTCCCATCCTAGCATGTCCGGATTTCAGCCAGACACTTTGCAGACGGACGCCAGCAACATCGGAGCTGTGCTGACACAGAATCTGGAAGGAGGCGAACGCGTAATAGCCTACGCCAGCCGAAAATTAAATGAGGCAGAGAAAAACTATTCAGCTACCGAAAAGGAGTGCCTCGCCATAGTCTGGGGAATTCGGAAAATGAGACCCTACCTAGAAGGATATCGATTTAAAGTGATAACCGATCATATGTCACTCAAGTGGCTGGATTCCATAGAGAGCCCTTCCGGTCGTATAGCACGATGGGCTTTGGAATTACAGCAGCATACCTTTGACATCGAGTATCGTAAAGGGAAACTCAACCAAGTAGCAGACGCACTGTCCCGACAGCCACTAGAGGCCATAAGGCAAGCGACGACGACATCTCCACAATGTAAATGATGGCGGCAGCGAGTAGAAGAAGTTCACGCAACCAGAGAAGTACGCGGATTACATGGAAAAGGATGGTCAACTTTATCGCCACATTCCATGTCGATCTCAGGATGAAGTGGCTGTACCCTGGAAGTTATGTGTGCCTAAACCCCTCCGAATAAGGGTGCTACAGGAGAATCACGATATACCTAGTGCAGGACACATGGGAATATGCCAGTAGGTGCGCCAGTGTGAGTCCTGCCCAAAGACCAGCAGGGAAGATGCTTTCACAAGTGGCACAAGAACCGTTTGCCACAGTTTGCACCGACTTCATCGGATCCTTACAGCGATCAACCCATGGCAATACAATGCTACTGGTGTTTTTCGACCGCTTCAGCAAGTGGGTTGAATTAGTCCCCATGAGGCGCGCTGCAGCTGAAGGATTTCGTCGCACATTAAGAGAAAGGATCCTCGCAAAATTTGGTGTTCCAAAGATCCTTATTTCGGACAATGGTGTTCAATTTACTAATACACTATGGCAACATTATCTAAAGGAATTAGGGGTACGCCAGCAATTCACCGCACCTTATACCCCTCAAGAGAATCCCACGGAAAGAGTAAACCGTACGATCGTAAGCAGAACTGTTTGACACTTTGTCTGGAGTCGGGGGAGATTCGAATTTTTAATTTAGTCTCTACGGATGGATTAAAAAGCTTTGTGGCTCTCCCTATAGATACTCTCGTCCCAATACGCAAGATTTCAGATTTACTTGATACACAATGCCAAAATAGGTATTCTCCAGAAAAACCAACAGTTGGATAATGTGTTTTTTTGAATGGCATGCTTAACATGACACTTATGTATATTGCCACAATCTTTTGGTCAGAAAACAATAACCGCTAACGAGAATTCATGAACTCACTTCGCCGTGGATGACCGAAAGACTCGAAATGCTAAGTTTAAGTATATATTTACGGGAGGATATAAACGATATACTTCCGACTACTTCAGCGAACTCTAGCCAATCTAAGCAAGGTGAGAATACAAAAAATCACCATTCATCATGCGCCAAATCTTAAAAAAGTGACAAGAGAATCGACACGCATTACACGCATTTCAAAGCTGTTTTTGATAGCGCGAAAAGGACCTACCTTTAAGCCGCTATGCTCGAATTCGGTATCTCAGCAAAAAGGCCGGTAAGGATAGGGAAGGACCTCTCTGAGCCGTTGGATACCAAACGAAGTTTGTGATTGGGTGACTCCCTACAGTGCGACTTCTTCAATCTATATCTTCTATAAGAGTGTAGAGCTGCTGACGTAAGCCGATGTTATTGATATCATTGGTCTGAACACCCGCGTCGTTCTGGTTTATCAAAACTGGATAAGAAAGCAAAGCACACACACTGTTGACAGTCATAACTTCGAAGTAGTAGAAAACTCCGTCTACCTTGGAACCAGTATTAACACGACCAACAATATTAGCCTGTTGTCAACCTGTGCTACTTCGGACTAAGTAGGCAATTGATAAGTAAAGTCCTCTCTCCAGGAACAAAGACCAAATTCTATAAGTCACTCATTATTCCTGTCCTGATGTCAAAATCTGATCAGTTGACGTTACAAGTTTTCGAGAGAAAGGTTCTGCGGAGAATTTATGGTTCGCAATTCATGGATACGAGACGACTGGCGCGCTGTTGTTAAATCGGCTATAATCACGTAAGCGGTGTCTACGCCATTAAAGAGGAAGAAGAGGAGAATACAAATGATATACTTCTAAGACCTGAAAAACTTATCAAAGCTTAAAAAAAGATTATTGTAGCAACTGGCTATCTAAAAAACTTAGAATTTCAAAGATTGTTTGCCATAAATGTAAAAAACTTGTATGTGATGAATCCAAGAAAGATACGTATTACATTTGACTCAAATTTGTGTTGCTATGTATCGTATATAAATAAATCCAAATTTCAAAACTAAAAATGCTTATATTTCCTTAATTCCCACAATTAATTGATGTCGTGCTTAATTTTTTTTATGTATTAAAATTGTTAAGTTTTTCTTGTAAAAATAAAAGCAAAATTATAATACTTACAGCACTTTAAGCAGAAAAACAAGTGGTGGTCGACAGAGCTCTACTTAAGAAACGCATCTAAATACCAATTAGGAACTGGATAAACTTCATGCTTAAAATCAGGATATCGGAAACAATACAAAATAGTGAACCTATTACCTTAAAATCAGGATATCGGAAACAATACTAAATAGTGAACCTATCCAAATAAGAATCACAAGAGGATGTTTCCAAGCAGGAGTACTAGCCCTTCTTCGATGGAGTCTAGTGGTGGACGATCTACTATATTTTCTGTGAACAATGGTATAACATAACAAGAATATGCAGGAGACATTCCAATAATAGCAGAAGGCATGTTTGAAATCACATTTTGTGATATCTTACAGAGAGCGCTCACTCTAATAAGTATCTAATATACCTGATTCAACCCAACTATCAAAAGAGTATTATCTCTGAATTTCGATCATTGACTGATATTTTCGGTAAAAAGTCAACTAAAGGCACTGAGTCCACATATTCAGTACCTTGGCGCTTGAACTTCAAGTCATAAGGAGTCACATCTCAAAAACACTATTCGTGCAAAGTCTTATCCTGATATATTATTTAATGATTGATTTGTATACAGGAAAGTGAAAGTTTCAAATATTATTTATAGATGTAGAAAATATGTTATTTTCCTTAAATGTGGGCCATGCCACATGCCCATCGCAAAATTTCGACGTCGGCACCTAAAATGCCTATGACGCATTTTAGTAGTCTTTGTTATTAGTTATCATCCAATTTCACCTTTTTTGACACTGTCGTATGAAAGGTCGAAAAAAATTGTATCTTCCAAATTTGGGTTATATAGCTTAAATGGTTAGGAGACATGTACATTAAACCTATTAGGGGCCCAAAGGCTCCTTCTCAATGTGATACGTTGTAGTAAATTTCATTTTTGTATTTTAGTTTCTGCTTAGTTATGGCTATTTATATACATACATATTTAGTAGTCGGATTATGTCCATTTACAGTTCCAGACTTTTTATGATGCCGATGAGCATATAGATCAAGTTTCAATAATATATCTTCATTTTTAGAGAGTGCACGGATGGACGGACAGACAGTCACCCGAATTTCAACTCGTCTCGTCATCCTGATCATCTTAATCCAGTGTCCGTGTGTTTGTTCCGAATGAACTCAAAAACGAGTCAACTGATATTCATGAAAATTCTCATATACATGTAATTTGGTCCAACTTAGATGATAGAATAGCTTATATTTCAACTTATACTCGCAATATTATATTATTGCAAATTATTTGCATTATTTGTTAGCTCAAAAATAATTTAACAGCTGTAGCAAATTACTGATTGGATTGAGTAAGTGTTCAACAGATGGCGCTATGTTAAAAATACAAACGAACCTGCGGTTATTTTCCAATTTGAAAAGTGTTATGCACAGTGTATAAGCACATAAAGAGGGTTACCAGCACAAATAAGTTTAATTAAAGTACAAATTATGAATATAAACTTAAATTAAACGTAAAACATTGTAAGTTAAAAAAGAAATAGTTTTGATTGTACTGTTTTACAATTATTTTTTATTGCTCACTCATCATAGAAAAAACAAACAAAAAACATTAAAGACTTTGCAACTCTATGCGAACAGCCCCTTTCTCCAATTGGAAAACAACCCACAACAAAAGCACCAGCTGCAACAAGTGGAAATTTTCAATTAAATTTAATTTTTATAGAAATTTGTGTAATTATATTAAATAATAGTGTGTTGAAAAACGGTGCAAGTACAATAATAAAAGTGTTTATCCAGTTCATAAAGGCAAGCAAGAAATACAACAAAGTAATTGGTGTACATTCAGTGCCTCGTAAGCTGTCGTGAGCAGCCAGGTGGAACACCAGCAACAACAATCTTATTATATAAAAATCCAGTGTCCGTGTGTATGTTCCGAATTAATTCAAATTAATCGTCTCCACAATTAATAATTAACATTTTGTTTTACTTCTAATTTACAGTTACATAAATACAGCCAAATATATAATCTACAAAATCAGAGAACAGTGAAATTCATTCAGAATAAAAATTCAATTACTATTTTTAGTAAAATGCCACCCAAAAAATCTAACCTTTACGCCCGTAGCAAAAAGACTCGACGTGCACGTGTTGGAAGAGCTCATAAATCAGTCGAACAAAGAGCAGAAAGGAATGAAGATCAAAGAATTCGTACAGCTGAAATTCGTGCATAAGAAACACGAGAACAGCGTGATAAACGTCAACAAGAAAATGCATTGAGAGCCAGGGTGGCACGTCAACAACACTTAGATAAATTTAGAGAACAAAACCAAGAAAATCATCGGACCAACCGCGCAGTAACACGTGGATCATTTGTTCGTCTTGCATTTAATTACGAACCAGACATCAATTACTCGGCTGATTCTAAAGTCACTATTGGTGCGATGAACAAAATATGCAATTATTGTCAGGCGTTAAAATTTCACAATGAAACACCGGTATGTGTTGCGCATCAGGAAAAGTTGTATTGCCACCACTCCCTACTCCACCTGAACCTTTGAAATCCCTTTTTTCTGGTATTTCAAATGAATCAAAACACGAAAATTCAGATTTATTTTATGGGCAATTGCGAAGAACGTGTAACAACTCGATGCCAGTATAATTTCGTTGGAGAAGCAGAAATGAGAGCAATTGCATTGTCGTTAGAATTATATTTGGAGAGCAATAATCAGTTGGTTCAATTGTTTAAAAGAGTGTCACCACAATTAAACAGTGACAATTATAAAAATTGAAGTTGATGAAGTTGCTATTATTATGGCCGGTGATCCAGTTGATAACAGATCCATAAAAATTACACGCCGAGATAATTCAGTACGTAGAAATTCAGATTTACACCGTTCGTACGATGCACTGCAGCAATAATCAATTGATTCAATTGTTTAAAAGAGTGTCACCACAATTAAAAAGTGACAATTATCAAATTGAAGTTGATGAAGTTGCTATTATTATGGGCGGTGATCCAGTTGATAACAGATCCATAAAAATTACACGCCGAGATAATTCAGTACGTAGAATTTCAGATTTACACCGTTCGTACGATGCACTGCAGTACCCACTGATATTTTGGCAAGAACAAGATGGATATCATATTAACATTAAACAGTGTGATACAGTCAATAGTAATGAATTAAAAAAAAAAGTTAGCTCAATGAACTACTACTATTCGTATCGATTAATGATTAGACACAATCAGGGCAACTATATCTTTCGATATCGTCAATTGTATCATCAATACGTTGTGGATATATTTGCTAAAATTGAAAGTGAACGTTTGCGATTCATTCGGTTCAACCAATCTAAACTACGATCAGAGGACTACATTCACTTACGAGATGTTATTGTTGGAAACGTCGATGGAAATTTAAACACCAATGAAATCGGCACTGCTGTTATTTTACCTTCCAGCTACACAGGTAGCCCACGAAACATGCAAGAACACATACAGGATGCAATGACTTATGTACGTCGTTACGGTCGTCCAGATTTATTTATAACATTTACGTGTAATCTAAATTAGAAGGAAATCCAATCTTTACTATTACCAGGTCAACAATCAATACATCCTCACGATATTACTGCACGAGTGTTTAAACAAAAGTTGAAATATTTGATTGATTTTATAACAAAATATTCAGTTTTTGGCAAAAAGTGTTGTCGGCTGTATTCAATTGAGTGGAAAAAACGAGGCTTACCTCATGTTCACATTTTAATTTGGCTTGAAGATAAAATTCATCAAGAAGAAATTGATCAAATTATTTCAGGTGAAATATTGTTACAAGTCATATGATTCATGGACCGTGTGGAGCGTTTAACATGACATCACCATGCATGGAAAGTGGGAAATGTAACAAAAATTTTCCTAAGAAATTCACAAATGATACCATTACTGATATTGATGCTTATCCATTGTATCTCCGCAGAAACGCTGATAATGGTGGTCATACATATAAAATGAGAACTTCGAATTCTAACCAATTAGAAATTGACAATCAATGGGTAGTACCATACTCACCACTACTCTCCAAAACGTACAAGGCTCATATTAATGTTGAGCTTTGCAGTTCTGTCAAATTCATCAAGTATATTTGCAAGTACGTTAACAAGGGCAGTGATTTGGCCGTTTATGGAGTACAAAATATAGATGAAAATTATAAAATAACACGCTACCAAATGGGCAGATACATTAGCAGCAATGAAGCTATCTGGTGCATACTTAGCTTCCCCATACACCATAGAGAACCTGCTATCCAACATCTTGCAGTGCATCTTGATAATGGACAACGTGTGTATTTCACGGAAGAAAATATTCTCCAAAGAGCATGTGAACCACCAACAACGACACTAACCGAATTTTTCACTCTGTGTCAAAAACCTGATATGTATAATCAATTCGCAAAAACACTATTATACACTGATATTCCGTGCTATTTTACATGGAGCACGTCAGCTAAAAAATGGGAACCACGTAGAAAGGGAGAACGACATCCTTCAATAGCAGGCATATTTAAAGCTAAGACACTGGGACGACTTTATACTGTACATCCAAAACAACGTGAATGCTTTTTTCTGCGTTTATTGTGTAAATGTTCCTGGACCAATCTGTTTTCAATTTTTACGAGTTAATAGCCAAGTGTTCAGTACATTTAAATACGTATGTCACGCGTTGCAACTTTTAGAAGTTGACAGCCATTGGGATCTAACACTTGCTGATGCTGCTTTAACATCCTCGCCGAGTAATATTCGTCAACTATTTGCCATTATTTTGACAACATGTTTTCCAACACAGTCATCTACATTGTGGGAAAAATATAAGAACAACATGACTGAAGATATACTCTACCGACATAAACAAATAAACCACTCTACAAACTTAGACTTCACACAAGATATGTATGACGAAGCATTAATAATGGTTGAAGATATATGTATCATGATCTCAAGTTCACCACTTAGTCATTATGGTATTCCATCTCCTGATCGCCCAGCCACAGACTTAGTAAATAGTGATTTGCAGCAAGAAAAACAATTTATTTCGTGATTTAAATACATTTGTTAATAACAATGAACCATTATTAACTGCAGAGCAGAAGAACATATGCAATCGAATTATGTTGGCTGTTGATGCCAAACAATACGGCTTTTTCTATTTAGATGCACCAGGTGGGATCGGTAAAACATATTTGTTATCTTTCATTCTTACGAAACTGCGGTCAAAACATAAAATTGCATTAGCAGCTGCATCATCAGGCATAGCTGCTACTTTGTTGGATGGTGGGCGACAGCACATTCTGCTTTCAACCTACCATTAGATATTCATAACAATCCAAATGCAATGTGTAATATCAAAAAAAAAAAAGAAGCGGAATGGCAGCAGTATTACGGAAGACTAGGCAAACGTTGTCAGTTATTCCTCGCTCTACTTTGCAGATGAAGTTAATGCATGTCTAAAACAATCAATTTTATAGAGAAATGTTGAAACACTTAGACTGACAAAAAACATGCGAATACAACTCCAAAATGATCCAGCAGCACAAGAATTTTCTAAACAATTACTGAATCTTGGAAACGGTGAAATAGAATTTAATCAAGATACTCAACATATTAGATTGCCAAATAATTTCTGCACTGTTGTTCAAACTAAAAATTAACTCATTGAAAGTGTATTCCCAGATATACTAAATAACTATTTAAATCTTGACTGGTTTAGTAATCTTGCAATTTTAGCGGCGAAAAATATCTGATTAACTACCAGATATAGAAATTATTACCAGGTGATTTAATGTCATTTAAGTCTATCGATGCTACTGTAGAAGAAAACGAGGTAGTGAATTTCCCAATTGAATTTTTAAATTCTTTAGACATATCAGGAATGCCACCACACAATCTACGATTGAAAATTGGATATTGGATCACCGATTATTCTAATGCGTAATTTAAACCCTCCTAAACTATGGAACGGCACACGTTTGGTGATCAAAAGAATTACTGGAAACGTTCTTGAAGCAATTATTTTGACAGGAAAGTTTAAAGGAAAAATTGTTTTGTTACCACGTATTCCGATGATACCATCCGATTCTCTCATACCATTTAAAAGACTACAGTTTCCTATTCTTTTAGCTTTCGTGATGACCATAAATAAATCTCAAGGCCAAACAATGTATTTTTGCGGATTAGACTTGGAAAATCCATGTTTCTAAAATGGGCAATTATACGTGGCGTGTTCGCGAGTAGGAAAACCATCAAATTTATTTATATTAACAAAGGACCGATTGACCAAAAATATTGTACATTGATCTGCGCTTCATTCTGTGATTTATTACGATTAAAGACATTTAGAGTATACATATCAAATAAAAATATTTAAAGTATTTATTAAATATGTTGTAAAAATGTTATGCTAATATGTGGTAAATTTTGTCTGTCAAATCCTTCTTGAATCACTCCGCCACAGCAACGCGTGGCCGGGTCTGCTAGTTTATACTATATACATATGTAACCTTACATATGTATATATCCGTTAGTTTGAGGTGATAAATATAACTGTTAGGTGAATAAAATTATTGTACTCTATAGCAGCATTATTGTTACATGAATTAAGAATTATTTTTAAATTTTTAGTTTTAAGTGTTT
This sequence comes from Bactrocera correcta, assembly GCA_027475135.1. Taxonomy (NCBI): domain Eukaryota; kingdom Metazoa; phylum Arthropoda; class Insecta; order Diptera; family Tephritidae; genus Bactrocera; species Bactrocera correcta. The sequence goes on from CM050322.1 coordinate 23,639,144, forward strand.
AAAAGTGTATTTTTTAGTTTTAGGTAAAGTTTATTTCCTATTCACTGAACAAATGTAACATTTTTAATCTACATATAAGTGAACAGTAACAACCAGTTTATATGTTTACTTCCAGATACATGTCTTGCAGCGTTACTTTTACGATAATTATAAAAGCACTTGATTTATATAAATATTATTAAAAACTTGACTCCATTTTTTATGTGCAAAACACAAATACAATGTGAAAATTTGTTTTTTCATAAAAATTGAACGAATATGATCTCATGTAATCTTACATCGGTGCCGACAATAACCATATGTTCCATCCAAGATTGCAATCACATGTAACAATGGTAGTATACTATAATTTATATGTCAATCAATCAGTTATACGCCCGATTCTTCTCAACTAGTAAACATCACGGAGTAGGGATGAAAACTCCCTATACAGTTTTCGTAAACTTTTATATTTTCTTTGTGTTTCGGTCGTAGCAGTGATTTAAGATGTCAAGTTTACTTTATTCTCATAGTGAATAAGTGATTATCTGCGACTGCTGTTGGTTAGTGTCATCGGACTATGTAAAGTAACTCCATGTGTAAATCGACAATGATCTAACGTATAAAGGGACATGCTTCATATAATGCTTGTTAAAATATAACAAACATTGGGACATTATTTTTACTTAAACAGTATTAAACTGCACAGCACAAAAAGTTCGTCGACTATTTAGTATACATAGTACTGAAGATATGTTTCCCGTTGCGATTATGAATGTCGTGCGTTAATTACCTAGCGAGATATCGTAGACATTGGCAAGCGAGCAAGGTAGACGATGCAGCATGATTGTATCGCTTACTCCGACCGATGAAAATTAACATGGCGATGTCCTACAAAAAGTAACAGATCATCCCTTTCGCTTACCATGGGAACCAAGAATTATTCGATGCCTCAATTACCGAAGAGTTCTTCTATGCCAAGGTCAATAGAAGAATGGAAAAAAATGCATATTAATTTTGCTTTATTTATGAAAATACATGTATGAAATTCGTTATCCAAATAAGTATTTACTATATGTATAAAAAGAAATGGTTTTCTTTTAATTTTGTGGCTGAGCCTCATTTCGTTTTTTTTTCAAAGCAACGAAACTTAAAGAAAGGGCCTTTGGCGAGTATCGCGCTTTGTTTGAGTTTGGTGAACACATCCGATTCGGTGAAGCATTCTACTTTTATCCATTCTACAAAAAAAGATAAAACCGTACGTAACTATAAATTTTCATCAATGATAAAAACACGAAAAACTTACCAAATAGTCACGCATTAAAGTGCTTCACATTCTTCATTTTTCACCCGAATTTCAACTCGTCTCGTCATCCTGATCATCTTAATCCAGTGTCCGTGTGTTTGTTCCGAATGAACTCAAAAACGAGTCAACTGATATTCATGAAAATTCTCATATACATGTAATTTGGTCCAACTTAGATGATAGAATAGCTTATATTTCAACTTATACTCGCAATATTATATTATTGCAAATTATTTGCATTATTTGTTAGCTCAAAAATAATTTAACAGCTGTAGCAAATTACTGATTGGATTGAGTAAGTGTTCAACAGATGGCGCTATGTTAAAAATACAAACGAACCTGCGGTTATTTTCCAATTTGAAAAGTGTTATGCACAGTGTATAAGCACATAAAGAGGGTTACCAGCACAAATAAGTTTAATTAAAGTACAAATTATGAATATAAACTTAAATTAAACGTAAAACATTGTAAGTTAAAAAAGAAATAGTTTTGATTGTACTGTTTTACAATTATTTTTTATTGCTCACTCATCATAGAAAAAACAAACAAAAAACATTAAAGACTTTGCAACTCTATGCGAACAGCCCCTTTCTCCAATTGGAAAACAACCCACAACAAAAGCACCAGCTGCAACAAGTGGAAATTTTCAATTAAATTTAATTTTTATAGAAATTTGTGTAATTATATTAAATAATAGTGTGTTGAAAAACGGTGCAAGTACAATAATAAAAGTGTTTATCCAGTTCATAAAGGCAAGCAAGAAATACAACAAAGTAATTGGTGTACATTCAGTGCCTCGTAAGCTGTCGTGAGCAGCCAGGTGGAACACCAGCAACAACAATCTTATTATATAAAAATCCAGTGTCCGTGTGTATGTTCCGAATTAATTCAAATTAATCGTCTCCACAATTAATAATTAACATTTTGTTTTACTTCTAATTTACAGTTACATAAATACAGCCAAATATATAATCTACAAAATCAGAGAACAGTGAAATTCATTCAGAATAAAAATTCAATTACTATTTTTAGTAAAATGCCACCCAAAAAATCTAACCTTTACGCCCGTAGCAAAAAGACTCGACGTGCACGTGTTGGAAGAGCTCATAAATCAGTCGAACAAAGAGCAGAAAGGAATGAAGATCAAAGAATTCGTACAGCTGAAATTCGTGCATAAGAAACACGAGAACAGCGTGATAAACGTCAACAAGAAAATGCATTGAGAGCCAGGGTGGCACGTCAACAACACTTAGATAAATTTAGAGAACAAAACCAAGAAAATCATCGGACCAACCGCGCAGTAACACGTGGATCATTTGTTCGTCTTGCATTTAATTACGAACCAGACATCAATTACTCGGCTGATTCTAAAGTCACTATTGGTGCGATGAACAAAATATGCAATTATTGTCAGGCGTTAAAATTTCACAATGAAACACCGGTATGTGTTGCGCATCAGGAAAAGTTGTATTGCCACCACTCCCTACTCCACCTGAACCTTTGAAATCCCTTTTTTCTGGTATTTCAAATGAATCAAAACACGAAAATTCAGATTTATTTTATGGGCAATTGCGAAGAACGTGTAACAACTCGATGCCAGTATAATTTCGTTGGAGAAGCAGAAATGAGAGCAATTGCATTGTCGTTAGAATTATATTTGGAGAGCAATAATCAGTTGGTTCAATTGTTTAAAAGAGTGTCACCACAATTAAACAGTGACAATTATAAAAATTGAAGTTGATGAAGTTGCTATTATTATGGCCGGTGATCCAGTTGATAACAGATCCATAAAAATTACACGCCGAGATAATTCAGTACGTAGAAATTCAGATTTACACCGTTCGTACGATGCACTGCAGCAATAATCAATTGGTTCAATTGTTTAAAAGAGTGTCACCACAATTAAAAAGTGACAATTATCAAATTGAAGTTGATGAAGTTGCTATTATTATGGGCGGTGATCCAGTTGATAACAGATCCATAAAAATTACACGCCGAGATAATTCAGTACGTAGAATTTCAGATTTACACCGTTCGTACGATGCACTGCAGTACCCACTGATATTTTGGCAAGAACAAGATGGATATCATATTAACATTAAACAGTGTGATACAGTCAATAGTAATGAATTAAAAAAAAAAGTTAGCTCAATGAACTACTACTATTCGTATCGATTAATGATTAGACACAATCAGGGCAACTATATCTTTCGATATCGTCAATTGTATCATCAATACGTTGTGGATATATTTGCTAAAATTGAAAGTGAACGTTTGCGATTCATTCGGTTCAACCAATCTAAACTACGATCAGAGGACTACATTCACTTACGAGATGTTATTGTTGGAAACGTCGATGGAAATTTAAACACCAATGAAATCGGCACTGCTGTTATTTTACCTTCCAGCTACACAGGTAGCCCACGAAACATGCAAGAACACATACAGGATGCAATGACTTATGTACGTCGTTACGGTCGTCCAGATTTATTTATAACATTTACGTGTAATCTAAATTAGAAGGAAATCCAATCTTTACTATTACCAGGTCAACAATCAATACATCCTCACGATATTACTGCACGAGTGTTTAAACAAAAGTTGAAATATTTGATTGATTTTATAACAAAATATTCAGTTTTTGGCAAAAAGTGTTGTCGGCTGTATTCAATTGAGTGGAAAAAACGAGGCTTACCTCATGTTCACATTTTAATTTGGCTTGAAGATAAAATTCATCAAGAAGAAATTGATCAAATTATTTCAGGTGAAATATTGTTACAAGTCATATGATTCATGGACCGTGTGGAGCGTTTAACATGACATCACCATGCATGGAAAGTGGGAAATGTAACAAAAATTTTCCTAAGAAATTCACAAATGATACCATTACTGATATTGATGCTTATCCATTGTATCTCCGCAGAAACGCTGATAATGGTGGTCATACATATAAAATGAGAACTTCGAATTCTAACCAATTAGAAATTGACAATCAATGGGTAGTACCATACTCTCCACTACTCTCCAAAACGTACAAGGCTCATATTAATGTTGAGCTTTGCAGTTCTGTCAAATTCATCAAGTATATTTGCAAGTACGTTAACAAGGGCAGTGATTTGGCCGTTTATGGAGTACAAAATATAGATGAAAATTATAAAATAACACGCTACCAAATGGGCAGATACATTAGCAGCAATGAAGCTATCTGGTGCATACTTAGCTTCCCCATACACCATAGAGAACCTGCTATCCAACATCTTGCAGTGCATCTTGATAATGGACAACGTGTGTATTTCACGGAAGAAAATATTCTCCAAAGAGCATGTGAACCACCAACAACGACACTAACCGAATTTTTCACTCTGTGTCAAAAACCTGATATGTATAATCAATTCGCAAAAACACTATTATACACTGATATTCCGTGCTATTTTACATGGAGCACGTCAGCTAAAAAATGGGAACCACGTAGAAAGGGAGAACGACATCCTTCAATAGCAGGCATATTTAAAGCTAAGACACTGGGACGACTTTATACTGTACATCCAAAACAACGTGAATGCTTTTTTCTGCGTTTATTGTGTAAATGTTCCTGGACCAATCTGTTTTCAATTTTTACGAGTTAATAGCCAAGTGTTCAGTACATTTAAATACGTATGTCACGCGTTGCAACTTTTAGAAGTTGACAGCCATTGGGATCTAACACTTGCTGATGCTGCTTTAACATCCTCGCCGAGTAATATTCGTCAACTATTTGCCATTATTTTGACAACATGTTTTCCAACACAGTCATCTACATTGTGGGAAAAATATAAGAACAACATGACTGAAGATATACTCTACCGACATAAACAAATAAACCACTCTACAAACTTAGACTTCACACAAGATATGTATGACGAAGCATTAATAATGGTTGAAGATATATGTATCATGATCTCAAGTTCACCACTTAGTCATTATGGTATTCCATCTCCTGATCGCCCAGCCACAGACTTAGTAAATAGTGATTTGCAGCAAGAAAAACAATTTATTTCGTGATTTAAATACATTTGTTAATAACAATGAACCATTATTAACTGCAGAGCAGAAGAACATATGCAATCGAATTATGTTGGCTGTTGATGCCAAACAATACGGCTTTTTCTATTTAGATGCACCAGGTGGGATCGGTAAAACATATTTGTTATCTTTCATTCTTACGAAACTGCGGTCAAAACATAAAATTGCATTAGCAGCTGCATCATCAGGCATAGCTGCTACTTTGTTGGATGGTGGGCGACAGCACATTCTGCTTTCAACCTACCATTAGATATTCATAACAATCCAAATGCAATGTGTAATATCAAAAAAAAAAAAGAAGCGGAATGGCAGCAGTATTACGGAAGACTAGGCAAACGTTGTCAGTTATTCCTCGCTCTACTTTGCAGATGAAGTTAATGCATGTCTAAAACAATCAATTTTATAGAGAAATGTTGAAACACTTAGACTGACAAAAAACATGCGAATACAACTCCAAAATGATCCAGCAGCACAAGAATTTTCTAAACAATTACTGAATCTTGGAAACGGTGAAATAGAATTTAATCAAGATACTCAACATATTAGATTGCCAAATAATTTCTGCACTGTTGTTCAAACTAAAAATTAACTCATTGAAAGTGTATTCCCAGATATACTAAATAACTATTTAAATCTTGACTGGTTTAGTAATCTTGCAATTTTAGCGGCGAAAAATATCTGATTAACTACCAGATATAGAAATTATTACCAGGTGATTTAATGTCATTTAAGTCTATCGATGCTACTGTAGAAGAAAACGAGGTAGTGAATTTCCCAATTGAATTTTTAAATTCTTTAGACATATCAGGAATGCCACCACACAATCTACGATTGAAAATTGGATATTGGATCACCGATTATTCTAATGCGTAATTTAAACCCTCCTAAACTATGGAACGGCACACGTTTGGTGATCAAAAGAATTACTGGAAACGTTCTTGAAGCAATTATTTTGACAGGAAAAATTAAAGGAAAAATTGTTTTGTTACCACGTATTCCGATGATACCATCCGATTCTCTCATACCATTTAAAAGACTACAGTTTCCTATTCTTTTAGCTTTCGTGATGACCATAAATAAATCTCAAGGCCAAACAATGTATTTTTGCGGATTAGACTTGGAAAATCCATGTTTCTAAAATGGGCAATTATACGTGGCGTGTTCGCGAGTAGGAAAACCATCAAATTTATTTATATTAACAAAGGACCGATTGACCAAAAATATTGTACATTGATCTGCGCTTCATTCTGTGATTTATTACGATTAAAGACATTTAGAGTATACATATCAAATAAAAATATTTAAAGTATTTATTAAATATGTTGTAAAAATGTTATGCTAATATGTGGTAAATTTTGTCTGTCAAATCCTTCTTGAATCACTCCGCCACAGCAACGCGTGGCCGGGTCTGCTAGTTTATACTATATACATATGTAACCTTACATATGTATATATCCGTTAGTTTGAGGTGATAAATATAACTGTTAGGTGAATAAAATTATTGTACTCTGTAGCAGCATTATTGTTACATGAATTAAGAATTATTTTTAAATTTTTAGTTTTAAGTGTTTAAAAGTGTATTTTTTAGTTTTAGGTAAAGTTTATTTCCTATTCACTGAACAAATGTAACATTTTTAATCTACATATAAGTGAACAGTAACAACCAGTTTATATGTTTACTTCCAGATACATGTCTTGCAGCGTTACTTTTACGATAATTATAAAAGCACTTGATTTATATAAATATTATTAAAAACTTGACTCCATTTTTTATGTGCAAAACACAAATACAATGTGAAAATTTGTTTTTTCATAAAAATTGAACGAATATGATCTCATGTAATCTTACATCGGTGCCGACAATAACCATATGTTCCATCCAAGATTGCAATCACATGTAACAATGGTAGTATACTATAATTTATATGTCAACCAATCAGTTATACGCCCGATTCTTCTCAACTAGTAAACATCACGGAGTAGGGATGAAAACTCCCTATACAGTTTTCGTAAACTTTTATATTTTCTTTGTGTTTCGGTCGTAGCAGTGATTTAAGATGTCAAGTTTACTTTATTCTCATAGTGAATAAGTGATTATCTGCGACTGCTGTTGGTTAGTGTCATCGGACTATGTAAAGTAACTCCATGTGTAAATCGACAATGATCTAACGTATAAAGGGACATGCTTCATATAATGCTTGTTAAAATATAACAAACATTGGGACATTATTTTTACTTAAACAGTATTAAACTGCACAGCACACAGTTCGTCGACTATTTAGTATACATAGTACTGAAGATATGTTTCCCGTTGCGATTATGAATGTCGTGCGTTAATTACCTAGCGAGATATCGTAGACATTGGCAAGCGAGCACGGTAGACGATGCAGCATGATTGTATCGCTTACTCCGACCGATGAAAATTAACATGGCGATGTCCTACAAAAAGTAACAGATCATCCCTTTCGCTTACCATGGGAACCAAGAATTATTCGATGCCTCAATTACCGAAGAGTTCTTCTATGCCAAGGTCAATAGAAGAATGGAAAAAAATGCATATTAATTTTGCTTTATTTATGAAAATACATGTATGAAATTCGTTATCCAAATAAGTATTTACTATATGTATAAAAAGAAATGGTTTTCTTTTAATTTTGTGGCTGAGCCTCTTTTCGTTTTTTTTTTCAAAGCAACGAAACTTAAAGAAAGGGCCTTTGGCGAGTATCGCGCTTTGTTTGAGTTTGGTGAACACATCCGATTCGGTGAAGCATTCTACTTTTATCCATTCTACAAAAAAAAGATAAAACCGTACGTAACTATAAATTTTCATCAATGATAAAAACACGAAAAACTTACCAAATAGTCACGCATTAAAGTGCTTCACATTCTTCATTTTTAATTAGTCTTCTCATAAGCCTTTTCGAGAATATTAATATTATTTCTTTATTCAAAATTTAAACACAAAATTAAAAAAAAAAAAATATTTAAAATAGCAGCTCACCTAAACAAAACCAACTTTCTGCAAATTTGATTGTAAATATGAACAGTAGAATTTTGACAGGTAATGCCTGGTATCGAAGAATTCTACATAGAATTTTCTTCGGAGTATTCTTCAAAAAAAATGTAAGCGGTGAACCATTATCCCGTTGGGTACAAATATTCGGTGACTTATGATTCGTACATATATATTGTATCAATATCGTACAATTTGCAACGATTTAACGATACCTTAAAACGACGACTATTCGCAATGTTCTACTTCTAAATGATAAACAAAATAAAATTAACAACCGCATTATGCTGGCTGTTTCGTCAGACTAAGGATGATTCTTTTTTTGGAAGCACCATGTGGAAAACCTTAATCATTCATGACCACCGTGACAAAATAGCGTAAAAGTATCATTTTTGATGAGACCACACACTAACCTGTGGGTTCATATGCTTCAAGATCAATTAATGGATCAAGATCAACGTTAATGGATTAAATTTAAAGCAGTGGTCGACATTTCTTAGAACAATTGTGCTAGCTCTCTTCAAAGGCTCTATCGTTCCGTCGTTGTCGAGACCATCGTTAAGGGGAGTAGAGAAACGATGTAAACAAAGGCACAGCTGAGAGGTGCGCCAGGAAGATTTCAAGGAGTGTGTTGAGTTGAGTTTCTATTGGCTTCCAAATGGTTTCTTAAAATTTATGAAAAAATTGCCCCAAAAATAATTGTTATATGTAAAGCTTTAATATTTTTTTTAATGAAGTCAGTTTATTTTATAACAAATTTTAAAAGAAGCGGGTATTATTAATATAAGAATAATTCTTCAATAACAGCGCAACAATCGTTTCTTCTTTTCGTTTCGTGGCCAGGTTCTTCACCACTTGGTTCTTTCAGCTCATCTTTACCTCGAATGCGATCGCCGTGGCCAACGGGTAAAGGACCATAAATCTTTCGCAGAACCTTTCTCTCGAAAACTCGCAACGTTGCCTCAATAATTGTTGTCATCGCCCCAGCCTTTGATATCAATATCATCGGCACACGCCAGGAACGGTACACTCTTATAAAAGATTGTACCTGCTCCATTAAGTCCTGAAGCCCGAATTATTTTCTCCAGCAGCGGATTGAAGAAGTCGCACGATAGGTAGTCGCCTTGTCTGAAACCTCGTTTGGTATCGAACGCCTCGGAATCCTTCCCGATCCTGACGGAGCTTTTGGTGTTGCCCAACGTCAGCCGTATTAGTTTTGCGGGGATACCAAATTCAGACATCGCGGCATAAAGGCAAAGAATAAGTTTTTTATTTATCTCGTTTTTAACTGTGGTAAATTAATACATATACACCACTGAAAAATGCTATGTCTAATATGCACGGTGTAAGAAACGGGATCCAGAAAGTACAAATTCTACGAAACCAAGTACACATTTTATAATTTACGAAGTTGAATTGATTGACATTTTTACAAAAAAAAAATTAAAATTTCATTGAAAATTTTGAGACTTGTTTTGTTTAAGATAGTTGTAATTGAAAAAACATCCTTCGACCAAGTCTTTAAGAATTGTATCTCAAAGGCCTGGTAAATCAATATTTTTTTTTTTTTTTTGTATTTCGGTTTTCAGCGAGTAAGATATCTCATCCTGGCTGAGAGAAACATAACCACAGTATATATAGTAGATAACATTTTCGTGGAAACTTTCTGAGGGGTGAATAGCGGCCATCTTGGATTTTCAGTGGTAGCAACGCAATGCTGTATAAATTGAGGTAGTAAATACTTAGCAAATTTATTTTATTAAATAACAAAACTATGAATATTGTTGCTTAATATAAAAGAAAATTATTTATTAATGTTATACATATATTTACTAATAGGTGATTTAAATGCAATATTTCGCCCATAAAAATATCATTTACTGATATTCAGATATTATTTTTGTAGTGAGTTCTTAATAATAAGATGCAGCCCTGTTTTTAGATTTCTCGGTGGTGAGTTATCTTCGGAATGTATTTGTTTAGATTTGACCGACAGAAAACATAAAAGGTGCAGTTTTCCATATTCGAACATTCAAATTAAATCAAAACAAAGTTTGGTTTGTATAAAGTTACTAAATATTTCCTTTAAAATTTAATAATTGGAGTGAACATAGGTTTTATACAATAGAAAATGTCCGTTGAACCAGATATCGCCAAAGAAGCGGGACTTAAACTAAGTGAAAAAACACACGGAGAACACACCCATGGTGCGGGGCTACGATTGGAATCAAGGAATTGATTCTTCTTCTTCTTTACTGGCGTAGACACCGCTTACGCGATTATAGCCGAGTCAACAACAGCGCGCCAGTCGTTTCTTCTCTTCGCTAAGTGGCGCCAATTGGATATTCCAAGCGAGGCCAGGTCCTTCTCCACTTGGTCCTTCCAACGGAGTGGAGGTCTTCCTCTTCCTCTGCTTCCGGCGGCGGGTACTGCGTCGAATACTTTCAGAGCTGGAGTGTTTTCATCCATCCGGACAACGTAACCTAGCCAGCGTAGCCGCTGTCTTTTAATGCGCTGAACTATGTCAATGTCGTCGTATATCTCGTACAGCTCATCGTTTCATCGAATGCGATATTCGCCGTGGCCAACGCGCAAAGGACCATAAATCTTTCGCAGAACCTTTCTCTCGAAAACTCGCAACGTCGACTCATCCGTTGTTGACATCGTCCAAGCCTCTGCACCATATAGCAGGACGGGAATTATGAGTGACTTATAGAGTTTGGTTTTTGTTTTTCGAGAGAGGACTTTGCTTCTCAATTGCCTACTTAGTCCGAAGTAGCACCTGTTGGCAAGAGTTATCCTGCGTTGGATTTCCAGGCTGACATTGTTGGTGGTGTTTACGCTGGTTCCAAGATAGACGAAATTATCGACAACTTCAAAATTATGACTGTCAACAGTGACGTGAGTGCCAAGTCGCGAGTGCGATGACTGTTTGTTTGATGACAGGAGATATTTCGTCTTGCCCCCGTTCACTATCAGACCCATTTCTTTTGCTTCCTTGTCCAGTCTGGAGAAAGCAAAACTAACGGCGCGGGTGTTGAGGCCAATGATATCAATATCATCGGCATACGCCAGCAGTTGTACACTCTTATAGAAGATGGTACCTTCTCTGTTGAGTTCTGCAGCTCGAACTATTTTCTCCAGAAGCAGGTTGAAAAAGTCGCACGATAGGGAATCGCTTTGTCTTAAACCTTGTTTGGTATCGAACGGCTCGGAGAGGTCCTTCCCGATTCTGACGGAGCTTTTCGTGTTGCTCAACGTCAGCTTACACAGCCGTATTAGTTTTGCGGGGATACCAAATTCAGACATCGCGGCATAAAGGCAGCTCCTTTTCGTGCTGTCGAAAGCAGCTTTGAAATCGACGAAGAGGTGGTGTGTGTCGATTCTCCTTTCACGGGTCTTTTCCAAGATTTGGCGCATGGTGAATATCTGGTCGGTTATTGATTTTCCAGGTCTAAAGCCACACTGATAAGGTCCAATCAGTTTGTTGACGGTGGGCTTTAATCTTTCACACAATACGCTCGACAGAACCTTATATGCGATGTTGAGGAGGCTAATCCCACGGTAGTTGGCGCAGATTGTGGGGTCTCCTTTTTTGTGGATTGGGCATAGCACACTTAAATTCCAATCGTTGGGCATACTTTCGTCCGACCATATTTTGAAAAGAAGCTGATGCATGCACCTTATCAGCTCTTCGCCGCCGTGTTTGAATAGCTCGGCCGGCAATCCATCGGCCCCTGCTGCTTTGTTGTTTTTCAGGCGGGCAATTGCTATTCGAATTTCTTCATGGTCAGGCAATGGAATGTCTGCTCCATCGTCATCGATTGGGGTATCGGGTTCGCATTCTCCTGGTGTTGTGCGTTCACTGCCATTCAGCAGGCTTGGGAAGTGTTCCCTCCATAATTTAAGTATGCTCTGGGCATCGGTGGCTAGATCACCTTGGGGGGTTCTACAAGAGTATGCTCCGGTCTCGAAACCTTCTGTAAGCCGCCGCATCTTTTCGTAGAATTTTCGAGCCTGTCGGCCAGCTTATCAAGCTCTTCGTACTCACTTATTTCGGCCTCTTTCTTTTTCTGTCTACAAATGCGTCTCGCTTCCTTCTTCAACTCTCGGTATTTATCCTATCCCGCACGTGTTGTGGTCGATCGTAACGTTGCGAGGTAGGCAGCCTGTTTTCTCTCCGCTGCGACACGGCACTCCTCTTCGTACCAGCTGTTTTGCACTTCCCGAAAACCAATGGTTTCGGTTGCAGCTGTACGTAAGGAGTTTGAAATTTCGTCCCACAGTTCCCTTATACCGAGTTGTTGACGAGTGCTCTCAGAGAGCAGAAGTGCAAGCCGAGTAGAAAAACGTTCGGCTGTCTGTTGTGATTGCAGCTTCTCGACGTCGAACCATCCTTGTGTTTGTTGGCGTGCGTTTTTTGCTGCACAGAGGCGGGTGCGAATTTTGGCTGCAACAATATAGTGGTCCGAGTCGATGTTAGGACCTCGGAGCGCACGCACATCTAAAACACTGGAGACGTGTCTTCCGTCTATCACAACATGATCGATCTGGTTGGTGGTTTTTCGATCCGGAGACAGCAAGGTAGCTTGAAGTATCTTCTTATGCTGGAATCTAGTACTACAGATAACCATATTTCGGGCCCGGCGAAGTCTATCAGCCTCAGCCCATTTGGGGATGTTTCCTCGTGGAGACTGAATTTACCGACCGTAGTGCGAAAGATACCTTCTTTGTCCACCCTGGCATTGAAGTCGCCAAGCACGATTTTGACATCGTGGCGGGGGCATCTCTCATAGGTGCGCTCCAAGCACTCATAAAAGGCATCTTTGGTCACATCGTCCTTCTCTTCCGTCGGGGCGTGGGCGCAAATCAGCGATATGTTGAAGAACCTCGCTTTGATGCGGATTGTGGCTAGACGTTCATTCATAGGAGTGAATGATAGTACTCGGCGACGGAGTCTCTCTCCCACCACGAATCCAACACCAAACTTGCGCTCCTTTATATGGCCACTGTAGTAAATGTCACAAGGACCTACTCGTCTCTGTCCTTGTCCCGTCCATCGCATTTCTTGGACGGCGGTGATATCAGCCTTTATCTTTACGAGGACATCTACCAGCTGGGCAGCGGCACCTTCCCAATTAAGGGACCGGACATTCCAGGTGCATTCCCTCAAATCATAGTCCTTATTTCGTTTGGCATGGTCGTCATCAAAAGGGGGGGCTCTCATCCGAGGCTGATTGTTGGTTTTCATTGGGGGTGTTTTTTTACGTGGCGGGTCCCAAACCCAGCGCACAACCCTATGCAGGGTGTTTCGCCTTCTCACTTTAGCTCGCCTTCAAACGGAACATCCGTAGGCTACCCAGAGGATACTTGGTCAAAGACCGGAAGTCGTGAGCTGGAATTGATTACTCAAAATTATTTGAGTTGTATGTTAATACGGGGTTTCAAGCTACTAATCTTTGGATGGCAATCAGAGAAATCAATCTAATGGTAATGTAACCATTTTTTTATGGAAATGTTTATGTATTTTAAAATATTCTTAGTTTGATTGTAGGCAGCAGCCGTTGAAACCTGATGAAGCCGATTAGCATAAAAGAGATGAATTCATTAGATGAAAACAAAGCTGTAAAATATTCCTTGGATTCACATCTAATCTGGTGTCGTCGGGATTACGGGAGACATTACGATTCCTCGTTGAACACCAAATGGTGGATTGTAGTAATGACAGCGGGTGGCGTGGAAGAAGACTTTATAAAATGCCTAGCACCCACGTACATGGGACATGAGTTGGTCTCCTTCTCGTATTATACAACGACTTGGGGAAAGGATAAACGACACCAGCTCAATATACTACTGGGCTACAAAACATAAAATATCTATGTTTTGCCCTGCGCTTACAGATGGTAGCCTAGGTGACATGATGTATTTCCACTCTTTCTGTCACCCCGGATTAGTGGTAGATATTTTGTCCGATTTGCGACATCTAAACACTATGGCTGTGAAAGCCACCAAATCGGGAATGATTATAATTGGTGGCGGTATTATAAAGCATCACATATGCAATGCGAATTTGATGAAAAATGGAGCCGATTATTAGGCTTTTATTAACACAGCTTCGGAATTCGATGGCAGTGACAGTGGTGCTCGACCAGATGAGGCTATTTCTTGGGGTAAAATAAAGAAAGAAGCTTCACCAGTTAAGGTGTATGCAGAAGCTAGTTTAGTAGAGCCATTGATTGTTGGTGAGACTTTTGTTAAAAGACATTCCAATGAAAAAAAAAGGAAACGAACCATGATAATAAATAATTGTAAAAAAATGCAAATTTGTGGACTTTAATTTGTAATAGTAAACGAACTTTTTAATAAAGCTTAGTCAATATCGACTTACGATCTTCGTCACTAGAAGATATATATTTATATTCGATCAAGGCCTGTTAACTCGTTTGAGATTATTTAATTTATTGGCATATGTATGTATTTCTCATATACTCTTTATTCCAACGAAATTTAACAAATTTTATTTACATTATAACCAAACTACCACCCAGGATTGTATCTTTTTGCATGCAAAAATTTAGAAATACTTGAAGCGTGTTTAACAATTGCACAAAAAAAAAACAACTGATTTAACATCAAACAACAAGTAATCTTATATATAAAAATGAATCGCAAAATGTATTGGTAAGCGCATAACTCAAAAACGCCTGGACCAATTTTGCCAATTCTTTTTTTTAAATGTTCGTTGAGGCTCAAGGATGGTTTTTACGGCAAGAAAAATTCGAATAATTGCCGAAAAACCTCTAAAAACAGCCCTTTTCTTTTTCCAATACAAACGAATGAATGTTTGTTTATTACTAACGCTAAGGGAACGACTAAACCAATTTTGATTAAGTTTTCAGAGAATGTTCCGTGTGGATCGGGGAAGGTTTAGAAATAAAAAAAAACCTCTATGCTTCTCATGAGGAAAAGTTGGAAAATTGGACAATTCCAAAAAGTTTATTTTTTCCATACAAATTTTTTGTTCAACTTTTGGTTTTTTTGTTTTTCAATTATTTGAATCGTTCAAATTTGTCGTTTGCTTTGTCGTTTGAAAATTATTCAGTGAAATTCTTATGCGTGTTGCACACAAAGTGATCAATTGTTACGATGCCACGAAGAAGTCGCGGTAATATTGGTCGTCATTCTTTTTGGCATCAACATACATTAGCAGCCCAAGGCACATGACCGAGTACTCTCAGGATACGATGACATACGTGTGGTATTATGGGTCGCGGTCAATCAGAAAGCGATCGTCACGTTGTCACAACAAGACTTTTCAAGCAACAGCTTCAATGGACTTTATTTTGAAGCAACGTATGTATATATGGTGCTGTTAGGTGCTAGATGCACTCTGTTGAGTGGCTAAAGAGAGGTTTGCCGCACGCACACATTCTTCTTTGAATAGTGGATGGTGGTTACACCAGATCAAATTGATGAAATCATTCAATCATCGAAAATTCCTGATGCAAAGAAAGATCCAGTATTATAAGAAGTGATGAAAACCAATATGGTTCATGGACCTTGCGGACACCACAATACCACTTCGGTTTGTATGTCTGACAATAAATGCACGAAACACTATCCATGTGCTTTTCTTTCGGAAACACAAACTGGAAATGATGTATATCAACCGCATCGGCGTCGCTCACCAGACGACAATGACAGAACATTTCGCATTCAATTTACAGGCGTGAATATCGAACAACACATCGAAGTTGACAACACATGGATCGTACCATATTCACCACTGTTGTCTAATTCACATTCAAAAGTCATGTCAATGTTGCGTTTTGCGATTTGTTGTAATCGATAAAATACGTTTGTAAGTACGTCACCAAATGAAGCAATATGGCGGTCATTGGTCTTGAACGATTCGGTCGATACGTGAACTGTAATGAAGCGCTTTGTAGGATATTTACTTTTGCAATTCATGAACGTTTTCCGACTGTTGTGCGTCTCGAAGTTAATTTGGAGAATGACCAAAGAGTATATTTCTACCCAGAGAATACAGTATGTCCAGTGGAAACACCGCCACCAACAAAATTAATGTTTACGAGTTTTTTCTCAACGTTCGTCAGTAAACCGTTTGCGAGAGCTTGCTCTATTTGAAAATGCCTCGATATTATACATATGTATAATTCATCGTCGAAGAAAAAGTTACGCAGAAAGCAAGGCCAACCAGTAGATGGTTTTACGCAATTCCCCCGAAAAACGACGATTGCTTTTATCTTTGAATTAGGAGCCATATGGCCCCCCGCAGGAAATCAACCCTTTAACCCATTCAAAATTCCGTTATTAAATACAGCTATTCTATTATCTTCAGGAGCAACAGTTACATGAGCCCACCACAGTTTAATAGAGGGTAACCATTCCATTTGGTTCAAATTCATTTGAGTCATTGCATACTGTGAACGGTACGATGTGTGAATCTTTTTGTATCATGCCATTAATTACAGTTGCTGGAACATGATAATCACTGGAATCAAACGAAGGACGATGCGATAGCTACTTCGAATGCCACTGAAGTTCGCACACTTTTCGAGATGATCAGCCTTCAAATCCGCGTCAATTATGGGATACGACCAAAAATTATATTGCCGAAGACATTTTACATCGTATACGCTAAGAATTGGAAATGAGTTAATACTGGTTGATACTTCCGGTGGTTTGATATCAATTCCATATGCCGTTTATCAATTCACGAAAGATGGACTCATCACGAATGTGTATATGAACATTTGTCAAATTATCGTAAGTACGATTCCTTGAGTGCACACGTAATGTCAGCTCCCACAAATACCTATATTGTTGACTTAAACTGGAAGATTCAAAGTCAAATTCCGGGAGACTTGCGTCTAACAAATCTATCGATCGTCTTGGCAATGAAGACGACACCGTGAATTATCCAGTGGAATTTCTAAACTTTTTGGAGAGGCTTGGTATGCCACCGCGTCATTTGCGTCTCAAAGTTGAATCTGTAGTTATGATGTTTCGCAATCTGATTGTGACGCATCTATCAAATATAAGGGGCAGAATGCCTGATTCTACGGATTTATTTTGAGTTCTAACGATTTCCCATTTCAGGTCAAACGTATTCCGTTTCCAGTGAAAATGGAATTTGAGATGACGATCAATAGGATAGTCGTATTGTGAGTTTCATAAATTTGGAAATGCTATGTTTTCACACGACGAGATATACGTGGCGTGCTTACGAGTTGAAAAACCATCTTCTCTGTACATTTACGCACCACCGGAACAGAAACAAAAAAATGTTGTTTATCAAGCTGCGTTACATTGAAAAAATTGTAGAAAAATCGCAAATAAATGATTATCAGCACAATATGAATTTATATTTTTTCATTTCAAAACACATAATTTCACGCAGGACAACGGCTGCGGAGTCAGCTATTATCCCAATTAAATTGAACAGATATTCAAAGTATTTCAATTGAATCACTTAAATAACGTAAACACTTGCATTACTTAATATATTTTAAGGTGTTGATCATCAAAATTTAAAATTTATATGTAGCTCAAATGCTAACACAACACCTTGATTACCATGAAAGTAGCAAAAAAAGTGTTACACAACCCCCTAAGATTTCTTAGAGTTGAGTATATGTATGTAAACAAAGCAAAGGTTTATTACTGTATATACTGAGAACATAACTATTGTCCAAATATATCATCTCTGCCTCCTTAGGTCCAAGCCATCAAAATCGATATACTGTTAGCTCGCCAGGTGTAATGCTTCTACTGACACAACCAGCTGGGTTATGAGAATGTCAGCACCTGTATACTACGAAACCGATTGATATGAATGGTTTTAGTGTTCCAGGATACTTCCTCAGCCAACGCAATACAATCGCTGTGTCCGACCATAGATAGTAGCGAACGTTAACTAGTCCCAACGAATCCCGCACTTTCGGGAACGTCTCGGCAAGAAGTAAGTCTACCGCAAGTTCCAGGCATGGTATGGTAGCAGCCTTGAGTGGCCTCATCCTGGTGCGTGCCGTCAGAAAAGTGAAACGTACAGAACCGTCTGTGGTAGTTGTGGAATCATGCCCATTCACCGCTCGATAGGAATTTGATTAAGTTCTGGAAGCAGTGACCGATACTTCAGCCATTCGCGTCAAAGATCGTCAGGTAATGGTGAGTGCCAAGACAGACGGGCAAACCACAGTCGCTGCGTGAATATTTCCCGATAACGATAACAGGCGATAACAACACAGAAGGATCAAAGAGTCGTGCCACCTCGCTGATTACACGGCGCTTCCTTGGTATGGTTTGGTAAAAGGTTCGTCTGGTCTTCCACCGATGACTTCACCTTCTGTGAGATGCCCCTCAAAGTTCCGCGCCAATTAGAACGTTGATAATTCCAGGCATACTAAACTGGTTGTCCGCCAAATCTATGCCTCCCGAGTGCCAAACTTAGTTGTTGTTCATCTCAGAGCAACCGTTACGCTACCTTTCACTAATGTATTGATGGTCGCACCTGCACTGTCCCCCTTCAAGTCACATTATTTTCGTGAATGTAGCTGCAAACAGTTTTTTAGACGATCCGTTATAAAGCTAACCTGTGATTCAGGATCACACAGAACTCGCGCCACTCGCTGCACAGATGCTTCTCCAAAGGCATATGCAAGCGCTGTTGCTAAAAGAGTTATCGGCTTTGGATTGGAATCGGTGGGCCTTGCTGATGCGGCTAACCATGCTGTTTTAGATGTCCGCACCTCCTCAGGCATCTTATTGCATACGGCGGGTGTGTGTTATTGAACTTCTCTCGGCATAAGAATATGTTGTGCTTCCGACCATAATTTTGACAACTACCAGACACCAGAACACTATCTTGCTGCAACTGCACATTTAAGCATCAAGAATATTAGCGAAGCATTTAAGTTCTGTCGAAGAATGGCTAGCGAACTGGCGTATTAATGTGAATTAATAGAAGTGTAGTAACATATGTATATCGGTATTCACCAATATAGAAGGCTCACGTGGAGAAAACACATCTCTAGTAAAATAACATATATGAAAACTAGAGCTGCAAATTTAAATTGGTTTTTAAATAAAAACTTTAAACTTAGCCTAGACAACAAAATGTTTTTATATAATACAACTGTGGGGTATGACCTCGATCGCAATCGAAAATGCTTCGAACAATTACGTGTTCACCATGGTACATGCGCGACAAAAATATCCATAAAGACCTTGGCATTCCTATGGTAAATAAAGAAGTAGAAGATAGCAAAATTAAATATACAGTGGACCAATAAAGTTTACATACACCAAGTTCTATTAAATTACGGCACGTTTATTTGTTATAAAATGAATAAATTTTGTGGTTTTATTTTCTATCCATTTCAAAAGATGTATATTTAACATTAAATTTAGTATATCAAAATTTTTTTTTTAACTTCTATTCGCTGGACAATCATCTTGGCATGCGTATTACAAGAAAAATTTAAATCTTCGATGGATTTTATTATTAAGCATCACGTTTGTGGAGAGACACGCTGCTGGATGAATTCCATATAGCAGAAAATAGGATTTCCACATGCACATATATATTTTAGTTTGGTTAATAAAAAAATTGCTCCAGATCAAATTGACCAAATAATCCCAACAGAAATATCAGACAAGGACAGAAATATGATAGTGCATTCAACAAAAATTCAATATGCGTGCCTGACGAGGAAATGCCCGAGATGACATCCAAGAAACTTGGTTTCTGATATCATCACTGGATACCTTCTTTAAAATCGTCGTTCAGTTGAGGATGGCTGTATGAAGCTTTGATGTCGAAGGCGATAATCGTTAGGGTGTGCTATACTCGTATTCACTGTTGCTCTCACATATGTACTGTTAATGTTGAATATTGCAATTCAGTGAAATCGATCAATTACACTCTTGAGAATGGACAGCGCGTGTACTTCACAGCAGATAATATCCCTACAAGGTGGAGGTAACCAATTTACTACTACATTTGTAAAGTTTCACTTTTTATACTACTATATATCCATATTTAACTTTTTGTTTTGAAATGGAAAATTATGTTGTAAAAGTGGCAACATTAAGCATACATAATTTTTGAATGTGTAAAACGTAGACGTACATATTGACAGTGAAACTGTTAAAATTTATTCGCCATTTGAAGAGCGCCAGATAAATTGCTAAATTTGTTTGATCCGAAAGTTTATAACATTATATATAAAAATGAAACACTATTTTCGACGCCTTGTCAAAAAATGAAGGGTCCACCGTTCCGAAAGTTAATCAATTGAATTCAGTTCGTAATTAGAAATTATAATAAATTTTTTCAGGGACAATAATTCAAGGGCGCCGATTCTACATGACATGTGATCCCTTAATGTCTTGTCCGGGTAGTTCATGCAACCACAAAGGTACACTATAAATGTTTTTACATTAAATATTTATATTATATACATTTATTTATTTTTAGACCTGTCAAAGGATAATACGTCCTTTAGCGAAGACAAAAAAGTCATTAAGGATGCCATGCAACAAATTAATTCGCGGTTCACGTCTATTGAAAAGATCCGTGCCGAAGAGGTATTTTTACAAACCTTTCTTTACTTTCTGTATTCAAAAGTTTTTGTTATTTCAGATGCCGGAAAAAACTGAAGCCTAAAGCAAAAATTTGCGTGAATGCAAAGTACTGACGGCTAGAACTCAGAAGCCCCTTGGCCGCAGTACCAGTGATATAAAGGATGAAGAGTATTTGGAGCTTTCATCCAAAATTCACATGTCATCGGCAGAACAACTACTGATTGATGAAACGCTGTTAAAAGCAAAGCCCAGTGTTGATGCAATGACTTATATATTGAATGCAAATTGAATATACTTTTTATGATTATATTAATAATTATTTCTTTTCATGTGTAGATGCGGCTACTAGTAAAGGCAAAGGACCATAAAGGTAGTGTGGACGGTGTCGTTCGTTCATTATTTTCAGACGAGTTAATGGCTAACTACCATTTGGAGGGACGTAGGGGAAAATTTGCGCCTTTTGAAACTAAACATACGTATATGTATAATACTAAATTTAGAATAGCATTGCAAATAGTTTTTCCAGAAATAAGCAACATAAACATAAATTTAAAATTAAGTCTAATTAACTAAAGTAGATATATACAAAGTTACGTTATTTTTAACTTAGATTAAGTTGTAAATAATATTTAGTTTAACGATGCACTTAGTAATTTTAGTTTTAGATTAATCATATATTACATAAAAATTAGTATAACCATATAAAATAAAAAAAAGTCAAAATTAATAAAACAACAAAATAAATTTAAAAATAATAGTATGAATTTTTCAAAAATTGTTTTTTTTTTAACTTAAAGTTTATATATATGTATATACATATTATACTACAAGTTCTATTATAGATTTGTTTTATTATTTTAGGCTTCGCAAATGGGGTTGTTGTGCCTTGACTAATGTAAAGTATTATATCCAAATTATTTGCGGTAATGCCTTTTTATTTTAGTGTTTAATTTATTACCATTATTATTGATTGTGGCTGTATCTCTGTATTTTACAAAGCGTTTTTATTGTTTTCTTTATAATTTTTTCTTAGTTTCGAATGGTTGAATAGTGAAACGCGTTCACAGCAGGCTTTAGACACCTTGGCGAAAAGGTTGCGCAGAGTTTGGGTGAACCTGCTATACATTTAAGTATGGCTACGTAATGCCTAAACTAATTAATTATTTACTTAGGCCCGAACAGTTATTTGTTAAACATTGGTAAACTAAAATGTTAACTGGTACTTAGTATTAACAGTGTAAAGTTTAACTAATACTTCTCTTAACGGCAATAAGTGGTAGCACCGTCATATTTCTGGATTTCAATGTTATATGATTTCTGTTTACATTAATACATATTTGAATATTTGAAAATGGAAAGATATGGAAAAAAACGCGCCGCATATCGAAAGTTTTTACTCTAACAGCGTTCAGCTCATTCCTATTTCTCGGAAAATGAATATATTCATTTCTCAGAAGAGCAATATGATGTTACTACTTCGACAACTCTTGTGCTTATGATACCCCAAAGAGAAAGTTTGGACGATTACTGTTATATTCGCAAGATATTTACAAATATTATCAATGAGAGCAATTGTCAATTATACTTTCACAACAACAGCTGTTTGACTAGTAGTTAACTAACAGAGATTGGGGGTTTAACTAATAGTTAACTAAACATTGTTAATAAAAAGTAGTTGGTTAAGCCGTTAGTTTTGGTTAACTAATCACTGTGAGCTCGGCCCTTAGTGTTTCTTATGTGCTTGTAGATGATACTTAACTCTTTCCAATTTGCTGGTGTGTCGTCAAATAACGTAACGTTATTGTGTTATATGTTGCTCCTAAAAATTTATTAAATTGTTTCTAACTGCAGATAGAAATTCTGATGTATGCGTCCTTCAGAAACAGTTCTATAAAATGTTCGTCGCTTGACAGGAAAGTAATAACAAAGATCAGTTTCTCCAGTCTAATATTGATTACAGAATAAAAAAGAAGTGTAGTAAGAGTACACTTTGAACAAAAAATGGAATAACTTTTTGCAGCTTTTGTAAATTATACAAAGTATAACAATAAAAGCTATATATGTGCCATATATAAACTTTTTACCAAGCAAATAATAAGAATATAGTAAATAACATACACATGTAAATGTTGCGAAAAAGTTGATTGTGCGAAGGAAAATTCAGTTTGTAGTGTATATATAAATGTAAGTACTTAAAAGCTAACCTAAAAAAATTACCAAAAATTTGTAAAAATTATTGCAAATGTAAATGGTCAAAGCTAATATTATATATTAAATAATTACAGAAAATTTATTAAAATAGAGAGGAAAAATATAATATATGTATAAACATATAAACATAAAAATAAATTAAATAGGAAGAAATAAAAGAAAAATTTTAAATCGTTTTATTTATTAACCAATGAATAACTTAACAAATAACCCATAGCAAGCGGCGAAATGGGCAATGCGCCGGATTTTCATTTAAATACTTATAAAGTGGGTAACCAAAACCGAAAATCCAGCAAATCAACGCCTAAAGTGACATCACCCATTCTCCAGTGAACAGTCCGAAGAAGCACCGATCTATACAAAATCATATTCTTACCCAACCAATGGGGCGAAGTAGAAAGACAAATAATAGAACTTCTAAACAGTGGTGTAATAAGGCCTTCAATAAGTCCGTACAACTCCCCATTGTGGATTTTTCAAAAAAACTATGTTTCTCGGGAGAAAAAGAGCACACAGTAGTGCAGATTTTAAACGACTAAATGCAATAACAATACCTGATTCCTATCCAATACCTGATATAAACAACACTCTCGCTAGATTAGGCAAATGTAAGTATTTTATTAAACCAGGATGAAGGAAAGGGACATAGAAAAGACAGCCAATGGTACATATGTATTTACTAGGTTGCCATTCGTTCTTAAAAATGCCCCTTCCATTTTTCAGAGAATGATCAATGATGTTCTCAAAACGCTTATAGGAAAATTTTGCTACGTTTATATCCACGACATTATAATAATAGGGAAAACTAAAGGAGAAAATTTGATAAGTTTCAAGCTACAGCAGTGACTATTTACGGAGTTAAAAGTCCACTCTCACTTACCTCTGTATACAGTCCTCCAAGGCATCAAATCCAATTTGAAGAGTACCAACACTTAATAAACAGACACAGGTATAGATTCATAATGGGTGGAGATTTCAACGCAAAGAACACGCACTGGGGCTCAAGGCTTACGACTACAAAGGGGATAGAACTCTATAAAGCACTGCAATCAACCGGAAGTTACGCATTCTCGACGAACTTGCCATTATATAAGCCATCAGATAATCAAAAGATTCCAGACTTGATAGATTTTTCATTGTTGGCAAAATATCCTGGAATTATTTGTCGATCAATCAGGGTTATGATCTTAACTCAGATCATTCCCCTATCTATTTAAGCTTTAGTGAAACCGTCATCTTTAAAGACAAAACAGCGGCCTTATATAATAAACGTACAGATTGGGAATATTTTAGAACAATGATGGAATGTTACGAAAGTAAATATGACTCTATATTAAATATAGATCTGATGGAATCTGAAATTTTACACTTCACAGCAAGTATACAACACGCAGCGTGGAAAAGTACACCCGAATTAAAGGAAATTGCTGTAAACTCTCAATATCCTCATGATAATGGGTTGTCAAAAAAGTCTTGTTGTATTTTGATTGAACCAATTCGTGTGGCATCCATACATCGAGCTTCTTAGTGACTCCAAGCTTCTTCAAATGGTATATAACGGTTTGATGACTACTATGCCGGTCTCTTTCGACCAATTCAGCGATTTTATCGCAATTTTCGATGACAGACCTTCCGGAGCGTGGCGCATTTTGACCACCTCTACACCAGAACGAAAACGTTGAAACCATCCCTGTGCGGTGGAAATGGAAACTGTATCGGGTCCATAAACTGCACAAATTTTATTGGCGGCTTGAGATGCATTTTTGCCTTTATCGTAGTAGTACTGTAAACTATGCCGTATTTTCTCCTTATTTTGCTCCATGTTTGCGATGCTATAACTCACGAACGACTTAAAAGAAACGACAATCAATCAAACAAGTGTTAGCGCGTGAAACGAGCTTTCCAAAAAGGTATAGCACGCGACGAATAAAATTATAACTACGCGCTTTCAGTGCCAACTAGCGAAAGTACCACAAGACTTTTTTGACAATAAGGGAAACAATTAAATTAAAGAGAAAGCTTCGACGTAAGTGGCATCAAACTCGTTGCCCAGCTGATAAATCTATTTTGAATAAAGTCCCTAAAGATCTTAATCGGAAAATTAAGAGGTTCAAAAATGAAAGTTTCACAAAATATCTTCGTTCCCTAAGCAATGGAAAAAAGTTCCGACTACTCTCTTTGGAAAAGCTGTAAAAGACTACAAACACCAGAAACTCAAGTATGTCCCATTAAAATAAGTGCTGATAGCTGGGCCAGAGACGATTCAAAAAAAGCAGAAGTATTTTCGGATTATTGAACCAAAATATTCTCCCCATAGGAAACACACGTTGATTATCCTACTGCTTCCAGTCAAGAAAACGAAAAAATTCCATGTTGCACAAGTAGTGAGCTAAGTGAGGAAATCAAAAACCCTAAAAACAAAAAATCCACCGGTTACGACCTGATTACTGCCGAGGTCCTAAAACAGCTTCCTCAAATAAGTATAGTAAAAATTACCAACATTATTAACGCAGCTTTTCATCTTAAATACGTGCCAACTTATTGAAAAATTGCTAAAATTTTCATGATTCCAAAGCCAGTAAAACCAGGATATGATGTATCTTCTTACAGGCCCATATCACTTCTACCGATAATATCGAAGCTATTTGAGAAAATTCTCATAAAGCGTATCAATAAAATCATTAAACGAAAAACAATAATTCCAGCGCATCAATTTGGGTTTCGAGCCAACCATTCTACGATTGAGCAAATCCACAGGATAACACACATTATTGAAAAAGTCTTTGAGGAAAAAAAATTCTGTTCTGCCGTGTTTTTGGATGTTGCAAAAGCGTTCGATAAAGTTTGTCACAAAGGACTGCTTTCGAAACTGAAACTAATTTTACCGAAACAGTATTATGACATCATAAAATCGTATTTATCTGACCGCTACTTTCGCGTTAAACAAGGAGACAAATATTCTGATCTTAGGGAAATAAAAGCAGGAGTTCCACAAAGTAGTGTGTTGGGCCCTCTTCTTTATATTCTATTCACGCACGACCTGCCAATAGACTGCAATTGCAGATGATATCGCGTTGCTTGCTGTTGGTAATAGTAAACACGAGTCCACTAATAATCTCCAAAAAATAAAGTCGTACAATGGGCAAAGAAATGGCAGATAAAGCTGAATGAAGCTAAGTCTGTAAACATTGTTTTTACATATAACAAGATACAGTGCATACCAATTTTCATAGACGGTGCTCGAATACCGTATTTTAATTCCGCTAAATACTTAGGAATGACGCTTGACACTAAGCTACGGTGGAAAGTTCACGTAAAAAACAAACGTAAGGAGCTGGACATGCGACTCAAAAATTACAATTGGTTAATCGGTAACAAATCATTGTTATCCATCGAAAATAAGTTACTTATCTATAAACAAATAATCCGACCGATATGGAGCTATGGTGCACAACTCTGGGGATGTACTAACACAAACAATAAGAAAGTCATCCAACAATTCCAAAACAAAGTACTAAGACTAATTGTCAAAGCGCCTTGGTATTGTAGATGTGCTGATATAGAGCGTGATCTAGGCGTAAACTCGGTTAACGCAGAAATATTAAAAATTGCAACAGCACATAACGGGTGATTTTTTAAGAGCTTGATAACTTTTTAAAAAAAAAAAACGCATAAAATTTGCAAAATCTCATCGGTTCTTTATTTGAAACGTTAGATTGGTTCATGACATTTACTTTTTGAAGATAATTTCATTTAAATGTTGACCGCGGCTGCGTCTTAGGTGGTCCATTCGGAAAGTCCAATTTTGGGCAACTTTTTCGAGCATTTCGGCCGGAATAGCCCGAATTTCTTCGGAAATGTTGTCTTCCAAAGCTGGAATAGTTGCTGGCTTATTTCTGTAGACTTTAGACTTGACGTAGCCCCACAAAAAATAGTCTAAAGGCGTTAAATCGCATGATCTTGGTGGCCAACTTACGGGTCCATTTCTTGAGATGAATTGTTGTCCGAAGTTTTCCCTCAAAATGGCCATAGAATCGCGAGCTGTGTGGCATGTAGCGCCATCTTGTTGAAACCACATGTCAACCAAGTTCAGTTCTTCCATTTTTGGCAACAAAAAGTTTGTTAGCATCGAACGATAGCGATCGCCATTCACCGTAACGTTGCGTCCAACAGCATCTTTGAAAAAATACGGTCCAATGATTCCACCAGCGTACAAACCACACCAAACAGTGCATTTTTCGGGATGCATGGGCAGTTCTTGAACGGCTTCTGGTTGCTCTTCACCCCAAATGCGGCAATTTTGCTTATTTACGTAGCCATTCAACCAGAAATGAGCCTCATCGCTCATCGGACACGGACGCGAAACACATTTCGAACCGAACACTGATTTTGGTAATAAAATTCAATGATTTGCAAGCGTTGCTCGTTAGTAAGTCTATTCATGATGAAATGTCAAAGCATACTGAGCATCTTTCTCTTTGACACCATGTCTGACATCCCACGTGATCTGTCAAATACTACTGCATGAAAATCCTAACCTCAAAAAAATCACCCGTTAGTGAAAGATTGCTACAGCATTGTAACGAAGAAGTAGTTATGTTAACTTCTGGAGATGGGCCACCAAGACGACATAAACGCCTCAAACCCAGCGATCTTTTAAATTAGCCAATACTCTTATAGCAGTTTTGTGATTTTGTAATTAAATGTTTATGTCACATTCCAGTTGCTTGTTAGTCCTTTCTTTTATTTGAACTAGTTGCAATGTATGAACAAAATAAAAAAAAAAAAAACTTTTTCTATATATTAAATGAAGAGTTTATAATATCATGAATTTCATACCAGGTTTCTAGTGTAGTGTAAAATGGGGTCGTGATATTAGGTTTTATAATTTTCGTTAGTGTATCTATCAAGTCTTGTGGTGTGACGTAATTAACATAAAATCTCTCGTGGTTTGCAAAAATTATTGCTCTTTCTAATGCATTTTGTTCACATTTTTTTTATCACAATTTGTGTTGTAAATTGGTTCAGTGAAGCGCCGACATCTTTAATTCTGATTGACGAGGATTATTCCTGCGAGTGTATTGAGTCGTTCGTAGTTACGTTTACTTGATGGCTGAGTGCGTCGGCTACTACATTTAAATCTCCTTAAATATATTTAATTTTTTCTCCGTATTCTTCTATAAAATTTTTTCATCGTTTTAATTTTGAATTTGGGTTGTCCTCTGATATTGAAAAAATTAGGGATTGATGATCGGTGTAAATAGTAGTATTACTAGGGCGACCATACAGATAATTCTTAAGTTTCTTGAGTTCCCAAACGATTGCTAACATTTCTTTTTCGTTTGTTGAGTAATTTTGTTCAGTGCTCGTTAATGTACGTGAAATGAATGCTATAGGTTTCCTGCCTTGTGGCAATGCAGCTCCAATCGCATGATTGCTTGCGTCTGTAGTCAAATCAAATCCTTTTCCAAAATCTGGTTGGAATAACTTATATTTGTTATTTCTAAATTTCTAAATCATATACCTATAAAAAATATGGTATACATACATAGTTTTCTATTTATAAACATTTTTTTTTTATGTTTCAATTCAGTTTATAGGCTTTAATGGCCTACTGAACTGTGCAGTATCTACTTTTTTGGGATTGCTGTAGTGGTATGGGTTAAATCTTTTAGCAGTTTTTTGTCTGCTTGCAGCAAGAATTTTAATATATAGATTTTTATTTCGTAAATTAAGCGTTACATTTTCTCTTTTAATGTTTTCTGTGTCAATGGCTTTCTTTTTATTTGTTTCAGATCTTTCTTTGACTTCATTAAAATCTATGTGTATTTTATTTATGAAATCTATTGGCTTAAGTTTATTTGTACTATAAGTTGTGTTGTTGTTGTGTTGTTGTGTTGTGTTGTTATAAAAGTTTATTGCTTTTAGTATCAATTCCTCAGAGTCATTAATCTTTTCAGCGTTTTTTAGTATTTTTA
The DNA here is from genome assembly GCA_027475135.1 of Bactrocera correcta. Classification (NCBI taxonomy): domain Eukaryota; kingdom Metazoa; phylum Arthropoda; class Insecta; order Diptera; family Tephritidae; genus Bactrocera; species Bactrocera correcta. The sequence goes on from CM050322.1 coordinate 23,668,302, forward strand.
TGTGTTCTAAAAGAGTATCCGAATTCCCGGTGTGAGAGTTCGGTGTTGTAAAATGGGTTTCTATATTGTTTTCTTGACAGAATAATTTTATAAGCGCATTATTAAATTCATTATCCATAACAATTTTATCAGGTTTTCCTAAGAACGCGATTCGCTCTTCAATTTTAGTTTTTACTGTTAACATATTTTTATCGTTTAATTTATGTGCTGTCCCCAACTTAGTGAATTTATCGATTGTTGTTAAAAATGAAGTTTTTTGTATTTGAAAAATGTCTATATGTATTATTTGATTAGCTTTTTCTGGTGTTATAGTATGTTGAAATTTTTTATTTATGGGTTTTCTATCGTAATTATTTTCATTACAAAGTCTACAGTTATTACAGTATCTATTTATTAGTTTTATTAATTTCGGATTAAAATAATTATCTTTTAGTTCATTGTAGTTTTCATGAATTCCTCTGTGGTTACCTTTCGTGTGAATATCATTAATGATACTCAACAAAGATTCCTCGGATGCAACATCACGTGCAATTTTAGAACATTTTATAAAGTTTATTTTATTATTGTTAGAAATTAATTGTGTTAATTTATTTTGAATTATATTGTATTTATTATTTTCGAGTTCCGAGTATATACCAACTTTTCCATTTGTCGTCTGAACAAATAATTCAAATAATGTGTATTATTTAAATCATTTTCAGACACGTATAATATTTTATATTTTTTGAAAAGTATTTCTATTTCCTTATGTTTATTTTTTACTAATCTAATTTGCGTTCTGTATTTGTTGACGGTTTTATTTCTCATGAAAAATTTATTATTTAAACTTTCTTCCATACTATGAACTTCAGCTAAAGGCGATTGAGTCAGCTGCACTCTGCTCAAAAAGTCCACGTTATTCTCCTTGCCTTTTATGTATTCGATATCAAAGTAAAACCCGTCTAGTAAAATTTTCCACCTGATGATTCGCGAATTTGGGTCCTTAAGCGAATAAAGCCATTTCAGGGGCCCGTGATCAGTTTGGACTAGGAACTTTCGACCGTAAAGGTATGGACGATAATATTTTACTGACCATACAATGGCTAACAGCTCCTTCTCTAACTTTGAGTAATTTTGTTCGTGCCCATTCAGAGTCCTACTGGTATAACTTATCGGTTTTCCTTCTTGGCTTAATACCGCGCCAATGGCTACGTTACTAGCATCAGTAGTTAATACGAACTTTTTACTAAAATAGGGATAGCGCAATAATGGCGGATTTACTAAAATATTCTTTAACTTTTCGAAGGACTCAATGTATGATTTGTCGTTAACATCAATTTTACTGTTTTTCTTCAAATATTTAATTATAGGATTAGCTACTAAAAAATAGTTTTTAATGAATTTGCGGTAATAGCCGGTTAGGCCCAGAAAAGATTTAATATCTTTAACTGTTTTTGCTAGTTCCAAATTTTTTATAATACTTATTTTTTCGGGGTTTGGTTTTATTCCCGCATTTGTTATAATATGACAAAGGAAACTTGTTACTTTTAGGTTAAATTCATTTAGTTTATTAAATATTTTTTGCAACCTTTCTAAATGTTCGGTTAAAGATGTCGAAAATACTAATATGTATATTATTATTTAAATTTATTTTATTGTTATTAATTATAAGATTATTATTCTGAAAGTCTGTTATTGCACCGAAAGGGCGTAAAATATTTATTCCTATTTTGCAATCAAACTTTTTATCGATAAAATTCACTAACTTAACGGACATTGTATTATTTTTTTCTTTAAATTCGCTTGGCACCTCAACAATGACTTCTTCTTTTATTATATTATCACCAACTAGGCTGTGCAACAAAATTGGTTTTATTAATTGACTAGTATTGCGGAAACTATAATTATTACTTTGTGGGTATGGATTAAAATTTTTGTTTTTAAACTCTTTAAAGATTTTATCAACCTTACCACTGGGGGGGGGGGGGGGGGATTAAATAATTCTTGTGTCGAGTGAGAAATCTTTCTTTAGAATCTAACTTATCTAATTAAATATATATTTACAGTACACCACATGGGGTTGTTTTCAACTATACAATACATGTGTGTGTGTGTGTGTATGTTGTCATACAAGTATAATTTATGTTGCTTGGTTTGGGTTGTTTTCAAGTGCACGTGTGCATTTGTAGTCAATTGCCCAAACCTAAGTAAATATGTTTATTATGTATTTTTTTGTACGTATGTTCAATATATTTCAACATAGATATCTAATATTTGTGGACTGTATGATTTTATTGCAATAGCTAGAATATTTCTTATCTTATGTAAAGAATATAAAAATGTCTAAATATGAGTATATTAATTTATACCGCCTTTTTGAAATGAACATGTTCAATTTTGAACAATTTTGGTTATGAAAATTTCCGAAATTTGTATTGAAACTATTAGGGTATGTATTATTTTCGCTTTGAAAATTGGAACAATTTGCTCTGGAATTGTTAAAGTTATTATATTGGCTACCCAAATTAGACAAGTTGTTAGAATTTTGATACCGCTGAACATTCATACCATTTGAATAGTTATGTCTATTTCGAATGTTATGAGAATTATTTTTGCTGCTTGAATAGTTATTATTATTTTGTAAATTATTATATGGAAAGCTATTTGCATGTTTATAATTTACTAATTGGATATCTTTCAATAAATTATTTTGTAAATAAAACGTATAAGCTGTATTTATCGAGCTTATATTATTTTGCAGTAAAAGAGATTTAATATGTACTAGTAAATAATTGGCATAAACATCAAAAATTAATTTTTCGTTATTTAAGGGAGTATAGATTTCGTTAGGTTTTAAAGAGTATTACGTGTTCATTTGGCTTAATATCATTCTTAACTTACAATGTAACTCTTCAATGCTTACGGCTTCGATATTAAGAGCATCTATTCTTAAATTAAAAAACGTTGTCTTTATTCCAAATTCTTCTTTAAGTTTACTCACAATATCATCCCAGGTAGGATTAACTGATGTCTCAACTGCTCTTAATGCGTTTCCCTGTAAACGGTAGCTAAGAACTCTTTGCAAAGTACCTAAGTGGTCAATTGGAGTCAATTGGAGAACGGTTGAGACGTCTCGAAAATAATTACTAAGTGAGTACTCACTACTTCTAGTAAACGGCGGTAGGCTTCTCGTAAACATTCAGCTACTGTCAACGCCATTGTTTTGTTTTTGTCAAAAAGGTTCTGTTTCCTCTACAGTTTGTGCAAACTGCTCTTGTGGCGTTGTTGTTGTAGATTTTCTGCTTTGCTGATGTTAACAAATTTACAATGCAAACGATGAATATGTATATATATAGTATATTTTTTTTTTGTTTTTGTTGTCTTTCAAGATGAAATGATTTTTTTCTGTATATTAAATATGGTATTGCTCTATTCCCCTTTTTTTCAAGTTCAAATGAATGTAAAGATATGAATTTTGTCTTTTCAAGGTCAGATGAAAGTCACTTACTTTCATTAGAACATATGTGGTTTTGTTGTTGTAATATATTGTTCTGGTTGCATTGACTTTACAATTTTTATTTCTTTTATATGCAAACCACGTTTGTAATTCGAACGCTATTTTTTTTTTGGAGTTTTTCTTTTTTTTCGATAAATGTTTATTCCACAATATACATATACTTATGTGTGGTCAAATTTAAGAACAAACTCAAACCACAAACACAAAGTACTTATTTTAGCATTAAGTTTTGAAGTGTTCTTTTCATTTATTTATTTAATTAAATCACAAAATGTTATTAATTTGCTTTGCGCGCAAAATGTTCGGTTCGGATACGAAAATTTAACACAAAGTATCCCATCCTCGTCGCCAGAAATACTCAGCTGAATTAAATACTGATACTGAATGTTGCGGTTGAAAATACAAGTATGTATGTATATGAATCTTTATTGTTTGATCATTACTCTTCAACTAACTTAACGATTGTCAAAATCTGTTAACAACGTTGAGTTCAAACTTAAAAAACTAAGTATTTAAAATTAGCAGTAAATCTTATTCGAGAGTGAGAGCGAGAAAAGAAAGAGTTTGACATATTTATATATAACTCGTATATATATATATATATATATATATATATATATATATGTATGTATGGCTGTATATATTTTTCTCCTTTAGCTTTTCTTTAATTTTTATGTTTTATTTATTTCTTTATTTTTTGTTTTTGTATGTACTTCGGTACCACTGCACTACACGTTTTTGCTTCGTGTTTTCTATGTATATAAGTATGTGATGTTGTTTTTGTTTTTTAGTTTTAATTTGTTCAATTTGTTTTTTCGCACTTCACTTCCGAAGACCGAACACCGAAAAAACATGACAGGCAATTAGTTACGATAACGAGAGTTTGACAAAAAATTAACTAAATACACGCACTACGTCCCTGCTCGGGCGCCATGAAAATTTCTTAAGCTTTTTTGAGAATCGAAAAGTTACTTGGGAATGCGCGAATTAATTTAAATCCTAATTGCCTGTCACTAAAATGATATTATTGCGAAAAAGATGAGAAGATTTCAAGGTTTTTAATACAATTCAATATTTATAAATTCAATTTCATAAGTTCTTATAATAATTTTGTATTTCATTTTTTTTTTATTTAGATTTAGATTTACAAAAGATGTCGCTTGTCGCAACAGATAACATTACAATGGGCTTCATCACCTTCGATCATTGGTATTGTACAATTGTCATTAGGTTCTTGTTTTCAAATATATTTACTTAAATTATTTTTACATAAAGTTGTTAATATCATTTTATCTTCACATTTACTTATTCTTTATTCATATCCAAAATGCCTTGACGATAGAATAATGGAATAACTTTGTATGTTGTGCATTTCTTTTCAATGACTGGATATTCATAAATTACAATGAAATTGTCGTCTAATCCACCTATGTACATGCGTGTCTGCATATTCGAGTATGTCGATAACCGGTATACTAGTTTGTTCCTTTTCTAATATCCTTTCAATCTCGTACGTATTTATTGCTGCTGAATAAAAATTTCCGTTCTTCGCGAAATTAATTGTCGTAGTTAAGTCAAATAACTCCTTGTATAATTTTTGCAATATAACTTTTTGTTTAATCGTCTCAATATTGAATGTTCTCATTATTATTTCTATATTGGAATTAATTTGTCTTTGTTTGTTATTATTTTCAATTATGTCGTTAAGTATTGTTTTAATTTCAATCAGGTCGCCGTGGTCTGGGACTTCTGTGATAAATTTCAAAATCGATCCTAAGAAATCAAGAGATTGTCTTGAGCCTCTAGCTCGTCCATTATTCAGTAGTTGTTTTCTGAGGATTTCTATTCTGTTGAACAATGCTGTTTCTGTTGCGTCTTCACTAGGCATCTTTGCTTTATATTCGGCGATCTCGTAGTATGGTTTAAGTATTTTTCTCTTCATACTCTTGTTCTTGATAAAGAAATGATGGGTCAGTTTCGGTTAACACGTACTTGCGATCTTGTAAGTCGGTTATTTCCTGAGCTAAGGATGTTGCTAGGATTAATGTTAGCGTTATCTTCATCATTGTTTCTGAGGTTGTCCTTGTGTACGATTTTACCCTCCGTTGTTAGAATTGTGTCCTCCGATTCTCTTGTATCGTAGGTTTCACATAAACTGTTTGTCCGGTTTTATATTCCTTTTGTGTTCGTTTTTTATTGTGGTATGATAGCATATACTCCTGCTTATTTTCGATCAGTTCTTTTATTCCTTCAGTCTTGCTCCTTTCAAAAAATAATTCGATAGGTTTCCTTTTTGTGACGGAATGTATTGTCCTATTGCATTCCTTGATTGCGTTGAATAGTTCTTCAGTCGCTGTTGATTTATTTTGTTTAACGCGAGTTCTAGTAATTTCCAGAATGGTTGAATGCAGCCGTTCAACTTGAGCGTTCGATGTTGCGGTCATTGTCAATATATAGCCGTTTGAATAAAGCTTTTGCTGCTATGCTATTAAATATAGTCTCGTTATCTCTCATTAGTTTATTACAAAATGGGAATATTTGTATGAGTACTTCTTCTAGTATTTTGTAGAATTCTCTTTTGTTGTTTGTTATTTTCTCATTTATGCGTATTTTGAATATCTATCATGCATGAGAGATGCGTTGTTCCATCTATTATCATCTTCGGAAATGGAAGTTTTTCCAAAAACTTGTTTTGTCGGGTGGCGTTGGTATTTGTTTACAAATGCTACAATTTCTAATTAGTCAGATTACATCAATTTTTATATTTGACCAATGTGGGATGGCAACTCTATCCTGAGCGAGCTGTTGCATCATCTTACTGAATTGAGGACGACGAGTAGTAGACAGAGATAAAGAGATGTTTAACTCCTCTCTCACTGGAAGTTTGTTAAAGCAATTGTTAAACCTCAAAACCTACTGAACTTTGACAGCTAATCGAGTTCAGTAGGTTTTGACGTTTATCAATTGGAAACGGGCGATGGCCAGATTGAAATCTTACCAAAAAATATATAAACAGAGGGATTTGTTTTATCGTTCAAGACCACTTATAAAAAATGTAAAAAAATGAAAATTAAATAAATTTGTAAAATTTAAAGGTGTTTGATGAAACGTTTTGTAATTTGAAGCATCATAGTTTTATTTTCAATGGAAAATGATTAAAATCACTTACAGGCTTAAATCCTTTTATTGGGTATTGAAAAGTCAAAAGTCAGTTGTTCTTATATACTTTAAAAAGATTTAAATAGTATATCCATATCATAAATAATCACTATTTAGTAATTTTTATTCGTTCTAAATGTTGGGTGTTGAGTTGATAAATGCCCAAAAATTATTATTTTGTTCAATCTGGCCATAATGGAAAATGTTATAAAAAAAGCTAATTTTGAGGTGCTCTCACACTGGAATAAGTTGAACATCCCTTTATTCCTGTAGTAGACGAGACGGCGAGCGCGACTGATCGAGCATTAAAAAGAAGCCTTGTTACTTTTGAATTTTTCGTTCACTTTTAATTAAATTACATTTTCTTATTCAAATAAACTTAAAGCTACATTCGAATAAACTAAAAGCTACATTCGAATAAACTAAAATCTACATTTTGGGGGCTCGTCCATAAGTGAAAATTTTGCTATGTGCGTGCGTGTATGCGATTCGGGATAATGGCGTCGCTTGGTGCGTTTGAAAAGATACGTGAAAATCTAAAGCGTAGCAGAAAAGAGGCTATCGCGGCGTTGCACAAGTTCGTGTTTGAAAGTGGCGGTGGCCGAGCAAACCGCAAACGGTTGCGCGAATTTGAAGAACTTTTGTTTGATGCCAGCGACAAGGCATACTTACAAAAGCTAGCATACGTAGACAAAAATTTAAACGAAATCGACCTGGCTTGCATATGCAACATTTTAAGTATAAATTACAAACGCGAAAATTTAAAACATTACATATTTGAAAATTTTCAAAAGGGACGCTTGTTATGCGCAGGCGCTAACGACGACGACGGCAGCGACAGCGCCAACGAAAACGAAGAGACCGACGACGAGAGCAACGACGGCGACGGCGCAAGCAAAGACGATGCATGCGACGTGGCACGCTCAAAACACAACAACGATGGCGTAAATCAACGAGTACAGACTATGGGAGTCAATTCAACGAGTACAACGAATATAAGAAAAAATATTAACGACAATTGCTCTCTCTCTTTTGCGAATGAGTGTGAAGCGAATATAAATACAGACGCGGCGAGAAATATTACGACACAAATGTCACGGTTTGCTATTAATTTTTGTGACATAGAGGATTCGGTGAACATTTGACGACACAGAAAAAATACCAGTTGAAATATGGATAGAAGAGTTTGAAGAGTCAGCGGCAATTAGGTTTTGGGACGAATTTCAAAAATTTGTGTTTGCTAAAAAATCGCTTAAAGGACTTGCTAAACTTTTTATATCAAGTGAAAGAGGTATCACGTCGTGGGCAAAATTAAAGCTATGTTTACTTGATGAATTCAAATCAGTAACAAATAGTGCACAATTGCATAAATTGCTAGTGGGTAGAACAATGAAGGAAAATGAAAGTTTGCTGGAGTATTTTTTTAACATGAAGGAAATTGCTTCGCGTGTTAGATCTAAACATTAATGAAACAATTTTGTACGGCGCGAAAAATGTAAAAGAATATAAGGAAAAACTTAAATGTTATGAACGTATACGCGAAAGAAACAAGCAAGTGACGGTGAAAAACAGCTGAAAAGAGAAAATGACAAAAAATAAAATGACAAAAATATTAAACTAGACCTTCTGTGCTATAACTGTGGTGCAAAAGGGCAGAAATCAGTATATTGCGATAAAAAAGAAAAAGGTTCAAAATGTTTTGAGTGTCAGCAATTTGGCCATATAGCGAAGGATTGTGTGTTTAAAAAATCTAGCAACAACGCAAAAAGTGTAAACATAGTGAGTGCCAAAGACGATATTATGCACAAGCCAATTAGCATAGATGGTATGTATTGTAAAGCTTTGTTTGACACCGGTAGCAAAGTTAATATAATATCATTTGATTTATACAAGACATTAAATAGAGCGGCAATGAGTGAATTAAAAATTCTGTTAACTGGGTTTGGTAAAAAATGTAATTTTAAACCAATAGATGAAATAGAAAAAAAAACAATAAAAATTGACGATGACTATTACAATTTGTTGTTCCAAGTGGTGGCAACTGAGTTTTTGGAAGTAGATATGATTATCGGTGCTGACTTTTGTTTATTAGCTGAAATAAAAATTAACCCTTCAGGACTTAATATAAGAATATTGAATAGTGAAAATGAAAATAAGGCGTTTTCTGTGTTTAACATTGAAATTGAACCAGAGAGTGGGGATAAAATAAATATTGACGAAGGTGCTAGTGCGTATGCTAGACAAAAAGTTTTTGAACTGGTAAAAGACTGCAAACCAAATAAGTGTGAATCTACCAATGTGCAAATGAACATAGTTGTTAAAGACGAAAGCCCAATGTTTTGTACCCCGCGCAGATTGCCTTTTAGTGAGCGATGTGTTGTAGACGACCAAATTGAGCAATGGCTTAGTGAGGGTATAATTGAGATATCGGAATCGGAGTATAGTAGTCCGATTGTCCTTGTCAAAAAACGCGATGGTACATCAAGGCCATGTGTGGATTACCGTAGATTGAATAAGGTAATCATCAGAGACATATTTCCACTACCACTGATTGAAGACCAATTGGATAGACTACAAGACGCGAAAGTCTTCAGTACAATTGACCTGAAGAACGGTTTTTTTCATGTCCCTGTGGCAAAGAGTAGTCAAAAATACACGTCGTTTATTACGCATAGTGGTCAGTATCAATTCTTAATGGTGCCGTTTGGTCTTGCAAATTCGCCGAGTGTTTTTCAGCGACACATCAACGCAATTTTCCGTGCCTTAATGCGAAGCGGCATTGCACTGTCGTACATTGATGATATCATAATACCAGCTAGTGATGAAAGTGAGGCTTTGAACAATTTAGAAAAAGTGTTTAATGTATGTAGAGACCATGGACTGCAAATAAACTTTAAAATATGTCAGTTTCTTAAAAGAAAAGTAGAGTTCCTTGGACATACAATTAAAAATCAGCAAATTACGCCTTCCCAAATTAAAATCGAATTCTTGTTAAAATACAAACTTCCACAAAACCTTAAGCAATTAGAAAGTTTTCTAGGGTTAGCTAATTACTTTAGAAAATTCATAAGAAACTTTTCGACGATAACTAAACCGCTTAGTGATTTAAGAAAACAAAATAGGAAATTCGAAATGAGAGAAGAGCAAATAAAATCATTTGAGACGGTGAAGTAGTTTTTGAGCCAGAAACCAGTTTTGAATATTTTTAATCAGCGTTATGAAACAGAGGTGCACACAGACGCGTCCGCCGATGGTTACGGTGCCGTACTCTTACAAAAATCACCAGAAGACAAACAGTGGCACCCTGTGTATTACATGAGCAAAAAGACAGCAGATGCAAAGAAGAAATATTCGAGCTATGAGCTAGAGGTGTTGGCAGCTATCGAGGCGTTAAAAAAATTTAGAGTCTATTTTCTCGGTTTGCACTTTAAATTAGTGACAGACTGCAAAGCCTTTACTCTTTCTGCAGAAATACCACTACGTAGTGGAGCACAGGTCAGGCTCGCAAATGAGACATGCCGATGCTTTGAGCAGATATGCCGTGCTAAATATCAACAGTGAAAGCATACTAACAAAAATTTATCGCGCGCAATCCCAAGACGAAGAGCTACGAACGATAAGGGAAGTACTAAAGCATAACTCTGCATATGACGACTATTTCATTAAGGGGGATGTTTTGTACAAGTTGATCGACGACGTTGAATTGTTGGTGGTATCACAAGAAATGCAGAGAGCCATCATCAAGCAAGCGCACGAAAGAGGGCACTTCGGAGTCAAGAAAACGAAAGAACTTATAACCAAAGAATATTTTATACCAGAACTAGAAGTGAAGATCCCAAATACTATTACGAATTGCGTGCAGTGTGTTGTAGGCAACCGTAAGCAAGGTAAACGAGAAGGAACTGCATCCTTTAACCAAAAGAGACCAACCGTTACATACGTATCACGCCGATTTTCTAGGACCATTAGAATCCACAAGCAAGCAATATATACATATATTCGCGGTAATCGACGCTTTCACCAAATTTTGCTGGCTTTACCCAACCAAAACGACATCTGCTAAAGAGGTAGTTTCAAAGTTAGAGATACAGAGTGCTGTATTTGGCAACCCATTTCAAAAAGTATTAGATCCTGGTTCGGCATTCATGTCTGAAGATTTCAACGCGTACTGTGGGGCGGAAAACATCATACACTGCAAAGTAACTACAGGTCTACCCAGAGCCAATGGCCAAGTGGAGAGGCTCAACGCGACAATTAGCAATGTTTTAGCCAAACTTAGCATAAAAGATCCGACGAGGTGGTACAAATATGTGGATAGCGTACAAAAATCAATTAACTCGACGTACACAAGAAGCACTGGTCATACACCGTTTGATTTATTAGTAGGTACTAAAATGCGTACTAAAGACGACCTTGATGTAAATCAGCTAGTTCAAGACGAAATCGTGAAGAGCTACAACGACGGCCGTGAAATAATGCGAAAAGAAGCGAAACAACAAATACTGAAATTACAAGACGAAAATCGTAAATCCTATAACCTTCGTCGCAAACCAGCAACACGCTGCAAAGACGGCGATCTTGTGGCTATTAAACGTACGCAGTTCGGTGGAGGGTTAAAGCTTAAACCAAAGTTTTTGGGTCCATATAGCGTGGTAAAAACAAAAGCAAACAACACATACGATGTTTTACGAGTCGGTGACGGCGAAGGAGCCAAACGCACGACAACATGTGCAGAGTATATGAAGCCTTGGCCGGAGAATAATATAGTCAGTGGCACATTCGAGTCGAATGCCTAGCAGGATGGCCGAGATGTGGGATGGCAACTCTATCCTGAGCGAGCTGACTGAGCCAGCTGTTGCATCATCTCACTGAATTGAGGACGACGAGTAGTAGACGAGACGGCAAGCGCGACTGATTGAGCATTAAAAAGAAGCCTTGTTACTTTTGAATTTTTGGTTCACTTTTAATTAAAATACATTTTCTTGTTCAAATAAACTTAAAGCTACATTCGAATAAACTCAAAGCTACATACAAATAAACTTAAAGCTACATTCGAATAAACTAAAAGCTACATTCAAATAAACTAAAATCTACACCAATAGCAAATTTCTAGTATCTCTAATGCATTATTTTTTGAGTTTCTATGTGTTCTTCGTGCGTATGTTTAATTATATTTTTTCTATCCTCTTCACTAATAGATTTTGTCCTTTAATTTTGTCAAAAAACCTTTTTCTCTATATTAAATGAAGAGTTTATAATATCATGAATTTCATACCAGTAGTGCGTTTCTGTAAGAAAACGACAATATACTCGATTATAGTGACGTCATTTCGATTCGATCCAAATTAGTCGATTGATCGAGAACGAGTGTTTCTGTAAGCATAAGTCGACAAAATATGAAACAGTGAGAGAAATGGAACGCCAATCGACAAGAAATCTATCGAATCGGACTGACAACTTCATGTTTGAGAAACTATTATTGAGAACAGTAAGCATTATAGAAATGTGTGCACAAATATTTAATTCTTATTAATAAATAAAAATTGATTGTGTTTGAGTTTATTGGTAATAACGCTCGCCATACGGCATATTGCTGTGCCTACTCCTTATGCAATAGTCGCTAGAAGAAAAGGAATATTTATGAGATTTAAAGAACATACAAATTTTATCACAAATTGTTACCTCCCGTGATGGTTTCCAGCAGAGCTCTCAGTGTATCGTGAATTCCATTTAAAACACCCATGTGCTCCTTGTGTTGTCCCTACAAAATCTCTTTCAGCTGCGCATGGTGATTTTCAATGAGACTGCTGGCCTCTTCCACACAGCCTTGGTAAGTGCGCTGTTTGTTTGGCACAACCTCAAGCGCCTGACCCATTGCAACCTCTTCAAGTGCCTCCACTTCGAAGATGTCCAAACTGTCCGCGTTTGCCTAGAATTCCGAACGGATCACTAAATAGCTTAGTTTTTAGTTTTGTAATATGTTACTTACGTCCAACCCAATGTTGGCTGTAGCATCACCCTCATTCTCAATGGTAACATCGACCATTTCAGCAGTTGTCTGCAATATACACCAATTTTATTATCACATTTATAATCACAACTTTAAAATTTGACAGACGTTATTCACAGACAAAACAATCTCGGGAGTGAGCCCATCACCGTTCACCATGTCGCTCGAAAAAAACTCCAGAATTTCCCGATCCATGGCATCCAACGGTTTTGGACCGTCCTGCAACGGCAGGTTTCCAGTTCGTCTGGCGAACGCTCTGTGGGCTTTGTGCAGCTTCTTGGCTGCCGATTTCCAGTCTATCCAACACTAAAAAAAAACCAACACACATATGTAAATTGTAATGCTATACACAAGAATATTTTAGTTTTACCTTTTTCCACTGATTAGGGGACTTGTGGGACCCTCCCAATGCATTTAATTCAGCAGCAACGGCAGCCCAAACCTCTTCGTGCTCCTTCCTCGCGTTTGGTTTCATAAATTGGCCCCTTCCAACGCTGCGGTGCTGCTGGATTAAGTGCAGTAACCGCCTCTTTTGGCCATTCGTAACACGCCCCGACGTACTTCTCTGTAAAGAAAATGCATAAAATCTTTTTTAACAATTCATATATAATATATTAACAAAAATATACTTACATTTGCTTTAAATTCAACTAATTCCATTTTGAATTTAACGAAAAACTCTTTTGTCATCACCTCAAATGGAAGTGGGAAAACCAATCGACAGTATTTCACTCAATTTGGTTACAGAAACACATTCAATCGAGCATTCCTACTGAAATGGAATGGAACATATCAGCTGGCTATCGATTGAATCGAGTAATTATTTTACAGAAGCACATTGAGTGAGAGTGACGTCAAATCGAGAATTTGAGTCGAGAACATCAATCGAAATGGGTTACAGAAACGCACTACAGGTTTCTAGTGTAGTGTAAAATGCGGTCGTGATTATACATATGTCCTAAAGTTATGGCAACTCTGCTTGTTAAAAGTGTGAATAATTGTGTGCAAAGACAGTGATCTTGTGGCTATTAAACGTACGCAGTTCGGTGGAGGGTTAAAGCTTAAACCAAAGTTTTTGGGTCCATATAGCGTGGTAAAAACAAAAGCAAACAACACATACGATGTTTTACGAGTCGGTGACGGCGAAGGAGCCAAACGCACGACAACATGTGCAGAGTATATGAAGCCTTGGCCGGAGAATAATATAGTCAGTGGCACATTCGAGTCGAATGCCTAGCAGGATGGCCGAGATGTGGGATGGCAACTCTATCCTGAGCGAGCTGACTGAGCCAGCTGTTGCATCATCTCACTGAATTGAGGACGACGAGTAGTAGACGAGACGGCAAGCGCGACTGATTGAGCTTTAAAAAGAGAAGCCTTGTTACTTTTGAATTTTTGGTTCACTTTTAATTAAAATACATTTTCTTGTTCAAATAAACTTAAAGCTACATTCGAATAAACTCAAAGCTACATACAAATAAACTTAAAGCTACATTCGAATAAACTAAAAGCTACATTCAAATAAACTAAAATCTACACCAATAGCAAATTTCTAGTATCTCTAATGCATTATTTTTTAAAGTTTCTATGTGTTCTTCGTGCGTATGTTTAATTATATTTTTTCTATCCTCTTCACTAATAGATTTTGTCCTTTAATTTTGTCAAAAAACCTTTTTCTCTATATTAAATGAAGAGTTTATAATATCATGAATTTCATACCAGTAGTGCGTTTCTGTAAGAAAACGACAATATACTCGATTATAGTGACGTCATTTCGATTCGATCCAAATTAGTCGATTGATCGAGAACGAGTGTTTCTGTAAGCATAAGTCGACAAAATATGAAACAGTGAGAAAAAGTGGAACGCCAATCGACAAGAAATCTATCGAATCGGACTGACAACTTCATGTTTGAGAAACTATTATTGAGAACAGTAAGCATTATAGAAATGTGTGCACAAATATTTAATTCTTATTAATAAATAAAAATTGATTGTGTTTGAGTTTATTGGTAATAACGCTCGCCATACGGCATATTGCTGTGCCTACTCCTTATGCAATAGTCGCTAGAAGAAAAGGAATATTTATGAGATTTAAAGAACATACAAATTTTATCACAAATTGTTACCTCCCGTGATGGTTTCCAGCAGAGCTCTCAGTGTATCGTGAATTCCATTTAAAACACCCATGTGCTCCTTGTGTTGTCCCTACAAAATCTCTTTCAGCTGCGCATGGTGATTTTCAATGAGACTGCTGGCCTCTTCCACACAGCTTTGGTAAGTGCGCTGTTTGTTTGGCGCAACCTCAAGCGCCTGACCCATTGCAACCTCTTCAAGTGCCTCCACTTCGAAGATGTCCAAACTGTCCGCGTTTGCCTAGAATTCCGAACGGATCACTAAATAGCTTAGTTTTTAGTTTTGTAATATGTTACTTACGTCCAACCCAATGTTGGCTGTAGCATCACCCTCATTCTCAATGGTAACATCGACCATTTCAGCAGTTGTCTGCAATATACACCAATTTTATTATCACATTTATAATCACAACTTTAAAATTTGACAGACGTTATTCACAGACAAAACAATTTCGGGAGTGAGCCCATCACCGTTCACCATGTCGCTCGAAAAAAACTCCAGAATTTCCCGATCCATGGCATCCAACGGTTTTGGACCGTCCTGCAACGGCAGGTTTCCAGTTCGTCTGGCGAACGCTCTGTGGGCTTTGTGCAGCTTCTTGACTGCAGATTTCCAGTCTATCCAACACTAAAAAAAAACCAACACACATATGTAAATTGTAATGCTATACACAAGAATATTTTAGTTTTACCTTTTTCCACTGATTATGGGACTTGTGGGACCCTCCCAATGCATTTAATTCAGCAGCAACGGCAGCACAAACCTCTTCGTGCTCCTTCCTCGCGTTTGGTTTCATAAATTGGCCCCTTCCAACGCTGCGGTGCTGCTGGATTAAGTGCAGTAACCGCCTCTTTTGGCCATTCGTAACACGCCCCGACGTACTTCTCTGTAAAGAAAATGCATAAAATCTTTTTTAACTATTCATATATAATATATTAACAAAAATATACTTACATTTGCTTTAAATTCAACTAATTCCATTTTGAATTTAACGAAAAACTTTTTTGTCATCACCTCAAATGGAAGTGAGGAAAACCAATCGACAGTATTTCACTCAATTTGGTTACAGAAACACATTCAATCGAGCATTCCTACTGAAATGGAATGGAACATATCAGCTGACTATCGATTGAATCGAGTAATTATTTTACAGAAGCACATTGAGTGAGAGTGACGTCAAATCGAGAATTTGAGTCGAGAACATCAATCGAAATGGGTTACAGAAACGCACTACAGGTTTCTAGTGTAGTGTAAAATGCGGTCGTGATTATACATATGTCCTAAAGTTATGGCAACTCTGCTTGTTAAAAGTGTGAATAATTGTGTGCAAAGACAGTGATCTTGTGGCTATTAAACGTACGCAGTTCGGTGGAGGGTTAAAGCTTAAACCAAAGTTTTTGGGTCCATATAGCGTGGTAAAAACAAAAGCAAACAACACATACGATGTTTTACGAGTCGGTGACGGCGAAGGAGCCAAACGCACGACAACATGTGCAGAGTATATGAAGCCTTGGCCGGAGAATAATATAGTCAGTGGCACATTCGAGTCGAATGCCTAGCAGGATGGCCGAGATGTGGGATGGCAACTCTATCCTGAGCGAGCTGACTGAGCCAGCTGTTGCATCATCTCACTGAATTGAGGACGACGAGTAGTAGACGAGACGGCAAGCGCGACTGATTGAGCATTAAAAAGAAGCCTTGTTACTTTTGAATTTTTGGTTCACTTTTAATTAAAATACATTTTCTTGTTCAAATAAACTTAAAGCTACATTCGAATAAACTCAAAGCTACATACAAATAAACTTAAAGCTACATTCGAATAAACTAAAAGCTACATTCAAATAAACTAAAATCTACACCAATAGCAAATTTCTAGTATCTCTAATGCATTATTTTTTGAGTTTCTATGTGTTCTTCGTGCGTATGTTTAATTATATTTTTTCTATCCTCTTCACTAATAGATTTTGTCCTTTAATTTTGTCAAAAAACCTTTTTCTCTATATTAAATGAAGAGTTTATAATATCATGAATTTCATACCAGTAGTGCGTTTCTGTAAGAAAACGACAATATACTCGATTATAGTTACGTCATTTCGATTCGATCCAAATTAGTCGATTGATCGAGAACGAGTGTTTCTGTAAGCATAAGTCGACAAAATATGAAACAGTGAGAGAAATGGAACGCCAATCGACAAGAAATCTATCGAATCGGACTGACAACTTCATGTTTGAGAAACTATTATTGAGAACAGTAAGCATTATAGAAATGTGTGCACAAATATTTAATTCTTATTAATAAATAAAAATTGATTGTGTTTGAGTTTATTGGTAATAACGCTCGCCATACGGCATATTGCTGTGCCTACTCCTTATGCAATAGTCGCTAGAAGAAAAGGAATATTTATGAGATTTAAAGAACATACAAATTTTATCACAAATTGTTACCTCCCGTGATGGTTTCCAGCAGAGCTCTCAGTGTATCGTGAATTCCATTTAAAACACCCATGTGCTCCTTGTGTTGTCCCTACAAAATCTCTTTCAGCTGCGCATGGTGATTTTCAATGAGACTGCTGGCCTCTTCCACACAGCTTTGGTAAGTGCGCTGTTTGTTTGGCACAACCTCAAGCGCCTGACCCATCGCAACCTCTTCAAGTGCCTCCACTTCGAAGATGTCCAAACTGTCCGCGTTTGCCTAGAATTCCGAACGGATCACTAAATAGCTTAGTTTTTAGTTTTGTAATATGTTACTTACGTCCAACCCAATGTTGGCTGTAGCATCACCCTCATTCTCAATGGTAACATCGACCATTTCAGCAGTTGTCTGCAATATACACCAATTTTATTATCACATTTATAATCACAACTTTAAAATTTGACAGACGTTATTCACAGACAAAACAATTTCGGGAGTGAGCCCATCACCGTTCACCATGTCGCTCGAAAAAAACTCCAGAATTTCCCGATCCATGGCATCCAACGGTTTTGGACCGTCCTGCAACGGCAGGTTTCCAGTTCGTCTGGCGAACGCTCTGTGGGCTTTGTGCAGCTTCTTGACTGCCGATTTCCAGTCTATCCAACACTAAAAAAAAACCAACACACATATGTAAATTGTAATGCTATACACAAGAATATTTTAGTTTTACCTTTTTCCACTGATTAGGGGACTTGTGGGACCCTCCCAATGCATTTAATTCAGCAGCAACGGCAGCCCAAACCTCTTCGTGCTCCTTCCTCGCGTTTGGTTTCATAAATTGGCCCCTTCCAACGCTGCGGTGCTGCTGGATTAAGTGCAGTAACCGCCTCTTTTGGCCATTCGTAACACGCCCCGACGTACTTCTCTGTAAAGAAAATGCATAAAATCTTTTTTAACTATTCATATATAATATATTAACAAAAATATACTTACATTTGCTTTAAATTCAACTAATTCCATTTTGAATTTAACGAAAAACTTTTTTGTCATCACCTCAAATGGAAGTGAGAAAACCAACCGACAGTATTTCACTCAATTTGGTTACAGAAACACATTCAATCGAGCATTCCTACTGAAATGGAATGGAACATATCAGCTGACTATCGATTGAATCGAGTAATTATTTTACAGAAGCACATTGAGTGAGAGTGACGTCAAATCGAGAATTTGAGTCGAGAACATCAATCGAAATGGGTTACAGAAACGCACTACAGGTTTCTAGTGTAGTGTAAAATGCGGTCGTGATTATACATATGTCCTAAAGTTATGGCAACTCTGCTTGTTAAAAGAGTGAATAATTGTGTGTGCTAAAAAAAATTAATTATTTTTGGTGAAAAAAGGCAGAAAATAACAAAATCTGCTCATCAATCCGGAGAATAAAAAACGCGGCATTCAGGTGTATTGGAGTGCAGAACCAGCGACCTACAACCACTAACTAATTTGGATTGGAAGGTTTGCCATTTCGTCGATATCACTTTTCATCATGGTATAGAGGAGTAGAGAAAGACCCATTCACCATAGAAAAAAAGCCATTCACAGTCCTTAAGCTACCCCCCAAATGTACGTTCACAATAAAAATATCATGGCCACCTTTGGTGAATAAGGGTGTCGAGAGGTCAAAACGGGTTGCAGAAAGCGAAAATACTAAATTATTAAATTATAAATTTATAGCACTATATTTTTACATGTATAAATGCTATTTTCAATTTCTGTTATAGAACGAAGTTTAATGCTGTTATCAAAAGATTTAATTATATCTTCTTGATATAAATAGATATGCTATTTATTTTAAAGCGTTGTAGTTAATTTATTCATGGATAAATGGAAAATTATTTTTAATAACGAATGTACCAAAGAGATAACTATTGTGGAAAAATTTGGCATTACACATCATAATAATTCATGGACAAATTGAAAATTATTTTTGATAATGGATGTACCAAAAGAGATAACTATTGTGAAAAAATGTGGTACATATCATAATAATTCGTCTGAACAGTAAAAAACAATTTGTTGCTGTAAGATAAATCAAGAGATATTTATAATAGCCATGTTTTATGAATTTTAAGTATAAATTTTTGTAATCACAAACTACATACACGTTTTATGTGTCAGAATTTAACTATGTATATGCCGCCGATCAGGAATGCTACTCGTTCCCAAATAGAGTGTTTGATTATTCTAACAGATTAACCACATTATTTTTTAGTTCTAAGCTAAGTTTTTAAATAAACAGGATTGTTAAAGAAATTATTTTTTGAATTTGCAATATCCATACAGTAGTAAAAATTAGTTTAAATTAGCTTAGGCAACACTATTTTGCCATGCTCAGTAGCAATACTGGCATAGTATTTAAAAAAAATAAATGATTGTTCCAAATATATTCCGTTTGAAATTATTCAAATCGATAATAACTTGTTTGGCCCATTTAAAAATACAACTCAAATTCCTTAATTTTTAATAGCGGTTCATTATTAGCCAAATTACATTTATTTTTTTTTTTTAAATTTTAATATAAACTTCCACACCATTCATAATCGACCATAATTCACTAGATATAAAGACGAATTGTAATTCGTGTAGATGCAAATGTTTCGACGACATCGGTAATACATTTGCGATCGATACGTTCCATATGAAGTTCACCAATAGGTTAACAAGACAGCTAAGCTCAGTGAACTTGACTTTCAATAGGAAGGTAGAATTGTTGTTGTTGTTTTAATGGCAGAAGGTAGGATCGCAACGCATGTCTTAACGACGGTATCCCCACCATTTTTCATCTTTGCGCATAACACGATGAAACCAGTCAATTAATTCGCTCAACTGGTAACGCTTTGATCTGAAAGATGGGTGTTGAGTGTTTAGCATTATGTAAATTCAATTTTGCTCTAAACCTACCAAACAGCTTGATAAACCTGACCAGCAGTATCGGGATCCTTAGCGGAACTGACAATAGCTTGTGCAACATCCGAATGTACTCAGCGTAGTATTTGCTCTTCAAAAAGTTGCTTCCACCCTCAAGCACAAAGCTCATTGGTTTGGGACTAGCGTTCTATACCAGCTCCTTTGCTGATCCTATAAAAAAATTAAAAAATACTTGGTAAATCTTTTGAAATAAAGTTTAATTTTAGCTTACCTAGCAATGCGACGTGCACCTTTCACGAGCACGTCATTGAGTTCAAAATTTTTTTTTGAATTCACGACCAACTAATTTGATAACTACATTTGAGTACTTCACAGCATCGCGTATCGCTTTTCATCTCTTAAATCATAAAATTGGAACAGCGCCTGCCCCATTTTAGTTATTTCGTACTTTTATTGGAATAAAATATCAGCCGATCTGTTGTTTATCGTCCCAAGGGAAATTTGTAAACACTTCTTCCAGATTCAAATAACTAAATAAACCATCGTAAAGCATTTAACCATGAAATAAACTCAAACAAATTGTCTTGCAAAAACCTTCGTTACGATGGCAAAAATGTAAATATGGCTGTGAATGAGCATAATCTGGACCCCATTATTCAGCATGGTTGCTTATTTGTTCGTAACATTTTTCTGTGGTGAACATTTATTAAGTTACCACAGTTAAAAAGAGGCATAAATAAAAAACATAAGTTTTCATGTATTTGCTCATATTGTTCTCATCTTTAAGAATATATATTAAAATAAAGCGATTTTCTTTTGAAAATATATTAAACTTTTATTTATAACCAATATTTTTGGGACAAATTTTCCATAAATTTTAAGAAAATAACACAATGCAACTATTTTCCGGTTAAAAGTCGGCCATCTTGAATTCCAATAGAAACTCAACCCCGGAGTACACTTGACGTTTCTACAGTGGCATCAGAGAACGTACATTTATAGAGAAAGTTCATGGTGTGCCGATTGTCATCTCGTTCCTCTTTTTCTAGGGGTTGAGTTTTCTATTAGTGGATTTCACCACAAAAATATTATTTGCGGATTTCAACAATATTTAACATGAGAGGGTCGAAAATAGCAGAATTGAGCACTTTCATTGTTAAATGAGAAAAGTGATGCTATTTTCAAAGTTTACAAATGTACGCTTACAGATTCGCATATTTACAATGCACAAGCGACTGTAAATAATTTATAGATATTCTCCATATATTTGATAACAAAGCTCATGTATATATGTATATGTATGTATGTATGTATGCGCAATTTGACCTATTGAATGATAAATTTCATTAAGTCTGCTGGAATTTATAATAAAGTCATATTTTCATTATTCCCTAAATATTACGTAAATATTTTCCATTATTACCTAGTATGTATATTGGGAATTTTTTTATAACATTTTGATGTAATTATGTGTACATACATATAAACAGATTTTTAAAAACCGTACCCGTAATGATAAATTTTTTTTTTGATAAAATCCCGTTCTGATAAAATCTTAAAAGTCTTATGCATATACTTATGTATGTATGTATATGTAACCACTTAAAAAAAAACGTACGCAAAAAAAATAAACGAATGACCGCCGATTGTCACCGCTTTCCTTGCCGCTGTACAGCTTCGCCAACAAACAAGCGTATATATGTACATATGTTTGAGTTTGAGCTCGCATTCATATCGACGCAGATTTCTGCGAGTCGCGATATTTCAGAATTACAAAATATTTTTCACATTCCTTGACAAATACACTCAATCCCAGTTATGTGCCACACTCAAAGATACAGATATTTGTAGTTAGATAAAAATAAAAATATAATTTGGTATATAAGCGACTGCGGATTTAAATTTTGTTTACGGAATCAATTTTCTGCTGCGAATACATTAAGGATGGTGCAGAAAGCCCTTGGTGATGAGACTATGTCTAAAAAAAATGTTTACAAGTGGTATAGTGAGTTCCAAGCCGGCCGTGAACGTGTCGAAGACGAAGAGCATCCAGGGCGACCATCAACCTCAACCGACGAAGCTCACGTTCAACAAATCAAAGATTTCGTCTTGAAAAACCGTCGATTATCAATTAGAGACCTTGCTGATGAAGTTGGTATATCGAAAGGCGCAGCCAATACCATTTTGAAGGATGTTTTTGGCCTCAAGCGCGTGAAATCTCGACTGGTACCGAAAACATTGAAATTTTTTGGAAAAAAGGCGTCGCGCTGAAGTGTGTGAAATGATGCATTTCGACTTCCAGGGTGTCATGAAATGCATTATAACTGAAACAACCGATCAATCGAGAGAGTATCGTGCCAAAAGAGAGCCGAGACCCAAAAAATCGCGCCAAAGTCGCTCAAAAATCAAGGTCATGTTGACTGTTTTCTTCGATTTTCGTGGTGATGTGCATTAAAAATTCCTTCCAATCGGTCAAACAGTCAACAAACATTATGCGTCGTTTGCGTAACGCTTTCCGCCTAAAAAGCCCGGAGCCCATACTGTCCTCGTAATTCGTGATCATTTCACCAAAGACACAACCCATATCGTTCCGCAACCACCGTATTCACCTGATCTGGCGCCGTGCGACTTCTGGCTGTTCACCAAGCTCAAAAGACCGCTCCGGGGACACCATTTTTATAGGAGATTCAAGCCGCATCGAAGACAGAACTGAAGGCCATCCCGGAAAGCGACTACAACCAGTGCTTCCAAGATTGGAAAATCCGTTGGCATAAGTGCATTGCATCGAGAGGGGATTGCTTTGAAGGGGATGAAATTGATTTGGAAGAACAAATAAAGAATTTTCAATATAAATACAATGTCATTTTTTGGGCACAGTAGTAAATAATTATGAACACCGGAACTCGAAACACTTACCAAAAAGGGAATAAAGGATCCATAATTGACATTATGTTCGCAAATGATTCGCTAAGCAAGCACATTAAGTGGGTGATGTCTGACGTATACGCAAACAGTGATTATATGGCAATTATAGGACAAATTTTGTACACCCGAAAACAGGAACTTGTTAACAGAAACACCTCCCGAAAGCGAAGCTGGAAGCAACAGGAGATCGACTCAGTCCTGTTTGAGCTAGTCCGGAGTGCATCAAAGGCATCAGGTGACGACACCGCTCACTTGGTATCGGCAGTGCGAAAAGAACAGGAATGAGGAAATTCCCACCCTGAGAAAGCTTTGTCACTCAGCTAACGGTGTGTACAGCGTAACCGAGGTGAGACGAAGGAAAATCGCCTTAGAATTTAAGAAGACCATGAAGTACGCAATTACCCCAAGCAAAATATGTACATGTTTTGAGAAGCTATGTGAGGCAGCAAATATTGACCCTTGAGCAGCTGCTTACAAAATCAGTATGTCGAGATTTAAAAATGAGCAACAGCAACCTAAAGATGCATCTTTTTTGGGGAAAGTCCTCTAAACAATATTCCCGAAATGCGGCCAGATTTCTTATGTCAAGCGACGAAACGTAGCTGTTGAGTCACTCCCTTTAGTCACGGAAGAAGAGCTATTGGCCATAGCAAAGAAAATCAAAAACACCAAAGCGCCTGCATTGGATGGGGAACCCAACGGAGTGCTGAAGGAAGCTATAAGCTCAAAAGCTCAACTATTCGCTAAAATATACAACGCTTGTCTCCTTACGTACAGCTGCAACCGAAACCATTGGTTTTCGGAAAGTGCAAAAGACAGCTGGTATGACGAGGATTGCTGTGTCGCAGCGGAGAGAAAACAGGCTGCCTACCTCGCAACGTTGCGATCGACCACGACACGTGCGGGATGGGATAGATACCAAGAGTTAAAGAGGGAAGCGAGACGCATTTGCCGAAAGAAAAAGAAAGAGGCCGAAATGCGTGAGTTTGAAGAGCTTGATAAGCTGGACGACAGGGGTAATGTTCGAAAATTCTACGAAAAAATGCGGCGGCTGAAAGAAGGTTTCAAGACCAGAGCATACTCTTGTAGAACCCCCAAAGGTGATCTAGTCACAGATGCCCAGAACATACTTAAATTATGGAGGGAACACTTCTCCAGCCTGCTGAATGGCAGTGAACGCACAACGCCAGGAGAAGGGGAACCCGATTCCCCAATCGATGAAGATGGAGCAGACGTTCCATTGCCCGACCATGAAGAGGTTCGAATAGCAATTACCCGCCTGAAGAACAACAAAGCGGCGGGGGCCGACGGATTGCCGGCCGCGCTATTCAAACACGACGGCGAAGAACTGATAAGGAGCATGCATCAGCTTCTTTGTAAAATATGGTCGGACGAAAGTATGCCCAACGATTGGAATTTAAGTGTGCTATGCCCAATCCATAAAAAAGAAGACCCCACAATCTGCGCCAACTACCGTGGGATTAGCTTCCTCAACATCGCATATAAGGTTCTATCGAGCGTATTGTGTGAAAGATTAAAGCCCACCGTCAACCAACTGATTGGACCTTATAAGTGTGGCTTTAGACCTGGTAAATCAACAACCGACCAGATATTCACCATGCGACAAATCTTGGAAAAGACCCGTAAAAGGAGAATCGGCACACACCACCTCTTCGTCGATTTCAAAGTTGCTTTCGACAGCACGAAAAGGAGCTGCCTCTATGCCGCGATGTCTGAAATTGGTATCCCCGCAAAACTAATACGGCTGTGTAAGCTGACGTTGAGCAACACTCAAAGCTCCGACAGGATCGGAAAGGACCTCTCCGAGCCGTTCGATACCAAACGAGGTTTCAAACAAGGCGACTCGCTATCGTGCGACTTTTTCAATCTGCTGCTGGAGAAAATTATTCGAGCTGCAGAACTGTATCGGGCAGGTATAATCTTTTATAAGAGTGCACAGCTGCTAGCGTATGCCGATGATATTGATAATATCGGAAGAGGAAGACCTCCACTCCGTTGAAAGGAACAAGTGGAGAAGGACCTGGCTTCGCTTGGAATATCCAATTGGCGCCACGTAGCGAAGAGAAGAAACGACTGGCGCGCTATTGTTGACTCGGCTATAATCGTGTAAGCGGTGTCTACGCCAGTAAAGAAGAAGAAGATACAACGCTTGTATAAAGGAAGAGTTCTTCCCCAGCTCGTGTAAGGTACAGCGTTTGGTTCTGTCCCAAAATCTAGGAAGCCACCTGTAGACCTTCATCGTTATAATGCGGCTTAAAAAAAAACATATTCACTATATTCACGCACTACGAGCAGCCATCGATCCTGCGAAATGAGCTGTTAGTGGTAGATGGAAAGGTTGCACAAAAAAGTACTGCGCGTTAATTTCCCTGGATGTCAAAAATGTGTTCATCACGGCAAAATTCGCACACAAAATCCAAGCCCTGGATGAAATACGCACTCCTTAATACCTCATGAACATTATAACGAGCTATTTTAAAAATATAAGGGTGATTTTTGATACGGACGAAGATACTAAGAACTACTCTATCTTGAGTGGAGTACCCAAAGGGTCAGAGTTAGGTCCACTATTATGGAACCTCATGTGACGGGGTGCTTAGAGCACACCAATCAACAAACGCGAAACTAAAAGCGTATGCGGACGATCTCATGGTGGTAGCAGTGGCCAAACAATTAGTCGACCTAAGGAATACATGTAAAGAGTGCTTAAATGGTTTACGCCATTAGTTCTCTTCTGTAAGTTTGGAACTGGTGGATCAAAAAACTCACGTTTTATTTTAAGCACCAGGAAGGTAGAAGAACAAATTATTTCCTATGTTTGATACATACATACATATGTGTATATTTTATTACCTATGTATGTATATAACAAACTATCATAATATACTAAAAACTTACAACACTTACAACTTACAGTGTGCATAAATCGTATATTTTATCATTCAAAACTTATATTCATATATAACGGGTGATTTTTTTGAGGTTAGGATTTTCATGCATTAGTATTTGACAGATTACGTGGGATTTCAGACATGGTGTCAAAGAGAAAGATGCTCAGTATGCTTTGACATTTCATCATGAATAGACTTACTAACGAGCAACGCTTGCAAATCATTGAATTTTATTACCAAAATCAGTGTTCGGTTCGAAATGTGTTTCGCGCTTTACGTCCGATTTATGGTCTACATAATCGACCAAGTGAGCAAACAATTAATGCGATTGTGACCAAGTTTCGCACTCAGTTTACTTTATTGGACATTAAACCAACCACACGAATGCGTACAGTGCGTACAGAAGAGAATATTGCGTCTGTTTCTGAGAGTGTGGCTGAAGACCGTGAAATGTCGATTCGTCGCCGTTCGCAGCAATTGGGTTTGTGTTATTCGACCACATGGAAGATTTTACGCAAAGATCTTGGTGTAAAACCGTATAAAATACAGCTCGTGCAAGAACTGAAGCCGAACGATCTGCCACAACGTCGAATTTTCAGTGAATGGGCCCTAGAAAAGTTGGCAGAAAATCCGCTTTTTTATCGACAAATTTTGTTCAGCGATGAGGCTCATTTCTGGTTGAATGGCTACGTAAATAAGCAAAATTGCCGCATTTGGGGTGAAGAGCAACCAGAAGCCGTTCAAGAACTGCCCATGCATCCCGAAAAATGCACTGTTTGGTGTGGTTTGTACGCTGGTGGAATCATTGGACCGTATTTTTTCAAAGATGCTGTTGGACGCAACGTTACGGTGAATGGCGATCGCTATCGTTCGATGCTAACAAACTTTTTGTTGCCAAAAATGGAAGAACTGAACTTGGTTGACATGTGGTTTCAACAAGATGGCGCTACATGCCACACAGCTCGCGATTCTATTGCCATTTTGAGGGAAAACTTCGGACAACAATTCATCTCAAGAAATGGACCCGTAAGTTGGCCACCAAGATCATGCGATTTAACGCCTTTAGACTATTTTTTGTGGGGCTACGTCAAGTCTAAAGTCTACAGAAATAAGCCAGCAACTATTCCAGCTTTGGAAGACAACATTTCCGAAGAAATTCGGGCTATTCCGGCCGAAATGCTCGAAAAAGTTGCCCAAAATTGGACTTTCCGAATGGACCACCTAAGACGCAGCCGCGGTCAACATTTAAATGAAATTATCTTCAAAAAGTAAATGTCATGAACCAATCTAACGTTTCAAATAAAGAACCGATGAGATTTTGCAAATTTTATGCGTTTTTTTTTTAAAAAAAGTTATCAAGCTCTTAAAAAATCACCCGTTATTATGACATTATCTGTTATTCTTCGCTTTCGCAAATTCAAATCATATTATCAATTATCAGTAATAACAAGTGCGCGCTGCTCACATTGGCGCAGCGTGCCTTGTCGGGGCCCCGTGTTAAAATTTTTT
Organism: Bactrocera correcta; assembly: GCA_027475135.1. Classification (NCBI taxonomy): domain Eukaryota; kingdom Metazoa; phylum Arthropoda; class Insecta; order Diptera; family Tephritidae; genus Bactrocera; species Bactrocera correcta. The sequence continues at coordinate 23,695,785 of CM050322.1, forward strand.
TAGAGGCCCTTATGTGGAGGTAAAGATTTTTCACAAAAGAAAAAAAATATTGTGAAAAGAAATATTTATTTATCACATAATTTACTCCTTTTACAAATACAAACCGAATTTTAAATATTCACTCTCCTTGCCTTTCATTCGTTTCTATTCGCTTGACTGCCATGTTCGTGAATCGCGATTCAGTGAAGTTAGTCGCGTGAAAATCTTTTAATTTTTTTTTAAAAGAATTATAAACACCTTAGACAAGTGTGGAATAATTCCGATGAGAATTCAGTTCCATAACACTCAAATAAAAAGCAAAATGGATTACTAAATGCAGTTGAAATCAATCAACAGCAGCAGAAGCATTAGATCAACACAATTGCATTGCGCAATGGTCACGCCCACACCACCGAACGACGACCACAACGACGATAACCAGCACCCCTTGCAAATCCCCCAACCGCTGGCCAACGCGTAAAGATCAACTGGAGTTAAAGAAGCAACTTGTACGCGCATTTTAAAACCCACAAAATAGCAAAGGATCCACAGCAGCAGCCTTATCCACACGGAAAAACCACACGCATCCCCAACAAACGCACCAGACCATGTTTTAACAACTGGTGAACTCACCTTTATTTCCGAAACTCACTTCTTAGTTTTTGTTATAAAAGAAATATCGCACAGCACAGGTTTTTTTTTTGATTCCAAATTCACAATTCTGTTTTATTTAATTTCACATTTATTTTTCAAATGTTACAAATTGCTCGAATATTCCAATCGGCGGCGGAATCGGCGAGCGATGATGGACGTGGAAGCAAAAGAAAAAAGAGATGCTGCGAAAAGCGTACACGCAAGTGCTTGGAGTGTCGACTCGTACGGAAGCAAAACGCGAAGTGTAAGCGGCTGGAGTTGTCCGTCCCTTCTGTTGAAATTGCTGCCATAATCTGCGTTCTCATTTTCTGCTTGTGCATAGTGCAGACCTTGCACGTGAAAATGCACTTCTTGATTTGGGGCTTAAGGCGGGGAACATAGTACTCTTGGCGTACCATATGTTGCATGAGGCGATGTTGGGCGTGTAACAAGAGTATATGGGTATAATTGATGAATAATCTGGAAAATGAGGATTTCTTTGGTATTATTATGGGATGGCGTTCGTTATACGTAAGGCTGGAATTAGCAAGCCGGCCGTTTGCACGAAGCAGACCTTTCGTGTCTATAAATGGGTTTAGTACTGTGCTCTTTTTGTCAATTGGCTTCGATTCTCTTAGTAACCTTAGGTAGCGGCTGAAGTAGCGCGTTTGTGTTGAGGCGATAAGAGCGACCTTCGCTTTTTGTAAGTCTTGGTGCGTCAATGTATCACATTGGGGGCAAGTTGCTCCCTTTACCTTAAGTTTGAGTCGCTCTGCGAATTTGAGAATATAGGCGACTACTCTGAGTGCTCGGGGGAACGAAGAAAATCGTTCAAGGATGTCAGCATTATCCATTGTTGTGTGATAAGTGGCGATTTTTCGACTTTCTGGGGCAATTATGTTGCGCATGGGCGATTGTGGCCAAAAATCGGGAGATTCTGTTAACCATCGGGGGCTATTCCGCCAGAGGGTGGTGGTGGCGAAATGAAGGGGTTTGCACCCTCTTGTTCCAAGATCGGCAGTCGCTAAGTGGCTGATCCTACTAGATCAAGTATTTGAGACGTTCGATTAGAAATATATGTTTTCCACGCGTGTGGTGGTTTTTCTAACCAGGCTAGAACTATTTCGGAATCGGACTAGAAGTATAACTTATAGTTTGCCATGTTTAAGTGGGTCTGCACCATGGAGACTAGCTTTGCTAGTGGCAGAGCGCCACAGAGTTCAAGTCGTGGTAGACTTATGGTTTTTAGAGGCGCAACTTTTGCTTTTGCCACTAGTAGGTGGCTTGTAGTTGTAATATCGCTTTGTGTGCGCTAATATATAGTGGCACAATATGCCTTTTCAGAGGCGTCGCAGAAGCCGTGTAGTTCCACTTTGTATTCGGGGGAATAGTTTACCCACCGTGGAATTTGTATCTGCGAAACGTCATTTATGTTTTTAGCAAACTGGAACCATTTTTCTAAGCGAAGAGGCTTGACTTGTTCGTCCCAGTCGGTTCCGTCTAAGCATAATTCTTGGATCAGGATTTTCGCTTGTATCATAATTGGCGAAAGCCATCCTGCGGGGTCGAAAAGTTTTGCCACAGAGGATAAAATTTGTCTCTTTGTGATGGCGGATAATGCGGATATTGACTCTGTAGTATATGAAAACTGGTCAGATATCGCATTCCATTGTATGCCCAGTGTTTTTGTTGTACTTTCCTTTTCAAATATAAGGAAATTAGTATCCAACAAATGGTCTTTAGGAATATTTTTAAAAATATTCGGGTGATTGGCTGTAACCTTTTTTAAAGGAAACCCTGCGGTATTGAGGGCATTTGTTACCTGTGATAAGGTATCGTATGCTAGTGGAAGACTGTGGCTTCCAGACAGGATATCGTCTACATACGTCTGTGTTTTCAACACTTGTGTTGCCGGAGGAAATTCTGATTTTGTGTTTTCTGCCAGTTCGTGGAGTGTACGAATGGCTAAGTATGGAGCACAATTTACGCCAAAGGTTACTGTTTTTAATTTAAAGACGTATAGTGGACTATTGGCAGATTTTCGGAAAATAATTCGCTGAAAATCTTGATCGTCTTTTTGTACGACTATTTGTCGCTACATTTTTTCAACATCCCCATTGAATACGTATTTGTATATACGCCAATTCAATATGAGGAGCATTAGATCTGGTTGGAGTGTGGGTCCCGTAAATAGAATATCATTTAGGGAATTACCCGAGCACGTGGATCGTGATGCATTGAAGACAACTCGAACTTTTGTTGTTTTCTTCTCAGGCTTTACTACTGCATGATGTGGCAAGTAGAAAGAGTAACATTTGCCTCTTATGATTTTTTCACATGGGCTTACTTCCACCATGTGGTCTAAATGGAGGTATTCTTCTAAGACACCATCATAATCTTGTTTGAGCTCACCTTTTCTAAGTAGGTTTTTTCCCATACTTAAAAAGTGCTTTATTGCAGAGGTGCGAGAGTGACCTAAGGCGAGTGTGTCTGGAAATTGTTGTTTTAGTGGAAGTCGTACGACATACCGACCATTACCTGATCGAGTAGTTGTGGCTTTGTAAAAGTCTTCACAATACTGATCTTCTGGTGTTGTAATTAAAATTAGAGTTCTTCTAACTCCCAAAACTTTCTCAATTGTGAATTGAGGTACTCGTTAGAGATTTCCTCAACTTGAGTTGTCATTGCTGTGACTGGTTTCCCATTCGAAAAAGGTATTTTGCGCCAGTAGTGTTTTCGAAATTTTTTCAACACCTTCTAGTATAATTTACGATATGATTTCGCTACCTAATAGAAGGTCTTTTTGATCGGGTGTGTTGCAATTGGGATCTGCTAGAGTCAGATGTGAAATCTTATCCCAATTCTTGCTATTTATTTGATAGCTTGGAAGCATGCTTGTTAGTTGCGGCAAGACAATAGCATTTGCTTGAATGCGCTTGTCCGCTTGGGGGGAAATTAGCGTAATGGGGCATATTTTGTTAGAGTTTTGTACTACTCTTTCGCCCATTCCCGTAATTTCATAATTGGCTTGTTTTGTTGGCAGTTTTAGCCTATTTTGTGCCCTAGACGCTATGAATGATCGTTGTGATCTTTGGTCTATTAGGGCTCTTAGTTTGAACAGTTCTCCTCGATGTTCATTGGAGACAACTGCTGTGGGTAGTAGTATTCTACTATTATTATCGCTGTGTTGCGTTTGAGTTTTCAATGCCTTTGAGCAGCATGGTGACTCTTGGCAAATTGCTGGAGTTTTTGGTTCGGGGGATGCTGTTGCAATTAAGCCCGTGGCTTTTTTTTGAGAAAGCGCTACTTTGAGATGCATTGGGAGACATGTTGTAATGTAACATGGAATGATGTCTTTTATGACAATATACGCAGTTGAATTTGCTTTCGCAATTAGTAAGAGTGTGAGCGTGGGACAAGCAGTTTGTACAGAGTCTTTTTGACCTGACAAAGTTGTTCCTTTCGTTTGTATTTAATTTTTTGAATTTCTCGCAAGTTTTGAGTTTGTGCCCTTCTGTGCATAGTTCGCATGACGTATATTTGTTCTGTTCAGATGTGAACTATTGTGCTTTGAAAAAGCTTCTATTTGAATTGTTGTTGTTATTGACTTGGGGTCAATTGAAGCTTCTGTTTAGGTCGTGTTGAACGTTTTTTGTTCTGACTGTTTTTTTTTATCTACGCTTTCCGCAATTTCATATTGGGTAGTTAAGAAATCTTTCATTTGCTGCCACGATGGGCAGTCTCTTTTTGATGAGAGCGATTGCTCCCATAGAAGTAATGATTTTTCTGGTAATGTTGCGGTGCATATGTTTTTCAGAATAGGGTCCCAGCTGTCTGTGGGAACATTTTGTGTCGTTAGAACCGACAAACAATTTGAAACAGTGGATTCTAATTTTATGAATTCTTCACTTGTTTCTTTTTGAATTTTCGGCAAGTTCATGAGTATGGTTACTTGCTTGTCGACCAATATTATTTTGTTTTCATATTTTTCTTTCAGAGCTTCCCAAGCCAAATTGAAATTGTCATCACTTAATGCGAACTGTTTTACTATTACGCCTGCTTGACCTTTTGTTTTGTATCGGAGATGATACAATTTTTGCGCTTGCGATAGTTTTGGATGGTTTATGTACACGGCAGTAAACATGTCCCGGAAGGACGGCCATTGTTCATAACCTCCATGGAATATTTCTGTATCGCACGCTGGCACTTTGAGATGAATGCCTGTTGCCTCTTGGGCTTGCAATTGTGGTAACTCTACTCTACTGTGGGGAGTAGGTGCAATTGACCATATAAGTTTCAGTTGATCTGCGATCATTATTTATGTGTCTTCATACTGGTCTAAGCAGTTCTCAAATTTGGCATATGCAGAAGATTTAAAGTTTTCTGGTAGATCTGAATCGTCAGTATCTACAATTGCCTCATATGCAGCTTGGAGATGTGTCCAAAAATTTTCAATCGTTTGACTTTTTATTTCTGGCGCCGATTCAGAATTGTCTTGAATAAGCAACGAACTTACCTCTTTGAAATCCAAATAAACTGCGCTTTTCGTTTTCTTCTTCTTGAAAAATTGGGTATTCGTCTTTCCTATTCCAATCAGTTGACATTACAATATGTTTAGAATGTCGATAGTTGTTCTCTATCTTACTTACGTATTCTCCCATGCAATTCAAAATTGCAGAAAATGTAACAGTGTTAGCGAACAGCTGAAAATGTTTCAATGTGTTTGTGCAATCTGTTACCTCCGTCTTGCAGGGATGTTTGGTGTGATTGTGTTCACAAAGAGAAGCATTTATAGGCAATTAGTAATTTTAATACACTTATGTATTTTATCAACTTTAATATCGGTATTTTGATACACCGTATTAAATGTTATTATCCGTTTGGATGAACTGTTTAAAGTTATACCAGAGTTATAACTGGCAAACCAGTTTTTTAAACAGACATATGTACATGCATATAAATAAAAGGTGGAAGCGATACACTTACCCTTTTTCGCATCAAGGGAATTTTAGGGGAGTGTACTTATTGTGGCTTGCCCTAATGTTTGTTGCCTTGTGCTTCTTATCCCACTGCTGTTAGCTTGCTCCTATTTTCCTGTGTGCCTTGTGTAAATGGAATTTGTTTTTATTATCCGCGCCCGGTCGTGTGATTAATTTAGTTTCGCGCCCGCTGTTATTGTTGTTTTTGTTTTCGTTTAGTCTTCCCTTCTTTTTGGCGCGTTTTTGTCTGCTTCTATACATATATGTGTTTATATATCCGAACACTAACACTTTATAATACGATAATTTTTATTCTTTATGATTTTTAGTTATTTTTCATCCCACTGTTTTCTAATTTTTTTCCACTTTTATTTTTTTTTTAAATTGTGTTTTAGTCACCGCACTTTATTTAATTAAAATTTTTTATTATTATTATTATCTACTTTTTTCCTTTTGTTTTTCTTTTTTAAGGTGCCTTTCTGTAGGCTCGAAGGACCATGTTTTAACAACTGGTGAACTCACCTTTATTTCCGAAACTCACTTGTTAGTTTTTGTTATAAAAGAAATATCGCACAGCACAGGTTTTTTTTATTTCAAATTCACAATTCTGTTTTATTTAATCTATATATATAAAATTGAAATGGTGTATAGTTGTAACGCTAAAACTCGAAAACGGCTAAACCAAATGAAATACTTTCTTTGGGGGATTTGTTTGTTATTACTACGCGCAGGTCATGTCTTAAAATCAGAACAAAATATTAAAGGGGCGTGGCACCTCCCATACAAATTGAATTTTTCAAGTCGAATATCTTCAAAAGTGTTTAAGGTAGGAACATGAAAATTGGTACAGAGCTACAGGATAACAACACCACTCTCACCTATAAAACCGGGGGCTATCGAATAAGGGGGCGTGATACCTCCCATACAAACTAAATTTTTTAAGCAGAATATCTGTGAAAGGGTTCAAGGTAGGGACCTGAAAATTGGTGTACACCTATATGGTATCAAAAGCCTTCCTACACATAAAAGAAGGGGTAATCGGAAAAGGGGGCGTGGCACCTCCCATACAAACTGAATTTTTCAAGGTGAATATCTTCAAAAGTGTTTAAGTTAGGAACATGAAAATTGTTATAGAGCTATAGGAAACAACACCATTCTCACCCATAAAACTTGGCGTTATCGAAAAAGGGGGCGTGGTACCTCCCATACAATCTTTAATTATTTTGGTTGTTAATCCACCATATATTTATCTCATTTTCCACCTAGCGCGACATTTTGGTTGTTTCTTGCTATCTTCGTTTATTTATCGGTGACAGTAGCGGTTATATCGTAATTTTGGTTGTGTTACGTGCTATTTTTGGCTTATGGAAATGGCAGTTTTATGAAACAAACACAAATTAAATTAAACGTCAATTTTGCTTTGCAATCGAACACGCAAAATTTAGAGGGCAATAAAAATGTGCCTTGCTTTACTGATATATTGATATATTTTGTTTTAAAAAGTGAGTTATTTAGTAAAAGTGATTTAGCGTGTTGGCGAATACCGATTTATGTACATTGCTTCCTTAGTTTAATTCATTTTTTTTGGAGTTTTCAAAGTTAATTTATTGGTCCGTAAAACCTTATATGAACTGTATGCAAATGAATGATCATTTCCAATTAGATATTTTTTATGATGCCAAGAATCAGTACGTTTGGTTACACTTCTCGGAGTTCCCAGGCCGCAGGGAGAACACGAAATAGCAGAGCACGTCAAAGGGGAAGTGTTATTGAGAGGGTATCACCACGAAATAGACTGCTGGAGAATAGCACGCACCAGTAAGAAGATGTCAACCAAATAAACAATCAGCAAGAACGATTGAGAAGAAAGGAAGTTCACAATCAGCAACAACGATCGAGGAGAAGGGAAGTTCGTGCTCGCCAAAGTGATGAAGTAAGGTCACAACATGCGATTATTCGACGACAAGAGCGGCAACATCTTTCTTTAGTGAACATTGAACGGGCAGGTTTTCGATATGATCCAAACATTCAATATAGCGCATCTGTTCAAATCGCTCAGATGTCAGTAGTTTGTCAATATTGAAATGCAGTCAAATTTAAAAATGAACCGCCAGGGTTATGTTGCGCCGGTGGAAAGGTTAAGTTGCCAGAATTGCTTCCACCACCACAGCCATTGTTCCAGCTGCTTTACGGTGAATCTCCTTACTCGAGCCATTTCTTAAAGCACACTAAAATGTACAACGATTGTTTTCAAATGACGTCGTTTGGCGGTGAAATTGTAAATGAACAAAACTACAATCCAGCGTTTAAGGTATTTTTGCCAAACAATATTCGACAGAAACTACAGAGCTTTCCTCCAATTATACAGGTTCATGGACAAATTTTTCATCTCGCTGGATCGCTGTTGCGGCATCCAGATCAACGAACACAATGACCGCATTAAACTGTTTACGATTTCGTTGGAACGTGTGCCAACAGATGATCATAGTATAATCATACAAGCGGACAAAAGACCAACAGGGACACATGAAAGACAATATAATGCACCTACAGTTAGCGAAATATCAGTTGTTGTTGTTGGAGAAAATTTGCAGTCGCGTGATATTGTCATCAAACGTAGAAATCAATACGCACTGAAACGGATAAGTGAGACACATCGGTCTTACGAGGCAATGCAATATCCGCTCATGTTCTGCCGTGGAGAAGACGGATATCACTTAGGATATAAGATGATAAATCCGGTGAATGGTTAGTAAAAAAAGTTTTTGTTTGCTACTTCATATAGGTAATTTAAGTTTTTAGGTGTCGAGACAAATAAAAAAGTCAGTTCAATGAAGTTTTACGCATTTCAAATGATGATTCGCCAAAACTATGACAACCACTTACTGAGATATGGACGGTTATTTTAACAGTATGCGTTGACATGTACGTTAAAGTTGAGACAGAACGACTTAATTACATGCGATACAATCAGTCGAAGTTGCGATCTGAAGAGTATATTCACTTAAGAGATGCAATGAATGGTGATGCGGATATTACAGATATTGGTCGACTCTATATTTTGCCATCGACATATTTTGGCGGTCCTAGACACATGCATGAGTACTCCCAGGATGCAATGACTTACGTGCGCAATTATGGACGGCCGGATTTGTTTGTTACATTTACTTGCAATCCAAAATGGCCAGACATTACGAATCTATTGCATCCCGGTCAATCACCAAGCGATCGCCACGACGTTACAGCACGCGTGTTTAAACAAAAACTCAGATGTTTGATGGACTTTATTACGAAACAACGTATATATGGCACTGTTCGATGCTGGACGTACTCAGTGGAGTGGCAGAAAGAGGTTTGCCCCACGCACACATTCTTCTTTGGATGGTGGAGAAAATTATACCTGACCAAATTGATGACATCATTTCCGCCGAAATTCCTGATGTTGAAATAGATCCAGAGTTGCACGAATTGGTGATGGCCAATATGGTTCATGGGCCATGCGGAGAACATGATCCATCTTCGGTTTGTATGTCGGACAGTAAATGCAAAAAACGCTATCCCCGTGCTTTTATTTCGGAAACTCAAACTGGAAACGACGGATACCCTCTCTATCGGCGTCGCTCACCCGCTGACAATGGCAGGACATTCATCACTCAATTGAAAGGAAAGAATTTCGTGGTTAATAACACATGGATCGTTCCATATTCGCCAATTTTGTCTAAGGCATTCTGCATATTGCAGTTCAATAAAATCAATTAAGTATGTTTGCAAATATGTCACCAAAGGAAGCGATATGGCGGTTATTGGCGTTGAACGAGATGAAATTAGCAAATTTCAAATGGGCAGATATGGGAACTGCAATGAAACAATCTGGAGAATATTTTCATTTGCAATTCATGAACGCCATCCTACTGTTGTGCAACTGGCAGCTCATTTGGAGAACGGCCAGCGAGTTTATTTCAACGCAGAGAACATAGTACAGCGAACGGAAATACCACCAGCAACCACTTTAACAAGTTTCTTTGCAACTTGCGCCAGTGATCCGTTCGCGAGAACATTGCTTTACTCGGAGATGCCTCGGTATTATACATGGAATGTATCGTCGAAGAAATGGTTGTGCAGGAAGAACGGCCATCCGGTAGATTGTTATCCAGGTGCTTTTTCAACTGATGCATTGGAAAGAATTTACACAATCCATCCAAAGAACGATGATTGCTTTTACCTACGTTTGCTTTTGATTAATGTACGCTGTTCAACTTCATTTGAATCATTGAGGACTGTAGATGGTACCATTTGTGCAACATTTCGAGAAGCATGTCAACAATCGCAATTGCTTGAACACGACAGTCACTAGAATCAAACGCTAGCGGATGCAATAGCTTCTTCGCCAGCCACTGCAGTTCGTACACTTTTCGCTATTATAATTTCGACATGTCAGCCTTCAAACCCGCGTCTATTATGGGATACGTACAAAGATGACATGGCAGAAGACATTTTGCATCGCCTGCGATTAGCGACGAGAAATGTCGACTTACAAATGAACGCTGACATCTACAATGAAGCATTAGTCCTTATTGAAGATTTATGTTTACTAATGAGTGGAAAACTATTGATTGAAGTTCATATGCCGGCACCAAGTCGTCAAACAAGGGATTTAGTGAGTCGCGAATTGGAACGCGAGCGTGCTTACGATACAACTCACTTGCAACAACAAGTACAAACAAATGTTCCACTGTTGAATGAACAGCAAAGCAGTGCGTACAATCAGCTAATAAATGCTGTAGATAGTGGAAACGGTGGCATATTTTTCCTCGATGCGCCCGGCGGGACTGGCAAAACGTTCCTATTGTCTTTAATACTAGCAGCAATACGTGGTCAAGGTGGTATTGCATTAGCTCTTGCATCCACCGGGATTGCTACAATACTGTTAGAAGGTGGAAGAACGGCACATTCAGCATTAAAGCTTCCATTAAACTTGCAAATACTTTCGTCCTGTTTCCAATATTTCAAAGCAATCAGCAATGGGACAAGTTTTAAAAAAATGTAAGTTAATCATATGTGATGAATGCACAATGGCCCACAAACGATCATTAGAAGCACTCGACCGAACACTGAGAGATTTGCGCAACAATAATTGTTCCTTTGGAGGAGTGATGATATTGCTTGGGTGACCTTAGACAAACACTTCCTGTGATTCCAAAATCAACAGCGGCGGATGAGCTAAACGCATGTCTGAAGTCATCGCATTTGTGGAGGTTTGTTAAAACCATTTCATTGACCATGAATATGCGAGTTTTGCTGCAAAACGATAGAACTGCGAAGGTTTTTCAAAAGAGCTGCTGCGAATCGGAAATGGATATGTGGATTAATATCGATTCCAACTACGATTTGCCAAATCACATCTAATAAATATGAACTAAACAGTATTGTATATCCAAATATTGCTCAAAATTATGGTAACTACGATTGGTTAAGCACGCGCGCAATTTTAGCAGCAAAAAATATGGATGTCAACGACTTGAATTGGACGATTCAAAATCAAATTCCGGGAGATCTGCGGTCATATAAATCAATCGATCGCGTTGAAAATGAAGACGAGGTAGTAAATTACCCAGTGGAGTTCTTAAACGCTTTGATGCCGCCTGGAATGCCGCCTCATAATTAGTGTCTCAAAGTTGGGTCTGTAGTTATTATGCTACGGAATCTTCATGCTCCCAAACTGTGCAATGGTACTCGACTGATTGTGACCAAGCTAATGGACAATTTAATAGTGGCAAGCATTTTGAAAGGCCCGTTCAAGAGAGAGGAATGCTTACTTCCCCGAATTCCATTAACTTCAACAGATTTGCCATTCCAATTCAGACGTTTGCAGTTCCCAGTGAAACTTGCATTTGCTATGACAATAAACAAGTCACAAGGGCAGTCGCTGGAAGTATGCGGCATAAATTTAGAAAGGCCTTTTCACATGGCCAGGTCTATGTGGCGTGTTCCCGTGTTGGAAAACCTTCCTCACTGTTTATTTACGCCGCGGAACAGAAAACCAAAAATATCGTGTACCGTGCAGCCCTAAACTAAATATGTACTACAATTATATATTTTCGAGACTCGATTAAAATTAATAAAATTGAATGAGAATAGTACAAACTTAATTTTATTAAATTGTCAACAAATCCTGGACGCGATGTGTCAACATTATTGAAAAGAGTAGCATTTTTCAAACAATTAAATTCAAAAAGCATTAATGTACCCTCGAAAAAAATGTTTTATTTAAATTTTTTATCAAAAACAGTTCAAAAAACTCAGTAATCATTTTTTCTTCACTATTTTTCAATATTGGGAATTTGTCGAACCCCAAAAAGGTATTAAGTATAAAGTATTCACAATGAAATAAGAAAAAATCGTTCATATTCTATTAAAACCAATACCGGTGTAATTTTTGAAATGAAAAAAGAAAATCTATTTTGGGCAGAACGAAGTTTGCCGGGTCAGCTAGTTTCACATATATTTTTCAAATGTTACAAATTGCTCGAATACTCCAATCGGCGGCGGAATCGGCGAGCGATGATGGACGTGGAAGCAAAGAAAAAAGAGATGCTGCGAAAAGCGTACACGCAAGTGCTTAGAGTGTCGACTCGTACGAAAGCAAAAAGCGAAGTGTAGGCGACTGGAGTTGTCCGTCCCTTTTGTTGAAAGTTGTTGTGTTCTAGTTGGTAGTGTGGTGTCATATTTGAGTGTATTGGTGTGATGTGTAGTGATGTGGAAGTTGAGTGGTGTGCTGTTATGATGATTTTGTGTGTTGAAATTTGGTGTGGCTGTGTTTCATGACGGGGTAGGCCGAGAGTCATTTAGACACTGATTTATTAAATCAGTTATGGCTGATGATGATTTTAGTTTTTCTAAAGTTTCTGCCTCTATGGACAATAGTGAGATGTCTGACAGCCGTTCTTGTCCCATCGAAGTTCTTAAGTAATTAAGTAAATAGTACACATTGACTTTGAAATAGGATTCCGGGTCGGAAATTCTCTCATCTTGTGATAACTCATCAAAAAACGCTTCGTTATTTTTCGCCTACTGTTTTTAAAAACTCTTTTGCTAAATCTTTGGATTCATTTAGCAAACTATTAAATGAATTCTGATTACTTAGTTGGCACAGTCTATTTAAAAGATTGCTTAATAAAATACTAGATTTCTGTAAGTCATTATTTTCATGCTGTAGAGCTTTAGAAACAGGATTAATAATTTCAAATAGTGAAGAAAAAAATGTAACGAGCACTAAGAAATCAAAACTCTCTAAAATATTAATTATACTTTTATGTTCTTTACGTTAATCTTTTTTGTTTGAAATTAAATTTAGTTGGTACAAAGTTTTCATGATTAGTAAAAAATGTTTCTTTACTGCTAATAAAGCACCATTCCTAGAAGACCATCTGGTAGGACATGTCTTTATAAGGGTAATCAAATATTTTTCAAATGAATCGTCACTTAGCATAGCCCAGCATTTTATACTATTCAAAACCAAGTTTAAAGCGTGCGCAGCACAATGAACATAATCGGCATTTGGAGCATGCTCTTTTATTAGGGTTTGTAATCCTCCATACACACCCGACATAACATTTGCTCCATCGTATTCCTGTCCTCTACATTTAGTCAAATCAATTCCAATATCTTTAGTCAAATTTAAAATGACAGTTTTCAGATCTGCTGCTCTGCAATCGGTTACTGCTATAAATCCTAAAAAGGGTTCACAGATTTTTATTTCTTTAGGCACATTATCATCATTTTCTCTAACCGAGATGTATCGAAAAACTACAGATAGTTGATCAATTTTTGTCAAGGCTTGCGTTGTATCCAGAATTATTGTCGGAAATGGAGGTTTTTTAATTTCTGAGATAATATTGTTCCTAACGGTGGTGCCAAGCAAACTAACAATTTCGTTTTGAATCGTAGGGCTTAAATAATATATTTCACCTTTCGGGTTTAGAAGAAGTTCTTTTAAAGTTGCATCATAGTTAGATAGCAGACGTAAAATTGCCAGAATCAGAATCATGCCCCCTCAAAGGTAGATTACAAGATACTAAAGTAATTATAAAATTAATTATACGATGCAGTACATCTGTCCAGAATGTAATTTTACTATCGATTTCGCTTTTCAATAGAGTATCGATGGTATTTCCTTGCAACCAATTATTATAAGAGAGTGATGCACTATTATGCTGCCGATACGGACTGATAGACAAACAACAAAACAAATCGATCCTATAGATAAGTTAGAATTTTGCTTTTTTTTAATCAAGGCGCGGAACCCTAAAAACTGTATAATTGTGAAAATCTAGGGGGGAGATAACTTTTTGTGACGGACAGATGGACAGACCGAAATTAAAAGATTTCCTTGTTTATCAGTACGGGCCCCTAATAAATGGGTTGGGTAGTACTAACCTTTCCAATCTAAATCACTCACAGTATCTTGTCTCTGAAAAAATAAAGAAATTTTAATTCCAAAACCGCATTCTTCCAATGCTTCTTTGACTTCACTAAAGTCTACGGCGGACTCTATACCCTTGATTACAACAACTAAGCTCTTAGAGCTGTTCAGTTGATACGAATAATAATTCTTGTTTTTATTTTTCAAAGGCACTATATGAAAATTGTTACTGCTACGTTCGCGCAAATATATTGGAGGTGGTTTGGCATTAAGGACAATGGTGGTACTCTTTCTATCGTAGTCTAATCCATTGCTTAGTAAGGCAAATCTGTGGCCATTTAAAACTTCCGGTTTATTCTTTATTGGTGTACCGCATTGAAATTTTTTGGGATTGACCGTTGGCTTTGAAGGACTTAATTTCCTTTTTATGTTAATGTAGCGGTCAATGCCAGTTTGTACAGACTGGCCTTTTTTATTAGTACATTCTCACCTTGCTTTATGTTGTTCTTCGTTGCCTGCGTACCTGCTGGTACCTGCTTAGTTGGTGTGATCATGTCTGCTGCTGGATATTGTTGACTGCCGTTCTCTTCTACTTTCGTTTTTTGCAAGCTCTGCTCATGTTGCTGCTCAGTCGGTCGCTGAGCCTTTCACCGTTGCCTTGTTTGTTGGTAGAAGCTGAACTCGCAGGCTCGACAAAGCTGAAGTAGACATTCAGAGAATTTATTTTTATTTTTAATTTTCGTTTTTTTTTTTGTAAGTTTCTACGGAGCGCATGAAGACACGTCCGTTCACATTGAAAGCTCACTAACAAAAAAAAAAAAAATCGCCCTTATTAGGAAAAACCTACTTCACACGAGCCAGCATCTGAGAAATCAAGTTTAATAGCTACAATATACCACGAGTGTCCCACAAGGCGTGTTTGAAGGGATAATGGGAAACGATCCTTTTCATCGTTCGAAGTGGTGCAATTGAACACTGGAAATAGGAACACTTTCGAAAAAATGGTCGTGGATCCATGGTTGACATTACGTTTGTTAGTAACCCGTTGGTACGATCAACATGTTGGAAAGTGTCTGACCTCTGTATGCACAGTGACCCCCTAGCCTAATGCAGCATAATGCACATCTGAAAGTCCAGGTGTGGAATATATACGCACAAAAAGATGGTGCAGACAAAAGGAAGGAAAGCCGAAACGTTCGACGAAGATCTCTTCCGACTTATGCTGGATGACAACATTGAAAATGTAGAACATGCAAAACTATGTGCAAGAAAAAACAAGGCGCTAATGCCTTAAGACAGCTTGCATACTGGTGGAATAGTGAAATCGACGGCCTGAGAACTGATTGCAACAAAGCCAGGCGTTCTTGCCAGAGAAGACGAAGCTTTCCAGAATAGGAAAACCTGCATGAAGGTTTTAAAAAGCAATTAAAAGAAGCAAACTCTCCTGCTTTAAAGAGCTCAGCAAAAATGCCGATGAGAATCCATGGGTTGGTGCGTACAAAGTAGTGATGACAATACTCATAGACAGCAAAGGAAGAACACCAACCTGTCCCACCCTATTGAAAAACATCGTCGAAACTCTTTTCCCTATACAGAAGCACGAAGTATCTGTACTATCAAATATACCTACGGTAATAGACGCACCATCGGTCGCCGACGATGAAGTGATAGATGTAGCCAAAAGGTTTGGAAATACCAAAACAAGGGTCTAAATGGAATCCACAAACTGCCATAACTCACAAATCGAGTCCCTTTTCAGAACTCGTTACCAGCTGCTTGTAAGACAGCGGTTAGTACTTTTGCAGAAACCAAGCAAACCGGCTGGAGAACCAAGATCGTACCATCTTCTCTGCATGCAGGACACGCTTGAAAAATGTTTTTGGAGAAAAAATGCGTGCGACTAGAGAAACATCTGGAGCAAGAATATCGAATATCGCAGTCAATTCTGCGTACTGGCCACATATAATGAGCGCTCTCAAATGTAAATGAACACCAAAGTATTTGTTGAGAATTATCTCGAAATACAAGTCGAATAGGCTGTTACTCTATGACACCGACGAAGGACCAAAAATGTACAGGGTGACGAAAAGGGTACCATAAGGCACAGTTCTGCGTTCACTGCTATGGAACATGTTTTATGATGGAGTGGTACGACTCCCATTAGAAAGAGTGATTCAGATTATCGGGTACGCCGCGGACATTGCGATAACGGTGTTAGGAAATTAAATCAGTCAGGTAGAAAGCTTATGTGAAGAAACCGCTTTAAGGATAAAGAGCTGGCTGACGGAGAAAAAGCTCCAACTAGCAGCCCAAAAGACGGAAGTAGTGCTATTCTTCTTCATTGGCGTAGACACCGCTTACGCGATTATAGCCGAGTTAACAACAGCACGCTATTTGTTTCTTCTTTTCGCTACATGTCTCCAATTGAATATTCCCAGCGAAGCCGGGTACTTCTTCACTTAGTCCTTCCAACGGAGTGGAGGTCTTCCTCTTCCTTTGCTTCCCCCCGACGGGTACTGCGTCCAATACTTTTAGAGCTGAAGTGTTTTTGTCCATTCGGACAACATGACCTAGCCAGCGTAGCCGCTGTTTTTTAATTCGCAGAACTATGTCAATGTCGTCGCAAAACTCATACAGCTCATAGTTCCATCGAATGCGATATTTGAAGTGGCCAACGCGCAAAGGACCATAAGTCTTAAGCAAAACCTTTCTCTCGAAAACTCACAACGTCGACTCATCGGTTGTTGCCTTCGTCCGACGACTGTTTGTTTGATGTCAGGAGATATTTCGTCTTGCCCTCCTTCAGTACCAGATACATTTGATTTGCTTCCTTGTACAGTCTGGAGAAATCAGAATCAACGGCACGGGTGTTGGGGCCGATGATATTGATATCATCGGAATACGCCAGCAACTGTACACTTTTATAAAAGATTGCAACGGTTCGATTAAGTTCTGCAGCTCGAATTATTTTCTCCACTAGCAGATTGAAGAAGTCGCACGATAGGGAGTCGCCTTGTCTGAAACCTCGTTTGGTATCGAACGGCTCGGAGAGGTTCTTTCCTATCCTGACGGAGATTTTGGCGTTGTTCAACGTCAGTTTTCACAGCCGTATTAGTTTTGCGGGGATACCAAATTCATACATCGCGGCATAAAAGCAGCTCCTTTTCGTACTGTCGAAAGCAGCTTTGAAATCAAGGAACAGGTGGTGTGGGACGATTCTCCGTTCACGGGTATTTTCCGAAATTTAGCGAAGGGTGAATATCTGGTCAGTTGTTGATTTGCCAGGTATACAGCCACACTGATAAGGTCCAATCAGTTTGTTGACGGTGGACTTTAACCTTTCTCACAATACGCTCGATATAACATTATATGCGATGTTGAGGAGGCTTATCCCACAGTAGTAAGCACAGATTGTGAGGTCTCCTTTTTGTGAATTGGGCAGAGCACACGTAAATGCCAATCGTTGGGCATGCTTACATTCGACGATATTTTACAAAAAAGCCGGCAATCCATCTGTCCCGCCGTTTTGTTGTTCTTCAGACGGGTGATCGGGCAATGGAACGTCCGCTTCATCGCCATCGATTGGGGAGCCGGGTACGCCTTCTCCTGGCGTTGTACTTTCACTGCCATCCAGCAGGCTGGGAAAGTGTTCCCTCCATAATTAATTCTGGTATGCTCTGGGCATCGGTTGCTAGATCACCTTTGGAGGTTCTACAAAAGTATGCTCTGGTCTTGAACCCTTCTCTTAGCCGCCGCATTTTTTCGTAGAATTTTCGAGCATTACCCCTGACAACCAGCTTGTCAAGCTCTTCATACTCACGCATTTCGGCCTCCTTCTTTTCTGCTATAAATGCGTCTCGCTTGCCTCTTCAACTCTCTGTATCTCTCCCATCCTGCGCGTGTTGTGGTCGCCCGTAACGTTGCGTACCATCTGTTCTTTTGCATTTTCCGAAAACCCATCGTTTCGCTTGCAGCTGTACGTTAGGAGTTTGAAATGCCGTCCCACAGTTCCCTTATACCGATTTGTTGAAGAGCACTCTCAGAGAGCAGGAGTGCAAGTCGAGTAGAAAATCGTTCGGCTGTCTGTTGTGGATGAAGCTTCTCGACGTCGATTCTTTCTTGTGTTTGTTGACGTGCGTTTTTGCTGCACAGAAGCGGGTACGAAACTTGACTGCAACAAGATAGTGGTTCGAGTGGTGTTAGGACCTCGGAGCGCATGCACATTTAAACACAGGAGATGTGTCTTCCGTCTGCCACAACATTATCTGTCTAGTTGGTGGCTTTTCGACCGAAGACAACCAGTTAGCTTGATATATTTTCTTATATTGGAATCTAGTACTACAAATAACCGTATTTCGGGCCCCGGCGAAGTCAATCAGCCGCAACCCATTTGGGAATGTTTGCTCGTGGAGGCTGAATTTATTGACTGTTGTCCCAAAGTTACACCTTCCTTGCCTACCCTGGCGTTAAATTCGCCAAGCACGATTTTGACTTCGTGGCGGGGCAGCTCTCATAGGCGCGCTCCAAACGCTCATAGAAAGCATCTTTCGCCACATTGTCCTTCCTTGGACGGCGCTGACGTCAGCCTTCACTTTAACGAGGACATCAACCAGCGTTCTTATGCTACCTATCCGCTGAGTCAAATAGCGGAAGTCGTGAGCTGCTGGAACCATATGTAAAAGAATCGTTTCTGGCCACTCCCAAGTGAATGGCGATCAGAGAGCTTTCCTTTTTTGCCTGAACTGCTCCATATGACTCCATCCTCCATCAGATCGGCTTATCACAGCATATAGCTGCTATACAAAATAAACGAGCGGAATCTAGTACTGGTATGAAAAACTTTTGCATTTGACAAGATATATTCCCGAAATTTGGTAAAGATTATTTCTAAGTCAACAATGTAATCTCCGAAGAAATTGCTCAGATCGGCTCACTATAGAATATAGATGGCATACAAACCGAACGATCGGAATCCTGGGCTTGTATGGAAAACTTTCGCATTTGACGTGGTATCTTAACGAAATTTATGTTAAATACATTATAGTTGCTTGCTTATTACAATCAGCTCTTCACGTTCCGCATAACTATTTCTTTAAATGGAATATTCTTGTAGACCCGCAGAAATCAGAATTGATTTTTTTAATAGAAACAGAAAAATGTGTTATTTGCCCCAGAATTTTATTGTGCTAAGTAATATTAAAATTCTTTAAAATAAATATCTCGGTGTTATTCTTGAAACAAAACTAATTTATAAATAAAACGTTTTGTACATTATTAACAAAATAATGTTGTTAACTTAGACCCTGTACCCTCTCATTAACCATAAATCCGGTCTAAATACCTATAATAAACACAACAAACTTATAAAAGTAATATTACACCTCCACCCTATTCCATATTCTACTGTGAATCTGCATAAACTTCAAAAAGTAAGGAAAAATTATAATTCAAAATGCTGCATTTCAGTTTATAAACGTATAACTGAACATGTTCCATAACCATAGTGTAAGCTTTTATAATATTATTTTTATTCAAATAAGGTTTGTTTTTTAATTTTTCCCTTTAATTACACATTATCACAATTAAACTTGTATCATAATAATCATTGTTATAATGAAGTCGGTAAGACAATTAGGTCTAAACTTTTATTTTAATTATTAGTCGACACGACTTTCATATACTTTAATTTTGTCAATATATGTACATATACATATACATCGTGATATTTACGCTATTAATGACTCAAGAACCGATCTGGCTGAAATTTGGCAGTATCTAGTATCAACAGTGATGACGGAAATGGTTCTTATATTTATGTACTAGACCAGGCCCTGGTGGAACTGGTAAAACATTCCTCATGTCAGTACGACATGCAACCACATTGAGCCGTACGGCTAATTCGGCGTTAAAATTGCCGTTGAAATTTCAAATAAATTACGTACCATCACGTAATATTGCGAAAAAACTCAGCAATGGCAAAAGTTTTACCAACACCTAAAATCATCATCTGGGAAAAATGCAAAATGGCGTATAAATGATATAGCAATGATTTTTTTGGCGATTTAAGCGAAACAATGCCAGCTGACAAAAAACACGAGAATTGCATTGCTTAATGATACAAATGTTGGCTATCGGTAATGGTCGAATATCTGTCGACGAATCGAGCAGATTGTTTTCATTTCCACATAATTTCTGTTATTTGGTCTCATCAAAAGACTTGAACTTATCAAAAAAATTGTCCCAAAAGTCATTAGCTATATAAAATAATTAATGGTTGAGTTAACCGAGCAAGTTTAGCGGCTACTGTCTAAAATTTGTATGCAGATCTGCACAATTATCCAGCAGATGATTACTGAAATTAAACAATTGAAAAATACGTTAAAATTGAATAAAATTATTTTCATAACTTTTGTTTGATACATAGTAGTGTCAGACTTAGCTGTCAATCAATTGTGTCTGATGCACAATGTAATAAATGAAGATGAAATCACCAATTATCCAATTGAAGTTTTAAACTGCTTTGATGTGGATTACCACCATACAATTTACGCCTTAAGGTAAGGTCTGTTGTAATAATGCTTCAAAACAAAAACCAAACTGAACTATGAAACGGTACCCATTCGGTAAGAAGTAAATTGACGAACAGTTTGATTTAAGCGAATTGGGTCGCAGATAGTGGGGTCTCTCTTTTTGTGGATTGGGCAGAGCAAACTTAAATTTCAATCGTTTGGCATGCTTTCGTTCGACCACACCACCATCAGTTCTTCGCCGCCGTATATGAATAGCTCGGCAGTCAATCCATCGGCCACCATCGGTCTTGATTTCGATGACTGTATTATAAAATAAAAGTCATAGTAGTTATAAACATATCTTTATTTCTAATTCCAATAACTTAACCCTTTACTACTCATTGTCCGAATTAACGTGTTCTTACTTATGCCTTACATACTCTTAACACGGCGCACTTCTATGGAAAACTTTCGTGGTACGTGGTATCTTCACAAAACTCGACATGTATTGCTACTTAAGGTAATAAAATAATCTCCGCAAAAATTAATGTGATGTGCTGTGATGTGGGATGTTGCGAAACGCTCATAACTCATGTGAACATCCCGGCCCCCTAGGCGAATTAATCGGATAGGAGCCTCTGCAGCTGTTGTAGTGTATTGAGTTGCTGTGTATTGAGTACAGCGCTCAGCCCTGTTGAGCTTCATACTCTGATAGATGGTGCATTGTTCCAGGGCGTGTGGGCGATAGCACAGGCTGCAACATGGAGGCCCCTGTGGCTCCAATGGGGCTGGGTGACAATTTGTACGTCTTCTAAGTATATTTTTGTGGGAATATGAATATATATTAGAAAGTGGTTTGGCTCCTTATTTGAAATTAGGTTATTTTTGGTTGTCGGGGTATATTAGGGTGCTTCAAAATAAGTTTTTGAATTTTTTTTTTTCAACTCTTACCCCCTCAAATGTTAGAGTAACTTTGGGTATTATGGTATAGGCGGCTAATATGATACACCTGCTTTTCTCTTAAACTACTTGCGCTATGGCAACGCCGACTTCGAAATCGGCTGTAAAATAAAGAAAGAGTAATAGAAAAAGAAATTACAAAACTGACAGCTGTTCAGTTCTCTCTCAGTTGTTAAAAACACGTGGATTCGCATGTCTGACTTGTTAAGATAGTGTGCAAAAACGGTTTTTTCACGTGATAGCAACAAACTTATCAAAACAAATATATTGTTAATCGATAAAATAAAGTCCATATTTCATTATAAAAAGGTGAGTTTTAAGCTAAATAAAGGTTTGGTCATAGAAAAAATTAAAAACACAGAAAACTAAAAAGCGTCTAATATGGTACACTTGTGACCGGCCAATATGGTATAGTGTACCATATTACCCTTCTGTATTATCAATAGGTTATTGCTTAAATTTAATGGTGGAATCTTACAGCAATCAGGCCGAATAAAGGTTTACGAAGGCAGTGGAGTAGCAAAAACATGCGCAAGGCCATTACCGATGTAAGAAGCGATGAAATGGGTATTTTACTGGCCGCAAAAGTCTTCGATGCTTCGCACACCACACTGCAGCACATGGCTAGAAAAAAGCCTACAGAAGAGCTTCTTTCAGCAAAACTCGGACGAAAACCTGTCTTTACCCCAGAGATGGAAAGCAATATAGTTAAATACGCTTTGGAGATGGAATCTCGCTTTTGGGGGCTAACGAGGTGGGATTTGAGGTCGCTTGCATTCCAAATTGCAACAAGAAACGACATACCGAATAAATTTAATACTTTGCAAAAATGTGCAGGAAAAGACTGGCCTTACGCATTTTGCAAAAGACATAGAGAAAAATTAAGCTTTCGCCACGAGGAAAGCCTCCTTTGTCAGATTGGAACATAGCTCAAGGTGTACTGCTTTTGTCGTAAAACAGACAAAGACAGCCACATAGCCTTTCATCAGGGTGGGAGACCTTAGCATGGACGCCTTTATTTGAAAAGGGCCAGCAAAGTCGACACCTGTAGTGGTGAAAGGCAGAGCAAAGTTACAGCGTTCCGGTGGAAGTGCTGCCATAATCTGCGTTCTCATTTTCTGCTTGTGCATAGTGCAGACCTTGCACGTGAAAATGCACTTCTTGATTTGGGGCTTAAGGCGGGGAACATAGTACTCTTGGCGTACCATATGTTGCATGAGGCGATGTTCGGCGTGTAACATGAGTATATGGATATAATTGATGAACAATGTGGCAAATGAGGATTTCTCTGGTATTATTATGGGATGGCGTTCGTTATACGTAACGCTGGAATTAGCAAGCCGGCCGTTTGCACGAAGCAGACCTTTCGTGTCTATAAATGGGTTTAGTACTAAGAGTGTGCTCTTTTTGTCAATTGGCTTCGATTATCTTAGTAACCCTAGGTCGCGGCTGAAGTAGCGCGTTTGGGTTGATACGATAAGAGCGACCTTCGCTTTTTGTAAGTCTTGGTGCGTCAATGTATCGCATTGGGGGCAAGTTGCTCGGGGGAACGATGAAAATCGTTCAAGGATGTCATCATCATCCATTGTTGTGTGATAAGTGGCGATTTTTCGACCTTCTGGGGCAATTATGTTGCGCATTGGCGATTGTGGCCAAGAATCGGGAGATTCTGTTAACCATCGGGGGCCATTCCACCAGAGGGTGGTGGTGGCGAGATGAAGGGGTTTGCACCCTCTTGTCCCAAGATCGGCAGGATTGTCAGCACTGGCTACGTGGCGCCAAGTGGCTGACCCTACTAGATCAAGTATTTGAGACGTTCGGTTAGAAATATATGTTTTCCACGCGTGTGGTGGTTTTTCTAACCAGGCTAGAACGATTTCGGAATCGGACCAGAGGTATAATTTATATTTTGCCATGTTTAAGTGGGTCTGCACCATGGAGACTAGCTTTGCTAGGAGCAGGGCGCCACAGAGTTCAAGTCGTGGTAGACTTATGGTTTTTAGAGGCGCAACTTTTGCTTTTGCCACTAGTAGGTGGCTTGTAGTTGCAATATCGCTTTGGGTGCGCACATATATAGTGGCACAATATGCCTTTTCAGAGGCGTCGCAGAAGCCGTGTAGTTCCACTTTGTATTCGGGGGAATAGTTTACCCACCGTGGAATGTGTATCTGCGAAATGTCTTTTAGGTTATTAGCAAACTGGGACCATCTTTCTAAGCGAAGAGGTTTCACTTGTTCGTCCCAGTCAGTTCCGTCTAGCCATAATTCTTGGATCAGGATTTTCGCTTGTATCATAATTGGCGAAAGCCATCCTGCGGGGTCGAAAAGTTTTGCCACAGAGGAGAGAATTTGGCGTTTTGTAATGGCGGATAATGCGGATATAGACTCAGTCGTGTATGAAAACTGGTCCGATATCGCATTCCATTGGATGCCCAGTGTTTTTGTTGTACTTTCCTTTTCGAATATAAGGAAATTAGTATCCAACAACTTGTCGTTTGGTATATTTTGCAAGATATTTGGGTGATTAGCTGTGATCTTTTTTAGGGGAAACCCTGCTGTGTTGAGGGCCTTTATCACTTGTGATAAGGACTCGTATGCTTGTGAGAGGCTGTGGCTCCCAGACAAGATATCGTCTACATACGTCTGTGTTTTTAACACTTGTGTTGCCAGAGGAAATTCTGATTTTGTGTTTTCTGCCAGTTCGTGGAGTGTGCGAATGGCTAAGTATGGAGCACAGTTTACGCCAAAGGTTACTGTTTTTAATTTAAAGTCGCGTAGTGGACTATTGGCAGATTTTCGGAAAATAATCCGTTGGAAATCTTGATCATCTTTCTGAACAATTATTTGTCGATACATTTTTTCGACATCCCCATTGAATACGTATTTGTATATACGCCAGTTCAATATGAGGAGCATTAGATCTGGTTGGAGTGTGGGTCCCGTAAATAGAATGTCATTTAGGGAATTCCCCGAGCTAGTGGTTCTGGAGGCATTGAAGACAACTCTGACTTTTGTTGTTTTTTTGTCAGGCTTTACTACTGCATGATGTGGCAAGTAGAAAGAGTAATATTTGCCTCTTATGATTTTTTCACATGGGCTTACTTCCTCCATGTGGTCTAAATGGAGGTATTCTTCCAAGACACCATCATAATCTTGTTTCAGCTCACCTTTTCTAGGTAGGTTTTTCTCCATACTTAGAAACTGCTGCATTGCAGAGGTGCGAGAGTGACCTAAGGCGAGTGTGTCTGGAAATTGTTGTTTTAGTGGTAGTCGTACGACATACCGACCATTGGCTGATCGAGTAGTTGTGGCTTTGTAAAAGTCTTCACAATACTGATCTTCTGGTGTTGTAATTGAAATGGGGGGGAGTTCCTCTAGCTCCCAAAATTTTCTCAATTGTGAATTGAGGTACTCGTTAGAGATTTCCTCAACTTGAGTTGTCATTGCTGTGACTGGTTCCGCAACTAGTCCACTTAGGACCCATCCGAAAATGGTATTTTGCGCCAGTAATGTTTTCGAAATTTTTTCAACACCTTCCAGTATTATTTGAGATAGAAGGTCTATTTGAGCGGGGGTGTTGCAGTTGGGATCTGCTAGAGTCAGATGTGAAATCTTATCCCAATGCTTGCTACTTATTTGATAGCTTGGAAGCATGTTTGTTAGATGCGGTAAGACAATAGCATTTGCTTGAATGCGCTTATCCGCTTGGGGGGAAATTAGGGTAATGGGGCATATTTTGTTAGAGTTTTGTACTACTCTTCCGCCCATTCCCGTAATCTCATAATTGGCTTGTTTTGTTGGCAATTTTAATTTATTTTGGGCCTTAGACGCTATAAAGGATCGTTGGGACCCTTGGTCTATTAGGGCTCTTAGTTTGAACAGTTCTCCTCGATGTTCGATGGAGACAACTGCTGTGGGTAGTAGTACTCTACTATGATTATCGCTGTGTAGCGTTTGAGATTTTAATGCCTTTGAGCAGCATGGTGTCTCTTGGCAATTTTGTTGCGTTTCTGTTTCGGGAGTTGCTGTTGCAACTAAACCCGTGGCTTTTTTTGAAAAAGCGCTACTTTGAGTTGTGTTGGGAAAGTTGTTTATGTGCAACATAGAATGATGCCTTTTGTGGCAATATACGCAGTTAAATTTGCTTTCGCAAGCATTGAGATTGTGTGAGTGGGACAAGCAGTTTGTGCAGAGTCTTTTTGACCTGACAAAGTTGTTCCTTTCATTCACATTCAATTTTTTAAATTTTTCGCAAGCTTTTAGCTTATGCCCTCCTGTACATAGTTCGCATGACGTGAATTTATTTTGTTCAGATGTGAACGATTGTGCTTTGAAAAAGCTTCTATTTAAATTGTTGTTGTTATTGACTTGGGGTCTATTGAAGCTTCTGTTTAGGTCGGGTTGAACGTTTTTAGTTCTAATTGTTTTTTTATCTACCCTTTCCGCAATTTCATATTGGGCAGTTAGGAAATCTTTCATTTGCTGCCACGTTGGGCAGTCTCTTCTTGATGAGAGCGATTGCTCCCATAGAAGTAATGATTTTTCTGGTAATGCTGCGGTGCATATGTTTACCAGAATAGGGTCCCAACTGTCTGTGGGAACATTTTGTGTCGTTAGAACCGACAAACAATTTGAAACAGTGGATTCTAATTTTATGAATTCTTCACTTGTTTCTTTCTGAATTTTCGGCAAGTTCATGAGTATGGTTACTTGCTTGTCGACCAATATTCTTTTGTTTTCATATCTGGCTTTCAGAGCTTCCCAAGCCAAATTGAAATTGTCATCACTTAATGCAAACTGTTTTACTATAACGCCTGCTTGACCTTTTGTTTTGTATCGGAGATGATACAATTTTTGCGCTTGCGATAGTTTTGGATGGTTTATGTACACGGCAGTAAACATGTCCCGGAAGGACGGCCATTGTTCATAACCTCCATGGAATATTTCTGTATCGCACGCTGGCACTTTGAGATGAATGCCTGTTGCCTCTTGGGCTTGCAATTGTGGTAACTCTACTCTACTGTGGGGAGTAGGTGCAATTGACTTTATGAGTTTTAGCTGATCTGCGATCATAATTTTTGTGTCCTCATACTG
This sequence comes from Bactrocera correcta, assembly GCA_027475135.1. Classification (NCBI taxonomy): domain Eukaryota; kingdom Metazoa; phylum Arthropoda; class Insecta; order Diptera; family Tephritidae; genus Bactrocera; species Bactrocera correcta. Next base: position 23,722,360 of record CM050322.1, read on the forward strand.
GTCTAAGCAGTTTTCAAATTTGGCGTATGCAGAAGATTTAAAGTTTTCTGGTAGATCTGAATCGTCAGTATCTACAATTGCGTCATATGCAGCTTGGAGACGTGTCCAAAAATTTTCAATCGATTGGCTTTTTATTTCTAGCGCCGATTCCGAATTGTCTTGAATCGGCGAAGAAGCAAATCGAGTGCAGTATTTTATTAGACAGTCACTCTCTGAAATGAATTTGGAGTATGATATGTCTTTCCCCCTCTTTTGTTTTGTAGCACCTTGCTTAGAGCGTGTAGCTTCTGCAGGTGTACATGGACTTTTATCGTCAGAAATCATTTTAGGAATTTTCAAGAATTGAGATGTTTTAGATTCTTTTGAATCTATATTCATTTAGAAAATGTAGATTTGTAAGATATTGTATATATTTTCTTTCAGTGGATACTGAGAACTTTATCAACCGAAAACTCTTTTAGGTAAATAAGAGTTTGTTATTTCCGCTAAAATTAGTGAAATCCGCGTTTATAGTTTATATTACTCGCCGTTGTATCTACTTGCGATGGCGTTTATGTTTATTATTATTATTATTATAATATTATAATAATATTAATAATAATATTATAATATTATTATAATAATTTTTTTTTTTGTATTGCGAGTATATATATAAATTTTTTTTTTTCGGATTTATTGGTATGCCCTCGTACTTGTGTACCGGAAAGGGTCAATACCTTTTGTGATAATTCGGGTGGTGGAGCACGGTGCTCGTTCTTTCCAAAATGTGGTTGGCCGTGGGGAAACGTCCGGCGCAAATTTATTCCACAAATGTTAAATAAAAAACAAGAGCTTCTTGTAATAAATATATTTAATTATAAACAAATTGGAAACACACTTACCACGTCCGTATCGCAGCGTTGTCGCAAAAGGAGAGAGCGCGCGCAACTTTTAGTAAGTGTTTAGTTGCGCGCGAATTAATACTTCGAAAAAAGTTCGAAAAAGAGAAAAAGAAAAGATTAATCTGCCGATACAGACGTGGCAAAAGAAATTGGGCGGGGCGGCGTCAACATTCTCCCCGCCTTGCAGTATTACTGCAAATGCAGTTTACAATAAATTACTTAAAACTAACTTAACTAACTGGCTCCTGCACTTCTTCTTCCACGTCTTCTTGCAGATGGGGTGGCCGACGAGACGACTCGAGTCTGGTTCGGTCCGGGCAATGTCGCTGAGACGAATCGAGTCTCAGTCGGTCATTGCCATGCCGCCAATCTGCATAGAAGTCACCACCTTCCGAGGTCGGCGAGACGAATCGAGTCTAACTCGATCCTGGGTAGGTGGTGAATGTGAGAGGCGTTGGCAGCCAGTGCACTTTATTGTGCCGATGTTATATGACGCCGGCAGTCTTTGCTGCCAAGGTAGTGTTGCGTACCTTTCCTTGATGATAAGAGTATGGCGTGCATCTGCTTGACGTCGAGCGTTTCGTCCACGCCTTCGCTTCGGATGGGGTGGCCGACGAGACGAATCGAGTCTGGTTCGGTCCGGGCAATGTCGCTGAGACGAATCGAGTCTCAGTCGATCATTGCCATGCCGCCGATCCGAAAGGAAGTTACCAGCATGCCGAAGTCGGCGAGACGACTCGAGTCTGGCTCGATCTTGGGCATGTGGTATGCGGGAGAGGCCTCGTTGGTCAGAGCTTTGCGTCCGTTGACACGGTTGTTGTTGTCCTTAATGAAACGGCGTGTATCCGGCTCGAAGGACCAATGATAATTCGGGTGGTGGAGCACGGTGCTCGTTCTTTCCAAAAATGTGGTTGGCCGTGGGGAAACGTCTGGCGCAATTATTCCACAGAAATATTATACGTAAATAAAACAAAAGGTTTCATATAGTATATATAAATTTAATATGATAAATTGGAAACACACTTACCACGTCCGTACCGCAGCGTCGTCGCAAAAGAAGAGAGCGCGCAACTTTTTTGTTAAGGTTTAGTTGCGCGCGAATTAATCTTCGAAAAAACTTCAAAAAAGAAGAAAAGAAAAGGTTGCTCTGCGATACAGACGTGGCTAACGAAGTTGGGCGGGGGTGGCGTCAACATTCTCCCCGCCTTGCAGTATTACTGCAAATTCAGTTTACAATAAATTATGTACTTAAAACTAACTTAACTAACTGGCTCCTGCACTTCCTCTTCCACGTCTTCTTTGCAGATGGGGTGGCCGACGAGACGAATCGAGTCTGGTTCGGTCCGGGAAATGCCGCTGAGATGAATCGAATCTCAGTCGGTCATTGCCATGCCGCCAATTTGCATAGAAGTCACCACCTTCCGAGGTCGGCGAGACGAATCGAGTCTAACTCGATCCTGGGTAGGTGGTGAATGTGAGAAGCGTTGGCAGCCAGTGCACTTCATCATGCCGATGTTATACGACGCCGGAAGTCTTTGCTGGCAAGGCAGTGTTGCGTGCCGTTCCTTGATGATACAGCGTGCATCTGCTTGACGTCGAGCGTCTCGTCCACGCCTTCGCTTCGGATGGGGTGGCCGACGAGACGAATCGAGTCTGGTTCGGTCCGGACAATGTCGCTGAGACGAATCGAGTCTCAGTCGATCGTTGCCATGCCGCCAATCCGAAAGGAAGTTACCAGCATGCCGAAGTCGGCGAGACGACTCGAGTCTGGCTCGATCTTGGGCATGTGGTATGCGGGAGAGGCCTCGTTGGTCAGAGCTTTGCGTTTGTTGACACAGTTGTTGTTGTTGCTGTGTGGCGTGTGTCAACGCGTGCGCCATTGCTGCAGGTTGCTGCTGCTGTGTTTTGTGGTGTGTGGCTGTCGACTGCGTTGCTTGTCTGTTGCTGCGCGCTGCATGTTTATTTACTGTTATTGTTGTGGCCGCCGCATGTTGGTATTGTGTAGACGGGTGTTGTGACGTCACATGCCTTGCTGATTGGTCTTCTTGCTGCGATTGCGACTGCGGCGCCTGCTGTTGCTGGTGATAATAGGCTGTTTGTAGTGGATAAGGTTGCTCGTATTGTTGTTGTAGCTGTAGCTGCATCTGCTTGTGGTGAAAGGCATCCGACAATGCCGCCGCTGTGTTGCTCGTCGCATAGTGTTGCAGTTGCTGGTGTGGTGGTGAATAGTGCACTGTTGCTGATGAGGCCGCCACCGCTGATGATGGCGGCAACGTTTGTGACGGGGGTGGTAGTGGTGGCGTTGCTGCGACAGTATGTCGCTGCGTTGCAGCTGTGATAGCCGTTGCTGCCACCGTTTCAGCGGCGCCCGTGTAGTAACCGAAATTGTTGGTATTTGCCGCTTCAGCGCTGCTCGGCGGTGTGCTGCTTACGGCTGTTGCTGACAGAGATAGCGCTGCTGCATGCAGTGTCGACCCACCGAAGCCACAATGCGTATCGGTGTGATTCGATTTGCCGGGCGCATCATTTATTTCGCCATCATCGTTAGTTTGATCCTCTTGGAGCTGGTGCTGCTGTTGATGCTGCTGATGTTGTTTCTGTTGTATAAATATATAATTAGTATCTATTATACTACAAAAATTGTTTTGTGTTTGTTGTTTAGTTATTACTGAATTTTGTCCGTTGCCTTTGCCATTTATCTTCCTTTCTTCGGAGGGAACGGAACCTGTTATAATCCAACCAAACACTGTTCGTTGTGCAGCAAGGGATCCGAAAATTTTCAATTTTACCCCATTTAGTATAATTTTCGGGTAAAGATCTGCTCCGATTAACAAGTCAACCTTTTGACTCGTATAGAAATTATTATCCGCTAAGGGGACATTAGGTAACCTTTTGACAATTGAAGAGTTAATTGATCTGGATGGAAGCAGTCCAGTCAATTTTGGCAGTATCAACGCTTCCGCTTTTAGTCGTAAACTTTTGTTACGGGGCGAGCCAATTGTGATCGAGCATACCGATTGAACTCGTCCTTGTACGGTATTATTCAATCCTGAAACTCGCGCGCTGACCCTTTTGCTTGCCAGATGTAAGCGTTTCTGCAGACTATTGCTTACGAAAGTGGCTTCAGATCCCGAATCAATCAGGGCTCTGACAGTGAAGGTGCTCTCGTTGTGACATATGGTCACCATGGCTGTACCTAAGAGCATGCTTCGACTGGTAGGCACATTTGAAATATTGGCCTTAATAGAGGCCACATGAGATTTAGTAGAAATCTCAGTAGTGTCTGTGCTGTCAGATATCTGAGCTATTCCCTCACTCTGATCCCGGTGAATCATAGAGTGATGCCTCTGTTTACATTTATTACAATTAAACATACTTTTGCAATTTTTGACTTCATGTGAGTCCGATAAACAGTAAAGGCAGACGTGGAGTTTTCTGACAGCATTTAACCGTGCATTAGGCTGCATCTCAATGAATCTTTGACAAGTTTTCAAAATGTGTGATTGAGATGAGCACAGTTTACATTTCATATTGTTTGTCTTGGCGTGATGGGCATTGATGGGTTTAGATCCAATCCTTGACTGCAAGGTTGGTATCCGATCTTCACCATCAGCCGACTTAATATTAGGTTGAGTACTCAACTCGCCTTTGAGGTTTGATACTCTCTCAAGCGTTTTAACCCGTTTGGTTAAAAACTTGTCTAACTCAACCCATGTTGGGATCTCTGAATCCGAATCCAGAGATTGTTCCCAAAGCGACAGTGTATAGTCCGGTAGTCGGATAGAACACAAGTACGTAAATATGGCATCCCAGCTATCTGTATTGATGCCATGTATTTGTAAAGCTGAAATGCAGCTATTAATCTCCCGCTGTAAATTTCTGAGTTCGGTCTCAGATTCTGTTGAGATGTGCGGGAGCTTGAACAATAAATTCAATTGTGTGTTGACAAGCACTCGCTTGTTTATTCCAAGCCAATGCGAATCCGTCATTCGTCAGTGGCGCTTTAGAAACGATAGCTTTTGCTTCACCTCGCGTTTTTTGATTGAGATGGAATAACTTTTCTACCGGAGATAGCCTTGGGTTATTCCCATATATAGCGGCAAATAAATCCCTAAAAGAGGGCCATTGTAAAACATCGCCATGAAATATTTCGGTATCACATGGCGGTAAATTGATAGAATACCTCACGGGTTCTACAGTTTGTTGTAACCGTTCAGGTTGAATCACTGTAGAATTCGAAGTAGGGCTTTGGTTGAACGCCGTGAGGTTGTGCATGTGTTCGCCCATCAAGGCCGCGCAACACACATAGGCGTGGTAACAGCTCGTATATTTAAGCTTAATGCCGTCAATTGAGCTTGTGTCCGAAGGATCCACTTTTGGCAAACACAACTTGTATTCTGACTTCACCTCTGCCCACAGAGATTTCAGTTCACCTTGTTGAACTTCAAGAGAGTAGGCACTTTGGTTGTTTGCTGTTGGAGTAAAAGACTCCTCAAACTCCAGTAGAGCGTCTGCAGCTGTGGTAAAGGCTCTGATGGATTCCATTGTTTCCGAAAATTGAACCGGAACTGCAAAAATGTTGCACAAAATCGGATCTAAAGCTTGAAATTAAAATTTAAAAAATATTTGCAAATATGTTGCAAAAGTTCAAAAGTTATAGAACCAATCACGGACAGACTACAAATTAGTTGATGATAGGCAGTGCGTTGTTTCTTTATAAAACGGGAATTTTCGAAGGCACAAAAAAAACTTAATAAATTTAGTAAACTATTTTCTCAAAATATTTTTCCGAATTTAATTAGTATGTGCTTGCTGGGTAATCAGCCCAATGCACTTGCACGCTTAGTTCTTGACTATGTACACAAACAAAGTTTCATTTGTGCTTAGTTGCTTTATTCAAATGCAAATACAAATACAAAATAAAAATTCACAAGTACTTATATGATTGATTAGCTAAACCCTTTCACTTTTTTCACTGGGTTACTGTTTTTCTGGGATGGCTGCTGCGCTGCCTTGGCTTTGCTGCTTTGCCTATGCCGCTCTCCTATGCCGCTCTGCCTTTGCTGCTTCCTTTGCTGCTCTCACTTCGCTGTTTGGTTTTCTTGCTGTCGCTCACTTCACTTTTCTGATTTTTTGTTGTGTCACTCACTGCACTTGTAAATTTGTATATTTTTTTTTTTTGTTTACACTCGCGAAACTGCAGCTGCGTTATTGCTGCTTGCCTTTATTGCTATTCGAGCAATATATGAGAAGGCAGAGTTGAGCGACTAAACTCAAATTAATCATAAGAAAAACCAAAGAACCGAGAGAGATTTTTGACGCTCAAGACGATTTTGTGCGTCCAAGAAATTTATATTTTTTTTCTCGAATAACAGAGTGTGTGGTTTTTTTTGCAAAGTGGAATAAGTGCATTTGCCAGGTGTATTTGTTGTTGTACTTAAATGAAGTACAATACTACCTGCAATCTTGTGCTTTGATTTTGTGGGTAGAGTGCCAAAAATAAGTTTTGGTCTCCACTTCACACAGCACAATGGGTTTTGTACATAAATGATGCAGAAATTGACCAATCAATTGCCTTATAGCTTGCAGAGCACAAATCCAAAATATGTTTGGCTGTAACTTGCGAGTTGCTAAAGCAGGCAAATTATGCACTTTCACTTTAAATATAAAATCAACTTGTTACCTGTTATCCGGCTCGAAGGACCAATGATAATTCGGGTGGTGGAGCACGGTGCTCGTTCTTTCCAAAATGTGGTTGGCCGTGGGGAAACGTCCGGCGCAAATTTATTCCACAAATGTTAAATAAAAAACAAGAGTTTCTTGTAATAAATATATTTAATTATAAACAAATTGGAAACACACTTACCACGTCCGTATCGCAGCGTTGTCGCAAAAGGAGAGAGCGCGCGCAACTTTTAGTAAGTGTTTAGTTGCGCGCGAATTAATACTTCGAAAAAAGTTCGAAAAAGAGAAAAAGAAAAGATTAATCTGCCGATACAGACGTGGCAAAAGAAATTGGGCGGGGGCGGCGTCAACATTTTGTATATAAGTATGTATGTATGTGTTCACGATATGTGATTCGTATGCATATAAGTATGCTGAAATTACTTTAATATGGGGCAAACCTGCTTGTTTTTGTTGTGCAAATACAAGGGGTATTGCTTGAACCTAATGCCAATTTGGACTTTGAGATATGAATATATACTATTTATGTGCATATACGTACATATATATGGTATAATAATTTTTTATATATTTATTATAATAATATATTTTTTTTTTTTTGTTTTTTTCCGTTTTGTTGTTAATTTGTGTTATCAAATTCTGTAACACTCCGTTTATAATTTTTTTTCCAAAATTGTATTATTTCCCCGTAATTTAATTGTTCCTATGTATATGTGGTATATACTTTGTAGGCATGCAATTTATTTGAATACAAATTATTGTTGTAATCGCGGTGCTTGTACTTAACGCAGGAAAGTCGGTTAAAATTGGAGAAAGACATTTGCAGGTATTTAACTTCTGCACTCAACACACATGTGTGACGGTATGTATATACTCGTATGTATGTTACTATATTAGCCTCTACTAAATTTCGGCAAGTATAAGTTAGTTAATTACCAAGCTACGGAAAGTTGGTTTGCATGTATATATGTATGTGTGCTTCAATTTATAAATCATGTGTTCCGCATTTATGTTTTCTTTTATTTCTTGTTTTGTACTTTTTAATATGCCTTTTGCCTATTAGTTAGAGGTGGAGAAACATCGATGTTCACGGGCATCGATTTTTTCGATGTTTTTAGCGAAAACATCGATGAAACATCGATGAAACATCGACATTTTAAACAAAAAAAAAATTAGCAGTTATTTTAGTTTATTTGAATTTTATTTTGATTTGTGATGTTTAAAAATTTAAAGTCAAATTTTCAACAAAAAATATCCATTTTATTAATCCCTTATCAAATAAAAAAGAAAACGAAAACGAGCAATTAATTGGAAAATGTTTTAGTTACACTTTTTACAAGTATTTTATTTTCTGTTATAAAATTTTTGGTAAAATATATTTTGAAAAAAGTATAACAAAAATTATTATTGAACTAAATTTGTTGCTTTTGTTTTGCACAACACTGTACATATATTTACATATTATTTACATTTTTATTTTTGTTTAAAAAGAGGAGCTTATCGACAACGGTCGATGATAGCCGTGTGCGACGTTCACTAATGAGTTGTCCAGCTTTACTGAAAACTCTTTCAGATTCGCACGAAGATGCGGGAACGCAGAAGTATTTTTTGGCTAAAATTTTAAACGCGTCGCCATCTGTAGTAATCTAAAATATAATTAATACAATAAATTGGAAAAAATATGTTATTGCATAATTTCTTACCTGCCAGTACGCAAGAGGGTCACATTTTTCCGGCTGGTTCTCCTTTTCAAAATACTGTCTCATCAGGATAATGGCATCTGCCCAGGAAGAGTGCACCTTGTTTTGGCTTTTGACTTGTAGAAATGAAAATCGGCTTGGTTCCTGTGTTGGTGATGTTGGCGGATGTAGTGGGTTTGCAGGTAGTTGTGTAAACAGTTCATGCTGCACAGCTTTGACACCTTCTTCCGCATTAAAGGGATTACAAAATCCGTGTTTCTTAAAGCGGGGATCTAGTATGGTAGCAATTCGTGGTATTGTGCGTGTTTCATAGCTTGCGAGCCTCTTGGTAAGACTAAACTTAATGGTCGTCAATATGTTTTTGCCTTTTTCTGTGTTGACTTTAATATTGTTTATTTTATGATTCAGTTCGCATATGACAGGGATAATTATGGACGCCGATACTTTTGTATTTGTAGACACAGAAAGCGTCGCCTCTTCGAAGGGGGATAGCAACTCGGAAATATCATTTAAAATATCCACTTCTGCTGCTGAAAACGGCAATGGAGCGCCACGAGAAGATACCAAAGCTAATGTAATAAATTCGTTTGTCTTCAGTATGCGCTTAATCATTTCGTATGCGCTGTTCCAGCGAGTTGGCATTTCTTGCAGAAGAGAATGCGGATTGTCCCCCTGAGCTTCCTTAAATTTCGAATATGCGATCTGGCTTCTCTTAAAAAAGCCAACTACCGACTTACATTTTGTAAGAATTACGTCGAAATCGGGCAATTTTAGAACATCTTGCACAATAAGGTTGATTGTGTGCGCTACACAAGGCAAGTGCTTATACTCAAGCAACTCACATGCTTTTAGCATCGTCGCATCATTGTCAGTCACAACACAAACAACCTTATTCGCGACACCCTAATCATCAAGCACGTCCTTTAGTGTTTCAGAAATATTAATAGCATTGTGATTGGTAGTGTCAAGAAGTTGCCTTGTTGTTAAAATTGCCGACTCCAACGTAAAACTATTTAAAACAAAATGGCACGTAACTGTAATGTAACCTTCGTTTGCTTTGGATGTCCACAAGTCAGTCGTTATGGCCACAAAATCAATATCGTTAAGTACAGACTGGAGTTTATTCTTAAGAGACTCATATTGAGATGGAAGCACTACGTCGCGCAGATGTGACCTACTAGGTAACCTGTAGCGTGGGTCCATTTCTTTCATGAGCTCTTTAAATCCGTCGTCCTCCACACAAGAAAAAGGTTGAACATCGACAGCAATCATGTTCATGACCTTACTGTCTAGGAGACGTTTTCGTTTCGAGTCATTTTCATAAAAGGAAACCGATTTTCCAACAAACTTTTCTAAGATGTTTGGTTTCTGTGCAGTTCCCCCAACTTTAAGCCGATCAGCATGAACGTGCTTTAAGTGGTCCATTAGATTTGTTGTGTTTCCACACGTCTTTATTGGCTTACCACAGTAATTGCATATCCCATGCGTTTTTTCGCTGTTTCTTTTAAAATGATCCCAAGCAATAGAAACATCACGCCTCCTCTTCTTTTGATCCTCATCAGGCTTTGGCTGTTCGCTTGCTGTTCCTGTAAGAATTAAACTCTATTAATGCCTATTCAATGCAAAAGCAAAAATGCATGTGAATGTGCATGTGCTTTTCTGCAGAAATTCATCTACAATGCTTTTCTGAAGATAAATTCGGATATTTAGTACTTACTTTTCATAAACCTGTCCATGTTTAAGTACCACAACATTCACGCCAACACCACCAACAAGTATAACTAAAATAATAATATTCTGTTAATAATTTATAATGAGATTAAATGATATATGTACTTACAATTCGACTGTCTTCCTCTATGTGCCTTAGAGATGGAAAAACATCGATTTTGCCCAGCTAAGCATCGATGTTGCCGATGTTTCGAAAACATCGATGTCATCGATGTTCGCATCGATGTTTCTCCACCTCTACTATTAGTGCAATCCGCTTGCTGCTTTAAAAGCAGAAGGGGTGCCGGAAAATATTGCAAGTAGAGACTTGGATGATTTTGTACGATTTTAATTTGTTTTGTGATTGTGTTCACAAAGAAAAGCATATATAGGCATTAGTAATTTAAATACAAGTATATATTTTATCAACTTTAATATCGGTCTTTTAAAGCACCGTATTAAATTTTACGATTCGTTTTGTTGAAACTGTTTAAAGTTATAGCCGAGTTAATTGGTAAAACAGTTTTTTTTTTCCTAAACATACATATGTACATGCATATAAGTAAGGTGGAAGCGATACACTTACCCTTTCTCGCATCAAGGGAATTTTGGGGGAGTGTATTTCTTGTGGCTTGCCCTAATGTTTATTTCCTTATTCGTCTTGTCCTCGCAGTTAGTATGCAGTTAGTATGCCTCCTCTTCTGTGTGCTGTAAATCCATAGGTCGCTGGTTCATCCGGCTCGAAGGACCATGATTCAATACCTGTGCAACTCACCTTGCTTCCAACCGTAATTGTTGTGAAGAAATAATGCACAGCCCAAGATTTCAAATTGCGGAATTCACTTTTATTTTTTTTTTTTTAATAATGCTATGGGATGCACAGCACGGTTTTCGTTGATACAACTTTTAGTGATATATTTATGTATATTGCATAAAATGATGGATGGGCCAATTGGCGGCGGAATCGGCGAGCGATTATTAATGCGGGAAGAAAAAACAACGATGCTGCGAAAAGCGTATGCGCAAAGGCTTGGAGTCGACTCGTACGAAAGTAAAAGCGAAGTGAAGTGGCTGGAGTTGTCCGTCCCTTTTTTTTGTGTTCTAGTTGGAAGTGTGGTGTCATGTTTGAGTGTATTGGTGTGATGTGTAGTGATGTGGAAGGTGAGTGGTGAGTGTGGTGTGCTGTTTTGATGATTTGTGTTGAAATGTGGTGTGGCTGTGTTTCATTACAGGGTAGGCCGAGAGTATTTGGATTGTAGACGAAACAGGATTGTCAGTGGTGCAGTCTCGACAACCAAAAGTAGTCGCACAAAAAGGAAAAAGGCAAATAGGCGTTATGACTTCCGCAGAGCGCGGATCCCTCATTACTGTTATAACGTGCATGAGCGCTGGTTAATCCTTCGTGCCGCCATATTTTATTTTCCTAAGGAAAAACAATCATCCACTCCTTATGAAGGATGCACCACCTGGAGCAAAATCGTCGTGTCACCTTTCTGGATGGGTGCAAATACCAATTTTTACAGAATGGTTTAAGCATTTTTACATTATTGGACTTAGCCCGTAAAAATTGAGTTGTTGTTCTCTCTTTGCCTCCACACTCTACACACAAATTACAGCCATTGGACAAAACTTTCATGGCCCACTTAAGGTATACTATAGTGACGAAGTAAGGCGTTTTACACGCAATCAAGGACGGAAGGTAACTCTATATGATTTGGTTGGACTGTTCACAAAAGCTTATTTGCGCGTTCAAACTGGCCAAATAGCTATCAGTGGATTCAGAAGTACTGGAATTTTTCCGTTGAACAAACAGATTTTTTCGGAAGCTGATTTCAAAGCATGCGAAATGGAAAATGAGCAAACTGATTGCATTTCAGTCCAGGATGTAGATAAGGATAGAGCTATACCTGAATCTAGAGGTTCACTGCCTGCAGTCGAAGATTCCGTGGCCAGTACAAGCACTGGATTATCACCACGTATCTCTCCATCATCAGGTTCTGCCAATGTTGCAAATACTGGTGAGAATTCTACATCTAGATTTTTTTCTATAAGCATTCATTCAGCATTTAATTTTTCCACAGGTGATGTTACTTTGAATGCAGCTAAAAAACACATAACACCTTGGGAGATTTCCCCTCCGCCAAAAATACTATGAACCGTAAGCAATAGAGGCATGAAATCTAAGCCCACAGTTTTGACCACATCTCCGTATAGAGCAGAGCTACAACAAAGCTTGATTAAAGTAGACAAACGTAAGTCTAAGACATTGAAGCCAGTCGAAAGGAATAAAACATGTGCTCGCAAAAAACAACGGCGTGAGGTATGAGGTCCAATATTGAATTTTTCTCAGCAGACGTAATTAATGTAAATAAAGTTTTCTTCTTCTCTAATGCTTCATCTTCTGGTGAGAGCTGGAAGTGGTTATTAATTGGCCATAATGCAGGGTCTTCTAAGAGGAACTGTGGACCGCCAAACCATATAATTATTCATTTCGTCCACGTTACAACCCCGAGACACTTGGTCCGCAGGATTTTGTTTCGTTGGCACATATCGCCAATGTACTTTGTCAGTCAACTCTTGGATTTCGGACACTCTGTTTGCGACGAAGGTTTGTAGTGAAGATGGATGTGTTTTAATCCAATGTAAAACGATTTCAGAGTCTGTCCAACATGTAATATTTTCGAAATGTCGATTCAACATAGGCGCTACTCTTGACCATAATTTCGAAAGAAGAGCTCAAGACGCGGAAGAGATTTGGTCTTCAGCGGAGCCTCTTTAGACTTTGCAGTAAGCAGCATGCATTTAATACCACTAGCAGATTGGCTTTGTATGTATATGCAGCACCCGAACGCCCTTATTGAGGCATCGGAGAAGCCATGTATTCGGCAGATGGTACTCGACTCAACGTTTACGTAACGAGGAATGCTTATCGATGAGAGCTGCATTAGGTTGGCTTTAAAGTTCCACCAGCTAGTGTCAAGGCGCAATAGAATCGACTCATCCCAATCTAGTTTTTGGATCCAAAGCTCTTGCAATAAGGTTTTTGCTTTGGTTACTGGTGGGGCTAGTAATCCAAGAGGATCAAATAGGCGAGTTGAAACTGACAATATGTTTCGTTTAGTGGCTCGCAGATCATTAAAATTGTCATCTAAAACAAATCCTCTTTCGGCAACCAATGGATTCCTAACGTTTTAGTGGAACTTTTGTTATTGAAGCTTAATGACTTTTCAGTGCATTCACTGTCGAAAAATTTAGAGTGGTTTGAAAACCACTTGGTTAAGGTGAATCCTGCCGATTTTAATATTTTAATTACCTCACTTCTCAAGAGATCTAGAGACTCAAAATTTTCGGACCCTGTTAATAAATCATCAACATAAAAGCCTCTTTTGATGGCCATTGAACCGAGTGGGTATTTCATTGTATTGGCATCACTGAGCATTTGCAAACACCGTGTTGCGAGAAATGGAGCAGGCGCAGTGCCGTATGTTACGGTGTTAAGACGAAAAATTTGAATTTGCTCAGAAGGATGTTCTCTCCACACAATAAGCTGACAATTTCTGTCTTCTTCATGCATAATTACTTGACGGTACATTTTAGTAATGTCCGCTGTTAGTGCATACTTATGTAATCGAAAACGAAGAAGAGTTGAATATAATTCTTCTTGGATGATTGGACCTACCATCAAAAGTTCATTCAACGCTATTTGAGTTGAAGATCGACTCGAGGCATGAAATACAACACGTAATTTGGTTGTTGTGCTCTCGGAATGAAGTAGTGTGGCTCACTCGGGATCTTATTGTTCGTTGGGCTCATGTGACCCAATGCTCTATATTAATTCATAAAGTCCAGATACATTTTGCGAAGTTCTGGATCTTTTAATGTCCTTCTCTCCAGGGCCTGAAACCGCCGAACTGCGATTTCAAAGGAGTGACCGAGTAACTTACGGTCAGCTTAAAAGGCATTCTGACTTGAAGCCGTCCTGAAGGCATACTTGAGTTGTATTTACGAAAAATTTTTCACACTCTTGTTGCTCCGGTGTGAATTTGATACCATTTGATTCTGAAGGTAATTCTTCTAGAGCCAAAAATTTTTGGACTACTGAATCGATTGACGTTAAGTCTTCTTCAGCTTGGCATAATGTGCTATGTAATTTGGGAGGAGAACTTAGATTGCTGACGTATTTGCCAGATACAATCCATCCTAAAAGGGTTTTCTGCAGTGTTTGTTGGTTAGGACCATTTTTAATTTGGCCAACAGCTAAAAGGTCGAAAAATGTATCAGCACCCAATAGGATATTCTGTACCCGCCAATTGAATATTGTGAGGGATTTTCCAGCCACTAACATTGATGTTATGGTCTGGATGATTTGCCGAAATGCATCGCATTACCCAGAATTCCGTCGAAAATTCAAAATTATTTAACCGCGACTTGACAAACGCATTCAGTTTTGACCCCACTTTTGTGTTGGAATTGCCAATTCCAATTTCGCTTAATGTTTTGTGCTGACGTCGAATCCGCAACTTTTGTGCCAAGTCCTCCGTCATAAAATATAACGGGTGATTTTTTTGAGGTTAGGATTTTCATGCAGTAGTATTTGACAGATCACGTGGGATGTCAGACATGGTGTCAAAGAGAAAGATGCTCAGTATGCTTTGACATTTCATCATGAATAGACTTACTAACGAGCAACGCTTGCAAATCATTGAATTTTATTACCAAAATCAGTGTTCGGTTCGAAATGTGTTTCGCGTCCGTGTCCGATGAGCGATGAGGCTCATTTCTGGTTGAATGGCTACGTAAATAAGCAAAATTGCCGCATTTGGGGTGAAGAGCAACCAGAAGCCGTTCAAGAACTGCCCATGCATCCCGAAAAATGCACTGTTTGGTGTGGTTTGTACGCTGGTGGAATCATTGGACCGTATTTTTTCAAAGATGCTGTTGGACGCAACGTTACGGTGAATGGCGATCGCTATCGTTCGATGCTAACAAACTTTTTGTTGCCAAAAATGGAAGAACTGAACTTGGTTGACATGTGGTTTCAACAAGATGGCGCTACATGCCACACAGCTCGCGATTCTATGGCCATTTTGAGGGAAAACTTCGGACAACAATTCATCTCAAGAAATGGACCCGTAAGTTGACCACCAAGATCATGCGATTTAACGCCTTTAGACTATTTTTTGTGGGGCTACGTCAAGTCTAAAGTCTACAGAAATAAGCCAGCAACTATTCCAGCTTTGGAAGACAACATTTCCGAAGAAATTCGGGCTATTCCGGCCGAAATGCTCGAAAAAGTTGCCCAAAATTGGACTTTCCGAATGGACCACCTAAGACGCAGCCGCGGTCAACATTTAAATGAAATTATCTTCAAAAAGTAAATGTCATGAACCAATCTAACGTTTCAAATAAAGAACCGATGAGATTTTGCAAATTTTATGCGTTTTTTTTTTTAAAAAAGTTATCAAGCTCTTAAAAAATCACCCTATACCTGGGAGCCTGAGTCCAGCAAGGCTCTCGCAGGCAGGTAATCTCCGCAGCTGGTCCTCACTAGAATTACTGCTGTTGCCAACATGACCCGATCGGGCATACTGGCTGTATGCATGGCATGTGTGGTTGATGGTTGCGGATGAGGTGCAGCAGGGAAGGAAACCGGATACTGATGCAATAATGTGTGATGCGATTGATTGCACACACGACATCTATCCGCTCTGCACATAGAGACAGTGTGTCCCTTACGCAAATATTTTATGCATAAGGGCACCGATTTCACGAACTCGAACCTCTGCTGCACCGGAAGCGCCTTGAAAGTGGGGCAGGCAGTCAAATAATGGTGCTTGGATTAGCACTGCTGACAAAGAGACTGCCTCGTATTTGCTGCAACTAGCGCCGATTTGGTCCTGTCCATATGTTGTTGTTTCCCATAACTCGCACTGTTTGTTGGTATGGGATTCGTCCTTGATTTTGATGCTCCTTCCGCCGATAGCTGCTGGCATCTTCGATTCAGGGTGGCTTCACATTCTTTCCTTAGTGGCAACTTGTCATTATCCAGCGCTTCTTCCCATTTGGATCGGGTGGCAGAATCAACCTTTGTTATTACTATGTGAATAATTATAGCGTTTGTAATCTGTTTCTCATCGCCCAGCGATAGCAACGATTCATACACCGCTGACACTTCGTCAATGATTGAACGCAGGGAAGGCACAAAAGGCTTTGGGATTGTTTGCAGCTCAAAAAGTTTAGATATTGTATTGAAAAATATCAAACATTTATTATCATAAATAATATTTCGATCATTATGAACCAAGCTCTCGAACAAACTTATAAAATTTTTGATTCTGAATATTCTCCCTTGAATTTCGGCAAATTCATTTTAGGGAGCCTTGAGCTGTGAGAGGCTAAAAAAATGTTTCGGCAAGTGAAGTTTTATTTTTCGCTAAAATAGATTTGATTATGGACTTCGTTTCAACGATTATGTCCTCTAACTCCCCTCGGGCCATGTCGTCCTCATCAATTTCTTCAATCTTTGATTGGCATTTCATTAATTTTTCACTATGTGAATTCAATATATCTAAACGGCATTCCAATTCTAATGGATCTAAAGACATAGTCTTTTCGAGAAGGCCCGTTTTAATGCACAAAATACTACTTTTCGCAACGATTTTAAGTCCGTCAACTCCTTACTTGGAGACAGGTTTGCGAGAGTTGGCTTTGGCTTGCTCATATTCGCTTGTTTAAATTAAATTTCCGCAAAAGGACTATAACGGTTGGCAACAGATATATTAAGAATCGATAACGAAAACGAAAAATAAATGTCAATTCCCAAATATACGAAAGCCAAACTAATAGCAATAAAAGTTGGCAACAAATATATTTGGAATCGGTTACGAAAACGAAAAAAAATAATATCGATTCCCAAGTATACGAAAGCCAAACCGATAAATGCGCAAAACGAGCAGTAGCACAAGAAAGTCATTTAATCGGAAAATGTCCGTACGAAAATCGACAAAAAGTTGCGAAAAACCGACCGATAATTGCAAACGCGGATCGAAAAAATTGCGAAAAACGAGATAATTTAATTTTGCAATTAATAATTTTTACACCTTTATTTCCAAATAAAGGGCTACCGCAAAATCTCAAAATCCCTTTGATTCACTTTAAATTTATACATTTAGATATAAACATACGTGGGGTTCAAATATGTATATCAATTGTATAATATATAATATATGTATGTATATATTGTTATATATGTATGTAAGTATGTCAATATAGTGAATCAAAAAGGGAGAGCCAAAAACTGAAAGTGTGCACTTGTTTTGTTGCAGTTTTTTTTTTTTTTTTGTTTGCACTGCTTTCAGTAAATCGCACTCGTTACCTAGTGCGTCGGCTGTTTGCCGGCGCTTACGTCCCTTTTGCAGAGAATGCAGCGGCAGCTCATTCCCACGACGCCAGGGGCGTTGATGGCAGCAACGGTTTGATGGTAACAGCGACGACGGCAGCAGCGGCGACGTTGGTAGCAGCTGCTTGATAGCAGCAGCGACGATGGCAGCAGTGAATGATGGCAGCAGCGAATGATGGCAGCGATGTGATGGAGTTGACTTATCAAAATTGTACACTTGGCGGCACTATCTATTTACGGGGTTTGGTAGCGGCACTGGAAGCGATAAGTATTTAATAGTGGTACCTCACTCTTACGGCTCAAAAAGCGGTATTTTGTTGCGGTAGTTTTTAACGGCACTTCACGGTTAACTCCTAATTTTTGTCATACGGCACTTTTACACAATGTACATAATTCATTTTAATTATTTTTTTTTTTACTTTTAGCCGAGACTATTTCGAATATGTAGGTATTCTATTTATAACTTCCTATGTTCCTTTTTTAAAGATTTGCCTCTGTACATGTCACTTCACTCCACTTCAACGTTGTGTATTTATATTTGTTCTTTATATTATGTTTAAATTTTCTGTTTCACATATGTATATATTTGCTTTTATATTTAGCCACTTTATTTTTTAAGGTATTCACGTATGTATGCAAGCATTAATCACTGTCCTCGTATGTACATATATATGGGCCTTTCCATCAATTGGCGACATGGTTTTGTACCCGTGGTTCTCCGATTTTGACCAAATTTTAGAATATCATAATATAGACCAATAGTCAGCCTAGAAATCCAACGCAGGATAACTCTTGCCAACAGGTGCTACTTCGAACTAAGTAGGCAATTGAGAAGCAAAGTCCTCTCTCGACACACAAAAACCAAACTCTATAAGTCACTCATAATTCCCGTCCTGCTTTATGGTGCAGAGGCTTGGACGATGTCAACAACGGGTGAGTCGACGTTGCGAGTTTTCGAGAGAAAGGTTCTGCGAAAGATTTATGGTCCTTTGCGCGTTGGCCACGGCGAATATCGCATTCCATGGAACGATGAGCTGTACGAGATATACGACGACATTGACATAGTTCAGCGAATTAAAAGACAGCAGCTACGCTGGCTAGGTCATGTTGTCCGGATGGATGAAAACACTCCAGCTCTGAAAGTATTTGACGCAGTACCCGCCGGGGGAAGCAGAGGAAGAGGAAGACCTCCACTCCGTTGGAAGAACCAAGTGGAGAAGAACCTGGCCTCGCTTGGAATATCCAATTGGCGCCAAGTAGCGAAGAAAAGAAACGACTGGCGCGCTGTTGTTGACTCGGCTATAATCGCGTAAGCAGTGTCTACGCCAGAAGAATAAGACCAATAGAAAAATACCTGTTAACTTTTTAGTGGTCAAAGTTGCTCCATTGTTTTTTGGCGCGCACTTCAAATTGAGATCAAAGTTAAGTTAAGGTATTAAATTTTATGTAAAAAAATCTCAGCTTTCTGATAAAAATATTTTTAAAATCCCAAAAAATTTCCAAAATCCAAAAAAAAAACAAAAATTTTATTCCAAAAACCCGGTTTTTTGTTTTCTTTCCCCCCCAATATTTTTCAAAATTGACCTTTCCGTTCGATTCCCCGTTAAATTTTACATAAGAATCAGTGCTCCAAAATATGGGACTCTAATCTCATGAACAGCAAAAACAAAAATGTAAAGTTGTCGCTCAAAATCCAAAAAAAAAAAACATTACTTTCCAAAAAATCCGGTTTTTTGTTCTTTTCCACCAACTTTTTTTCAAAATTGACTTTTCCATTCGATTCCTTGTCCAATTTTACATAAGAATCAGTGTTCAAAAAATATGGGACTCTAATCCCATGAACAGCAAAAAAAATGCAAAGTTTTCGCTATACGGCGCATATTTTTATGAATGAAGACAGTGATTTCTTCTTAATTCAAGTCTAAGAATACAATTTACACATTTACCTCTTTCACACAACCTTCTAAGCGAACACACTGCGCCGTATAGCGGAATGGCCCATATGTAAGTATAACTAATTTTGCCACCACTTTTTCCTTTTTAGTCTCGCTTTAGTTTCGTGTTTATATTTTATGTTTTCTTTTTATTTTTCATGTAGTTAGGTATCACCAACACTGCACTGCACAACTTGGTCACTTCCAATTTATATTACGTTGTTTTTTGTTTTTTGTTTAATGTTTATGTTCCTTAATAAGGTTTTTCCACTTCACTTCGCGAAGACCGAAAACCGACGATTGACAGGCAATTAAAACGAAAGTCAAATAAAATATTCTTAGCCCACGCACTAAGTCCCTACTCGGGCGCCATGAAAATTCTCAAGCGTTTTTGAGAAGCGAAAATACAACTTAGAGAATGCGCGAATAAAATAAGAAGCCTAAATGCCTGTCACAAAAAATTACGATAAGCATGAAAACGCGTGCGTTCGGTTATGCGGTTCAATTACAATAGAGTTCTTTATTTCACTTAATCTAATTGCTAAGCCTAAATCTTAAAACTAACAGCTTAAACTAGTTGTAATATAAATATGTATTAAAGGGGTAAGTATAATCATCTTCAACTTTTGTTCAATATTGTAACAGATTATGGTAAGTATTAAGGTAAGTAGTAGAGTAGTAGTAAGTATTTTATAATAGATTTTCTTAATTTAATTTTTAACAATTCAATAGTTTATAATTTTTATAATTCAATATTTTACAATTCATTTATTTTTGTATTTTAAGTATAAATTTGTAGATAGGTCGCTTGACGCAACAGTGTTCATGAATGGATTTAAGTCGAGAAGTGAGCCTCCCTTTTCGAGAGGTCGCTTTTTAAGCAACTTTGATTTCTCTTTACTGAAATAGCGAGTTTGTGTATATCAGATTAGACTGATCTTGACATGCTGCAAGTCGAAATATGTTAGTTGTACGTAGGGTCGTTTGACATTTTTTCACCTTTTGTTTAAGTTTATGAATGAATTTGTGCATATAAGCGACTACCCTTAGTGCTCGCGGAAATGATGAAGATCTGTAAAGAATATCATTTTTTCCTGGAGTGATATGAAAATTTTCTATTTTCCGACTTTCCGGAGGTATGCTATTCATAGCTGGAGATTTTGGCCAAAAATTCTTCTGATTCTTTTAGCCATGTAGGACCGTTCCACCAGAGTCTAGTGCTGCTGAGGTGAAGGGGTTTGCAACCTCTAGTCCCAAGATCCGCTGGGTTATCTGCGCTTGCAACATGTTGCCATTTTGCTGGGCCAACTAAGTCTAAGATTTGAGATATTCCTTTCAATACATAGGTCTTCGAGGTATTAGGTGGTTTTTCTAACCACACTTAAAGTATTTCTGAGTCTGACCAAAGATACGTTTTATGATCGGTTAATTTTAGATGGGTTTGAACTATTAAAATCAGTTCAAGCCAAGCAGACTGAGTGTCTTTAAAGGTGCAACTTTGGCCTTGGCTACCATGAGGTGTGAAGATATTTTGTTATCGTACTGAGTGCGTGCGTAGACTGTTGCACAATAAGCCTTTTCAGAGACATCACAGAAACCATGTTATTCTGCGTTAATATTAGTTGTGAAATTTACCCCTATTAGATTAGAATTCCTGATATAGTATGTAAATTGTTAGCAAATTGAACCTAGTTTGCCAAACGTAAAGGTTTTACCTGTTCATCTCATTCAGTATCATCTTGCCACAATTCTCGAATGAGGATTTTAACTTGAATCAATATTGGCAAAAGCTATCCTGCGGGGTCGAAAAGTTTTGCCATCGAGGAAAGTATTTGGTGTTATGTACTGGCGGACATTGCAGATATTGACTCAATTGTATATGAGAACTGATCTGTTATCGCATTCCATTGAATCCCTAGAGTTTTGGTTGTACTCGCCTTTTCAAATTTAAAGAAGTCTGTATCTAATAAGTTTTCCTTTTCAATGTCTTTTTATATTTCAGGGTGATTTGATGTAATCTTCTTTAGGGGGAAATTTAATGCTTTGATCACTTGCGATAGAGATTCGCATGCTAATGCGATACTGTGGCTACCTGATAGTATGTCGTCCACATATGTTTGTGTTTGGCCCTGTGTTTGGCCCTGTGTATACTACATCATTGAGTGATTTGCCGGAGCTCGTACTCTTTGAGGCATTGTTGTAATTTTATCAGATCTTATTACCCCTTGATGTGGAAGATAAAAAGATAAATATCTACCTTTAGATACTTTTTCATATGTACAGCTTCTTCCATATGATTGAGGTCCAGATTTTTATCAGGCTTTTTTCCAGGCTTAGAAATTTCTGGACTGCTGATATTCTAGAGTGGCCTAGAGCTACGGTTTAAGGAAAAGTTGGTTTGAATGGTAGTCGCACAACAATGCTCGTTTCTTGGGTAATAAAAACTCGTTTGAGATATTTTCCACCTGTGTGGCGAAAAAATTGATTTTTTCAGTGACTTGGCCACTTATAATCCACCCGAAGATTGTATTTTGGGCTAACAACTTATTGGAAGTTTTTTCTATACCTTCAAGAATTATTTGAGGTATTAAGTCACTGTCTAACAATATGTCGATTTGTGATGGGGTATGACAATTGGGATCTACTAATTTGAGATGTGAGCATTTTTCCCAGCGTATTTTATTTACTTCATAGCTTGGAAGCAAATTTGTAAGTGGCGGTAGAACGATGGCTTGTGCATCCATTCCAATATTCGCATTTGGAGATACTATGGTAATTGAGCATATTTTATTTGAAGTTTGGATAATTCTTCCGCCCATTCCTGAAATTTGGAAATTTGAATGTTTTATTGGCAATTTGAGCCGATTTTGAGTTTTTGATGATATAAAGGATCTTTGAGAGCCTTGATCTTTAGTGCCCTTAGTTTAAATAAATAACCCTTATGTTAAATGGTGATTACCGTAGTAGGTAATAGGGGTTTGCTTTCGTTTTCTGAATGAAGCGCTTCAATTTTTGCTGCTTTAGAGCAACATGGCTGTTCTTCACTCTTTTTGGGATTTGAGGTTTCAGGAGTACTTGATGTAGTTGTAGCGACTAACCCTGTGGGTTTTTGAAATTGACTTTGCTTCGTATTTTGAAAGTTGGTAATATGAAGCAGTAAGTGATGTCATCGTTGAGAGTACACACATTTAAATTTGCTTTCACAGTCTTTTGTCGTATGAGCATTCGACAGACAGCAATGTTTATGTTTTCTGACAAGTTTGTTCTTGTAGGAAACGGATAATTTTTTTAATTTCTTGCAAGATCTTATGTTATGACCTCCCTTACAAATTTCACATAATGGTTGCCATTTAGTTTGGTTTGACACGAAAGTGTGTCGTATCTACTTTATTGCATATTTTTGCTGGCTTGAGGTTTAAACAAGTTTTTACTTGAGTCATTTTGATGACTTTTTAGGTTTATATTTTTGTTGTCAATTCCCTCAGCTTTCTCGTATTGAACAGTGAGGAATGCTTTTATTTGTTTCCAGGTGGACATTTTTTTCCTTTCCACTAGTGATTGTTCCCATCGTAGTAACGCAACATCAGGGAGTGTTTCTACACAAATAGTTACTATCATAGGATCCCACGATTCTGTGGAGATATTTTTTGTTTTTAACACTGAAATGCAATTCGTCACTGTCGAGTATAATTTTTGAAATTCCTGGCTGGTTTCTTTTGGAATTTTGTTTTCGATCGTAACCCTTCCATTTTCGTATCTTTTGACTAGTGCTTCCTAAGCCAGTTTAAAAGTTTGGCATTTAAAGCGTATCGCTTGACTCCCTTTTTTTGTATACCTTAATAATTTTGTGCTTTTGTGAGAGTTTATGATGCTTAATATAATCGGAAGTGAACATATCCTGGAAGGACGGCCATTGATCATAACATCCATTAAAACCTTCAGTATCACAAGCAGGTACTTTTAGATATATGCCTTTATCTAGGTCTTCTTTTGGTATTGTAACTGCTCTGGGAGGGGGAGTAGTGGCTGGACTTGGCCTTACTAAACTTATTTGTTCAGTTATCATTCCCTTTGTTAACTCGTACTGATTGCGGCAGTTATCACACTTGGCAGTCGCCAAAGCTTTTGTGTTTTCTAGGAGTTCTGCGTACTCACATCGCATATAGTCCTGTATCGTAGGCAGCCAGTAGATTTTTAACACTTTCTAGTTTCATATTCAAAACTAATTCTGTGATGACAGTAACAGGGAAAGCTTGAAATTTTGTGCAATATCTTAAAAAACTATCACTTCCAGTAATAAATCTAGATATTGTATGATCTTTTGATCTTTTTTGCTTTATACTTTGAAGATTGTGGTTATCTTCTCAGCCCTTTTTTTTGTGGGGTTTTTTGCAAACCTCTCTGATTTCAGATTCTTGATTTGAATTTATTTGAAGGTTTTCTTAATTTGAAAGATATAACATCATAGCTGCCATTTCAATCGGTCGGAAATTTGTATGGAAATTTTCAATTTGACAGATTAATTGAAATTTGGAAGGTTTTTTAAAATAAAAAGCTTTGTTTTAATAGATTAATATTTCATACAAACTGCCATACAAACCGAACGATCGGAATAAAGGGCTTGTATGGAAAAAACTTTTCCGGGCCAATTTTTGAAAAAGTTTGGGTTAAACTTAACGAAATTTCCCCAAAATGGAAAACATAATTTTGAGATTGGGACTTCCCAAATTAATGCTTACGGGGGAAAAAATTAGGGGTAGTCAATGGCACGAAGTATTTTTTTTTGCAAACGAATCAAGAACACGAAAGAAAAATATAATACGTAAACTTGTTTGTATGTACATATGTATCTATTTTTTCATTATTTTGTTTGCATACGCATATGCTTTATATGCATTTTTTTGCTTTGCTCGTATCCCTTGTAGTTAGGTAATTGTTATATATGTATGTAGTATATCTTATATGTATATAAAAATGAATCGCAAAATGTGTTGGTAAGCGCATAACTCTAAAACGCCTGGACCAATTTTGCCAATTCTTTTTTTTAAATGTTCGTTGAGGCTCAAGGATGGTTTTTACGGCAAAAAAAATTCGAATAATTGCCGGAAAACCTCTAAAACCAGCTCTTTTCTTTTTCCCATACAAACGAATTAATGTTCGTTTATTACTAACGCTAAGATAACGACTGAACCAATTTTGATGAAATTTTCAGAGAATGTTCCGTGTGGATCGGGGAAGGTTTAGAAATAAAAAACCTCTATGCTTCTCATGAGGAAAAGTCGGAAAATTGGACAATTCCAAAAAGTTTATTTTTTCCATACAAATTTTTTGTTCAACTTTTTTTGTTTTGTTTTTCAATTATTTGAATCGTTCAAATTTGTCGTTTGCTTTGTCGTTTGAAAATTATTCAGTGAAAATGTTATGTGTGTTGCACACAAAGTGATCAATTGTTACGATGCCACGAAGAAGTCGCGGTAATATCGGTCGGCGTTCTTTTTGGCATCAACATACATTAGCAGCCCAAGGCACATGACCGAGTACTCCTAGGATACGATGACATACGTGCGGTATTATGGGTCGCTTTCAATCAGAAAGCGATAGTCACGTTGTCACAACAAGAATTTTCAAGCAACAGCTTCGATGGATTTTATTTTGAAGCAACGTATGTATATATGGTGTTGTTAGATGCTAGATGCACTCTGTTGAGTGGCTAAAGAGAGGTTTAATGTTGGATGGTGGTTACACCAGATCAAATTGATGAAATCATTCAATCATGCGGAAATTCCTGATGCAAAGAAAGATCCAGTATTATACGAAGTGATGAAAACCAATATGGTTCATGAACCTTGCGGACACCACAATCCCACTTCGGTTTGTATGTCTGACAATAAATGCACGAAACACTATCCATCTTTTCTTTCGGAAACACAAACTGGAAATGATGTATATCAACTGCATCGGCGTCGCTCACCAGACGACAATGACAGAACATTTCGCATTCAATTTAGAGGCGTGAATATCGAACAACACATCGAAGTTGACAACACATGGATCGTACCATATTCACCACTGTTGTCTAATTCACATTCAAAAGTCATGTCAATGTTGCGTCTTGCAATTTGTTGTAATCGATAAAATACGTTTGTAAGTACGTCACCAAATGAAGCAATATGGCGGTCATTGGTCTTGACCGATTCGGTCGATACGTGAACTGTAATGAAGCGCCTTGTAGGATATTTACTTTTACAATTCATGAACGTTTTCCGACTGTTGTGCGTCTCGAAGTTAATTTAGAGAATGGCCAAAGAGTATATTTCTACCCAGAGAATACAGTATATCCAGTGGAAACACCGCCACCAACAAAATTAGTGTTTACGAGTTTTTTCTCAATGTTTGTCAGTGAACCGTTTGCAGGAGCTTGCTCTATTTGGAAATGCCTCGATATTATACATAGAATGCATCGTCAAAGAAATAGTTACGCAGAAAGCAAGGCCAACCAGTAGATGGTTTTACGCAATTCCCCCGAAAAATGACGATTGCTTTTATCTTTGGTTCAAATTCATTTGAATCATTGCATACTGTGAATGTACGGTGTGTGCAACAGTTTCTGAAACATGATAATCACTGGAATCTAACGATGGACGATGCGATAGCTACTTCGAATGCCACTGAAGTTCGCACACTTTTCGAGATGATCAGCCTTCAAATCCGCGTCAATTATGGGATACGACCAAAAATGATATTGCCGAAGACATTTTATATCGTATACGCTAAGAATTGGAAATGGGTCAATACTGGTTGATACTTCCGGTGGTTTGATATCAATTCCTCTGCCGTTTATCAATTCACGAAAGATGGACTCATCACGAATGTTTATACGAACATTGGCTAAATTATCGTAAGTACGATTCCTTGAGTGCACACGCAATGTCAGATTCCACAAATACCTATATTGTTGACTTAAACTGGAAGATTCAAAGTCAAATTCCGGGAGACTTGCGTATAACAAATCGATCGATCGTCTTGGCAATGAAGACGACACCGTGAATTATCCAGTGGAATTTCTAAATTCTTTGGAGAGGCTTGGTATGCCACCGCGACATTTGCGTCTCAAAGTTGGATCTGTAGTTATGATGTTTCGCAATCTGATTGTGACGCATCTATCAAATATAAGGGGCAGAATGCTTGATTCTACGGATTTATTTTGAATTCTAAAGATTTGTCATTTCAGTTCAAACGTATTCCGTTTCCAGCGAAAATGGAATTTGAGATGACGATAAATAGGATAGTCGTATAGTGGGTTTCATAAATTTGGAAATGCTATGTTTTCACACGGCCAGATATACGTGGCGTGCTTACGAGTTGGAAAACCATCTTCTCTGTACATTTACGCACCACCGGAACAGAAACCAAAAAATGTTGTTTATCAAGCTGCGTTACATTGAAAAAAAAAATGTAAAAAAATCGCAAATAAATGATTATCAGCACAATATGAAATTATATTTTTTCATTTCAAAACACATAATTTCACGCAGGACAACGGCTGCAGGGTCAGCTAGTATGATATAAAAATGTAACATATAACAATTTGCTAATCGCACATAAATGTATTAAAGCGCAGAAACATAGTAATAAATAATATATAATGTTAAATTATATACATAAAAATGTATGTAATAAATCATTAGTTTAAATGTGAGGAAAGAATAAGGGAAATGAAATGTGCACAAAAGTATATATGTATGTATGTCGCGCACATTGGTACATACATAAATGTGATGCCTTTTTTTTTTTTATTCTTTTATTATTTCTTTATTTTTTTATTTACTTACCTTTGCTTGAATGGAAAGCTCATTTCACGCGCTAACACGTGTTTGATTGATTGGCGTTTCTTTTAAGTCGTTCGTGAGTTATAGCGTCGCAAACATGGAGCAAAATAAAGAGAAAATATGGCATATTTTACAGTACTCTACGATAAAGGTAAAAATGCATCTCAAGCCGCCAATAAAGTTTGTGCGATCCTGCTTGTTGCTCTTTTATAGCCCAAGGGGTATAGCAGGAAATATTGCAAGTATGTAATACTTGACTTATTAATTTTTTTTTGAAATTATAAAACGAGGTATCTAACGACACAAGCAAAGCAAATCGTCAGGTACTGTACTTTTTGCAGTTATTGTTATTGTTTATTATTTTTTTTTTTTAGATATAATCGAAAGACGCATGTCGTTCGTGTTCGTAATTACTTCATTTATTTTTATTGCATTGGAAATCAGAACTGAATTGTAAATAGCAGCAGCAATATCATCTGAAGCAGCAAATATAAATTGTTAAGTAAGTATGTGAAAATAAGTGTGTGTTGTTTGAAATTGGATTGCGCAGTCAATATAATACGCAAAAATAATTACATATGTATATAAGTATTTATTTTATGCGTTCAAGGCGGCCTCCCTGCCAATCCAATATAATATGTGAAAACAAAATGTTTGTTTTATATATTAAATAATCAGATATTATTATTCTTTTCTTTCAGATGCTGTTATTATTTTTATTTAATTAATCTTTATTTTCAGATATTAATAATTTTTTTATTGAACATATCGTCACCTGAAATGCAAAATAACGTACCAACATTTGCGGAAATTTACAGTGGCATGAATCAAAAACGAAATAAAATGGAACATGAGTGAAACAAAATTTTAATATTGGTTAAAACTGGTTTATATCTGACAGCAGAACCTGAAGATGTTGAATATATGTATGTAATATTATGTATGTAATTTGAAGTAGTGAAACATAATCAATAAGGCATTCAGTTTCGAATTTTTTGATGATACGTTACGGGATCAAACTTTGCACGAATATGTCTTTGGTGTATGCCACTATATGACCAAAAATTGTTTAAATCCAATAAAAACTGCTCAAGCCCTTAGGTACCGAATATGTAGAACCTGGTACCTACAGTTGACATTTTATCGAAATTGTCGGTCAATGTTTGATATATACTATATAACTGAAATGAAGGGATAATCCTTCTTTTATAATGGTATGTCTTTATGTCAAAAATGGGTTGAATCGGATCATTACTTCCCTTATAAAATAGATTTTCGAGCACCCGGCTGACTTTGTATATCGGCCAATATGTGAGTTATCATAATGAAATTAAGAAAGCGTGTTTTAATTATAACAGTATATTTGTACCTAAAATAGATAATTTTGAGCGAAAACCCCATACAATTAATATCATGATTTTCGAACATCCGAATGATTTTACTCCATTTTATTAATTTTACACCTTAAAGTATTTCCCTGGTTTTGATTCTAGCAAGTTACAAGAGTATAAAATGTTAGTTTGCACCCGAACTTAGTACTTTCTTACTTGTTTCATATATAGGACATTCATGTTGGAGCCCCTGGGAATCGGACTCGGAAAAGAATTTCGCAAACCCTCTCCTTGAGGAGAATTCGAAAAAAATGGTGATACTAATGTCCCAATCGTAGTTCTTGGGGACTCAGAACTTCGGCTTACACTATTTCTAATGAAGCCTTATCCCTATAACAAAGCCGCAGAGGATTACGAGACTATTTTTATTACAACTTACATTAATCTCGAAGGGCAGAAAGAAGGTGAATTTCTCTTCCTTGATGCAGGGCCTCCCTGTCGTCCTCTTTATTTGCTTCAATTGGTGCCTCTATCCTCCCATTCGAAGCCTAAAATTCGGAGGAGGAATGCATCTTCCACAACTTCATGAAATGTAATAGATTAAGTTATAAAAATAAATACAAATTTTTTAAATTTCTATTTTGTTTCACTAATCTTTATATTTGTTAGTTACGTTGTGTATTTTCACACGAATATCATTCGCAGAATATACAAAGCCTTTGGTGGCCATTTCCATATCTTTAAAGACAAGATTTATTTATTTATAAATATATGTATACTAGGAGATCCGACAAGGCGTTGCTGTGGTATACATTTTATACCGTTATTCGTATAATAAACTATTCAATACAGTGAAAATTTTATTAACGAATAAAGGCGAAAACGTTTTTGTCGGTATAAGAATCCAAGGGGTTGTACTTGAGGTTTATTTGTGAACATGTTCATATGAACAAATTTATTTCGAAAAAATAGCGAGTTTAAGGCTGCTTTCTCAACGTCTAGTTACCAGACTTTCTGTCTAGTTAATAGAATTGTCGGCTTATGGACTGTCAATTTAATAGAGCTTTCACTGTATTTCTTTTTTAAATTGCTTTTACTATCCTATCCTCTAAGTTAGTGGACACAGTGTGCTAAATTTGACTAAAATCGGTTCAGAAGTCTATCGCGGACAAACAACGTGACACGTACTTTTTATATACAATAGGATAGGATAGGCAGTCATCTTGTTTCATCAATTGAAACGTTTCGGTAAAAGTTTTACCAATTTCAAAACAAAATTTAATGTTGGCTTTTTGTTCGAAGCTCATTCTCGCACCGATAACACATAAACATAAAGATAAACTTACTGACGCAATAACTTTACTTCCAGTCGATGAAATTCTCATTGGACAATCGATAAAGATAAATTCAAAAATTCCTGTTTACTTTGGAACGCACCTTGTATAAAGATGGACGTATATTTAGTATATATCTTTAAATAACTCAGTTATTTTTTAATATTTATCTTACGTATTAAATATGTAATAATAGTATTAGCAAAGGCCTGGTGATTTTTTGAATGATGAATTCAAAAGGAATATAAGCACACAACATTCAATAACCGTGGTGAAAAAACTAGTGAAACAGTGGGGTTTCAAACCCTCAAAACTAGTGAAAAAACTGGTAGCCCGCTATAGGTGCTTTGCAGAATCTAATCACTTTTCCCCTTACATGTACGTATAAGTATCTCTGTTCCGCTCATTCAGTAGTGTCATATAAAAAAGTATAGCTAAGTATGCTCTAATATTCCTAGCCAAGACAGCTGATGCAGGATTGCATTTTCTGATTTCTACTTTTAAAATATTTTTAGAATTTGAAACAAACATTTTAAACTTTAGCTCTTTATTTATGTAAATTTATACACAACTAATTCTAATTGTAATAGTACTAAAAATAATTATTCAGAAAACTGTAGTTTTACATATATTTAATATATATGTATATACAAATATATTTTACAGAATAAATATTAATTAAATAAAATTAGTCCTATTTAAAAGAAAATACTAGTTAAATAACAATGTTAATTTTACCTGAAATTGAAGATTAGTTACTTAAATATTTTTTTCACTACTTAGGCAAGTTTTTGTCTTTCGATCGTTTTTTTATTACCCTTTATGGATTTTTCTTTTGGTACTAAAGCCAATTATTTTTTTTTTTTGTTATTCGCATCTATCTATCTCTACAAGACGGAGGTAACCAATTCACAACTACGTATGTACATATATAAAGTTTCACCTCTTATATTACTATATATCCATATCTATCCTTTTGTTTTGAAATGGAAAATTATGTTATAAGAGTAGCAATATTCATCATACATAATTTTTGAATTTGTAAGAAGGAGGTGCACATCCTGACAATGAATCAGTTAAAATTTGCCGCCATTTCAATAAGAAAAGTCTTCAAAATTATTAAAAAATCGTAGATCCTACGAACACCAGCAAAAATGCGACGTATTCTGTTAGATTTGGGTGAGTCTCAGTGTGAAATACAACGCGCTGTACCTGGCGTCTTAAAAAGCGCTTTTATTGTTTTCTTTTATATTTTTTTAGTTTCAACAATAGTGATAACCAAAAATGGATATTTGAGTGGTTAATTGATGATACGAGTTTACAACAGGCATTGGAAACCTTTGGCGAAAAGGTCGCGCAGAGTTTGAGGGAATCTGCTACACAGGTAAGCATAGTTGCGTAATGCCTAAATGAACTACTTATTTATTTACTTAGTGCTTTTAGATGGCATTCAACATTTTCCAATTTGCTGGTGTGTCGTCAAATAACGTAACATAGTCATAGATAATTTGATACGAAACTCTTTTATTCGAGAGAGAGATGTAAAAACTCGCATTTTTTATAACGCGTTAGCCATATTATTTTTGGGTTCTCGGTTCACCAGTAAGCTTGTATCACCCATATAATTAGTTTAACAAACAACTGACATCTAATTCCACAAAATTTCAACAACGCACGAATTTTGGCAGTTAGTTTTAGCGATATTATTCTGGCATCCTCCCTTTTCAATGCTGATTGACCAGACCTAATCAGGGTCTGCTGCCAGCTGACAAGCAAGAGAGTAAGAAAAGAGTTTCTAATCAATTTATCTTTGACAAAGTGTACTTGATTATAGTTTGAGGGGTTCATTGAACGCATACATTTTACCACTTTTAGGAAAAATTTTTTTTGCGACAACAAAATTCAATCATTTTAATTTTTTAATATATTTTTATTTGTATTTTGAAATTTTACAAAAAAAAAAAATTTCTTCATTTTTTACATTTTTAATATATACATATTTTTTTTAATTAAAGTAGTCCCCAACAAAAACAAAGTAGTTTACTGGTTATGGTGATAGCGGCTGTTCATGTTGTCTGAAAAAAAACCGACCGGATTATTATTCAGTAGTTTTGCGGCTATCGTCCTTAAAAAAGTCACGAAAACCTGGTTTTTTTTTTGTTAAAAATCGTTTAAAAAATGTGTAAATACTTTCGAAAATAAACAATTCTGGTAGGGACGATAACTATAAATGAGTAGAAGATCATATGTAAATTTTAAAGCAATCGGTTGAATACTTTTTTTTAGGACCATGACAGTTTCAGAAAATGATGGTTCGAGAAAAACGCGTTTAGAAACGTAGCAGCTGCAAATTTTTCATGGCGTCTGGAAGACAGTCGCTTACGACACGTCGGCGACTATGAGCTGTAACTTATCAAATACTATGAATTTCGGTCTGAATTTTTCACAGCATGTTTTGAATATGTTTTACTGTCAAAAAATAAAAACGATTTTTCGAAGTGATTACATGAGAATACCCCCATAATGTTCCTAGAAGTTCATATTTTTTTTATTTATTTATTCAAATCAGAAATAATTATAAATAATCGTTCCACTTATAGATATAAAGCATTGGCTGCCAGGGCCTTCAGCTTATGTAATAAAATCATAGTCTACGAGTATTATATTCACATTTGAGATCGATTTATATAACTTAAATTTAGATACAATAAAAATGATAAATTTCAAAGCAAAAGTAAATGGGTACATGTATGTAACTAACTAAACTAAATATTTAATTTGCAAAGCGAAATAATGTCATCAGTTAGTTCTAGATATAAAGAAGGTTTTTTGTTAGAAAAAACATTAGCTCTGATTCGTTGAAATGCCGGGCAGGTATCGAGGAGGTGTATAACTGTGACAATTTGGTTTATTTACGCCATTTAAGATGTGAGCATGTGTAGCAGTTGTGTGTCCTATTCGAAGTTTTATAAATGTCCTTATATTTTTATTAGTCGCTTTTCCTGGGTATAAAGGCTTTGTTCCCGCAGGATTAAATTTTTTGTAGTGGTGATCGTGATTACTCCATTCTCTTACTTGGATTTCATTTACGTATGTTTCAACAAGTCTGCGTATATTTTTATCGGTGAAATAGTCAAAGAAGTGAAGTGGTTGTTTGGAAGCTTCTTTAGCTTTTTTATCGGCAATTTCGTTGCCATGAATTCCGATATGGCTAGGCACCCACATTATTTTTATAAAGTTATTGCTTTGCAATAGCATGCTACGAATATTGGATATTAAAGATGCTTTATTGGTACTAAATATATGTAGCTTCAATTGCAGATCTACTATCGGTACATATAATGCATTTATTTCCCATACGGGAAGCAAATTGTACTGCCTCAAATATTGCGGCTGCTTCGGCAGTAAATACCGAGCACTAGGATGGCAAGGAACCGACCTATAATAGTAACACCTAGCCATCCGTATAATACAAGTTCCAATCATCATTCAAGGACTCTAATACCGCATTAAACATTTGTTTGTATTCATTACTGCTGGTAGAATATTTTGGGTACTTAAGTAGGATGTTGATGAGTGATGAATTTGGAAGCGCACTTGGAGGATACTCTGAAGTTTTAAGAAGTGATGGAGTGGTTACGATGTTCAGCTGTTGAACTAGACTTAAGCAACGCATAATAGTAGACGGTTTACGACTAGTCTTAAGATTTCGTATAGAACAATTGATTTGCGAAAAAATTAATTAATTTCTGGTAGCTTATACATATGTGGTAATCCAGCTTCAGATAGAATTGCCTTAATTGGTGACGTTGGGAAGGCGCGAATACTTCTTCTGACTGCTGCGTGGTAGGGTGCGTTCAAGAGCTTAATGTGTGTATTAGCGCAATGTCCGTAAATACAAAGTCCGAAATCAATTTTAGATAATATTAAAGCTTTTGTTATATTGACCAGAGTATTTGTATGTACTAAGCAGTATTTAGAAGATAAGAATTTAATTATATTCAGTCTAGAAAAAATACTTACTCTAACATATTTACAATGCTCTTTGAAGGTTAATTTGTTGTCGAATATAAGTCCTAAGATTCTTAATTTATTAGTATGTGGGAGATCAGCGTTTGAAAAGGATATATTAGGAAAGGAGCTCTTTTGTTTCCGACATATGTGAAAAGTTTTACCTTTGCTAGGAGATATATTAGCGCCTGAAATTTTTACCAATTACTTATTTTATTCAATGTATTTAAAAATATGTGTTTAAATTGCTTTAGATCATGAGTTTGAGAGAATATTAAAACATCATCGGCATAGATGCAGTGTTTGACAGCTCCACTAGAACTTATAATTGTACTTATTTCATTGAACGCAATGGTAAATAACGCAACAGAAAGAGGTAATCCCTGTGGTATACCTTTAAAAAAATCGTGTAGGCCGGATTTATGCTTATTGGCAGTAACAAAAAATTTGCGGTGGTTCAAAAACGATTTTATTATATTATATAGTTTTTCGCCAACATTCCATTTTTTAAGTTCCCTGGGTACCATGTGAGGTCCAATCCTGTGAAATGCTTTTTCAAAGTCTAAACTTAGCACAGAAACGTGATTTCGATTTGACAAAGCCGTAGAGGCATAGTGTTCGAAAAATAACAGAGCGTCAATTACTCCCAAACCTTTTTGGAAGCCAAATTGTTGGGGTTTTATAAAAGCGTTTGCTTTGGCAAACCACATAACTCTTACAGATATTATTTTCTCCAGAATTTTGGACATGCAAGGAAGTAAGGATATGGGTCTATAATTTTTTATTTGAGAAGTAGGTTTATTGGGCTTGGTGATGGGAAGGATGGAAGCTGTCTTCCACTCCTGTGGATAGATTCCCTCGTTGAAGATTTTATTGTAAAGAGAAATTATACGTATTTTAAGGGATCGAGGGAGATTTTTAAGGATGGGATAGGAAATTTTGTCCAATCCTGGAGTTTTACCAGTAATCGATGCAATTGTTACATTGAATTCACTTAATGTGATGGGGGCATCTGCTTGAACGGCTCTGGGTGAGGGAAATGGGTTATTGTAGTTTCCATTGTGAAAATTATGACTGCTGGAATTATCTGACCATGTGTCCGCAAACTTCTGAGCAATGTCTTGAGGGTTATAAATAGGACATTGGGCTGAATGTATAAATGGTATGCTAGATCGTTGTGAGGAGCATGTAAGAATTTTAATGTCTGACCAAATTGGCGGTGAGTGTTTCTAAAGCTTTTCGTTTGGTAGATTTTAATTCTTTTCTAAACACTGCGTTCGCTTTTTTATAGCTTATGAAATTATTGTCAGTTCTGGAGTGTTTATATTTGGACCATAATTTTTGTTTATGGTTCCTTAAAATTGTTAGGAGATTTGACCAATATGGCAATTTAGCATGGAAATGCTTGGTACTGGACTGGGGTATCGAGTAATGTGCTGCTGATCGGTTGATTGTTTTAATAGCGGAAGCTTCAGCCTTTATGTTTTATGCCAGGGGTTTGTTGTCCGAAAATAAAACAGAAAGACGATGAAAGTTTGCCCAATCTGTCTTCTCCGTTAAGAAGTTTGATGTGGGTCTTACTTTATACCAATTAAGGATGGAAATGGAGGTTATAATCGGAAAATGGTCACTATTATGAAGCTCTTGAAGTGTGTTAGAGGAAAGTTTAGGTGCAATTGGTGTGGAGGCAAGGGTAATGTCGGGATGGGTAAACGTTTCATGAGTGGAGAAGTGAAGGGGTGATCCATCGTTAAGGACGACTAGGTTGTGAGAAAGTATTATATCCTCAATGATTTCTCCTCTTTTATTACTAGCAGGAGAACCCCACAGCGGGCTCCAAGCATTAAAATCTCCTAACAAACCAATTGGGGCAAAAACAGTGTTGATGATATTACTAAGGTCCCTATTAGTAAAGTTCTGATGAGGCGGGATGTAGCAATTGACAATAGTGATTTTGAAGCCTATGTCAATTTCCAATGCCAAGCAGGAAATGCCAGAAGTGACCGGGATGAGTTTATGGTTGATGGAGTTTTTAACGAGAATTGCAATGTCTTGCTTACAGGAAGTGTTTTGACTGCTGTTAGAAAAGTAATTTTTGTAGTTTTTAGGAGAATACGCTATCTTATTAGCGGAGAGATGTGTCTCTTGTAAAGCAACGATTTCAGGAGAAAATTCATTAATTAAAATATTTAAATCAAGGTAATTATTAAATAGTCCGTTTATATTCCATTGTAATATTTTAATCATATTTCATTTGTATTTGGAAGTCTGCGCCAGAAGAGGTAAGTTGGGTAATAAAATTTGAGATAGTTGTTGTTGTTGTCGAGTCATCGACTGGAAAAGTGGTTTGACTGGTATTTATAATGTTTGTTTGACTTGCGTTGTTTTCTTTTGCTTCGTCCTTCGTTATATTAATATCGGCGTTGTTGTTCCTCGAACGTATTTGTTCTGCTTGGGTTTCATTATTGTTTTGGTTTGGTTGTGTATTGTTTGATTTTTTGATAACATTAGAAAAGTAAAGAGGGGTCTCGTTAAGAGGTGATGGTATTTGCATTTCTTTGCATTTTGATCGCTTCGCGCATAGAGCACTTATTATATGTTTTAATCTTTATTACTTGTTTCAATTAAACAAAGTTTGGGCAAGATTTACTGGAAGCGGGGTGGCTGCCAGAGCAGTTTGCGCACAAAGTATGAGAGCATACTTCTGGAGAGTGAGGAGGGAGTGCGCATGAGTCGCAGGTGGATGTTTTATTACATCGCTTTGCTGTGTGGCCGCACAATTGGCAATTTTTACACCTCACAGGATTTGGGTAGTATGGGCGTACATTAGTTGTATGCCATGATACTTCCAATTTCTCAGGCAATTGATATGTATCAAAAGTGAGTAAAACTACTCCGCTAGGGACTTGTTTGCCATGAACATATTTTGGAAATTTGTAAACTGACACAACACCCTGGGTTTCAGGTTTTCAATAATTTCATTTTCTGAAATATCATTAAGACATGGTGCGTAGATTGTTCCTTTGGAGTAATTCAGGTTGTTATGCAGCTCAATTTTTACATTACATATCCCATGTAAAGTGGTTGTTTTACAAAACTTGTTTGTGATATTATCGTTTTTAACAAAAATTAATAAATTTCCGTCTTTTAGATTGGATATATTTTTGATTTCTGAACCAATAGCTTTTAAAGCGTTATGCACAGCAAAGCAAGAGTACTTGTTTAAAGGTTTTATTGAGTTTGATGCATTTGCCACTAAAAATCTTGGGTTTTCTTTCTTAATTAATGGTAAAGCGGGAAACAAGTCTTTAGTTATATATTGAGGTTTTTTTCTTTTTGCTTTTGGGCTTGATAACAGGGCGAACCTATTTTGCCCGAGAGGGGGCCCCTCAAGGGGAATTATTGCTTATGAAATATACACAATTAGTAGAAGCACACGTGGCTTACCAATGGACGAAAATTTGTTATTGACTTTGCTGTAAACATAGGAGAGAAAATTACTCAAAAAAGACTGCGAAAGACTGAAACCATTTTAAGCACAACCGTACGCGTTGGTTATCAGTCGATGACTGAAAAGTTTATAAAACTATTTCTAATTGCAGATAGAAATTCTGATGTATGCGACCTTAGTTATAGAAAATTTGTGCCGCTTGGTGAATAACAACGCATTGAAAGGGCCTTAGCCAGAATACGATCTACATTTTGCATACCTTACTTGGATGAGTGCCAGGTAGAGCGCAACAGATATTCGAGACAAAAAGTAAATAAGTTTATAGAATTAACTGTTTAACTCCTTAAGCTGTAGTTGTGAAACTTTAAATATATGTCTTTGAAGGTTCTTAGAGAAACTTATGTTTTGGTATGACCTAAATGTCCAATTGTTTGGTTTGGAAATGTTAACAACTGAAATTTTAAAACACTGTTTGGTTACCTTAACATAGGTAACCCATATTAATCTATGGTGTGGTTACCAAATAAAATGTTACGCAAAAAAAAAACAAAATATTTTAGGAACGATTTTCGATATTTTCTGTCATGAAATCCATCCATCCACCACCGTAGATAACATAATTGTATCATCCTATTAAAGAATGTAGACCTAAACTTTTATAACAATTAGGTACAAACTATAGCATTAGTACTAATAATGTTAATATTTAAAATTTAATAAAGATACCTTAATAAATACAAAACAACTAATTTAATTTTTTCTAACATTTTAGATATTTTCCAATTTCGGAGCCAAATCTCACGCCGGACCTATAATTATTATTAATGTATTTAAATTATTTTTCTTTACTGACGTAGACACCGCTTACGCGATTATAGCCGAGTTAACAACAGCGCGCCAGTCGTTCCTTCTTTTCGCTACGTGGCGCCAATTGGATGTTCCAAGCGAGGTCAGGTCCTTCTCCACCTAATTCTTCCAACAGAGTGGTGGCCTTCCTCTTCCTCTGCTTTCCCCCGGCGAGTACTGCGTCGAAAATTCAGAACTGGAGTGTTTTCGTCCATTCGGACAACATGACCTAGCCAGCGTTGACGCTGCCTTTTAATTCGCCGAACTATGTCATTCTCGTCGTATTCGTATATCTCACACAACTCGTCGTTCCCCCGAATGCGATATTCTCCGTGGCCAACGCGAAACGAATCATAAATCTTTCACAGAACCGCGGGTGATGCGGCCAATGATATAAATATCATCGGCATACGCCAGCAGCTGTACACTCTTATAAAAGATTGTACCTGCTTGATTAAGTTCTGCTGCTCGAATTATTTTCTCCGGCAGCAGATTGAAAAGGTCGCACTATAGGGAGTCGCCTTGTCTGAAACCTCGTTTGGTATCGAACGGCTCGCAGAAGTTCTTCCCGATCCTGACGGAGCTTTCGGTGTTGCTCAACTTCAATTTACATAGCCGTATTAGTTTTGCGGGTATACCAAATTCAGTCGTCGCGACATAAAAGCAGCTCCTTTTCATGCTGTCGAAAGCAGCTTTGAATCTATGAAGAGGTGGTGTGTGTCGATTTTATTTTCACGGGTCTTTTCCAAAATTTGGCGCATGGTGAATATCTGGTCAGTTTCTGATTTGCCAGGTCTAAAGCCACACTGATAGGGTCCAATCAGGTTGTTAATCGTTGGCTTTAATCATTCACGCAATTTGCTCGATAGAACCTTATACGCGATGTTGAGGATGCTTGTCCCACGGTAGTTGGCGCAGATTGTAGGGTCTCCTTTTTAGTGAATTGGGCAGAGCACACGTTGTGTTTTCACTTCCATTCAGCAGCCTGGAGAAGTTCTCCCTCCATAATTTTAGTATTTAGGCATCGATCGCTGGATCACCTGGTTGGTGGCTTTTCGATCCGTAGACGGCCTTGATGAATTTTCTTATGCTGGTATGTAGTACTAAAGATAACCATATTTCGGGCCCTGGCAAGGTCGATCAGCCTCGATCCATTTGGGGCTGTTTCGTAGTTGAGGCTATTTACCCACTCTCATAGGTACGCTCCAAGCGCTCATAGAAGGTATCTTTGGTCACATTGTCCTTTTCTTCTGTCGGGACGTAGGCGCAAATCAGCGATATGTTGAAGTATTTTGTTTTGATGCGGATTGTGGCTAGACGTTTATCCAGCGGAGTGAATGACAATATTCGGCGACGGAGTCTCTCTCCCACCAAGAATCCCACAAAAAGTTGCGCTCCTTTATATGGCCACTGTAGTAAATGATCTGGC
Organism: Bactrocera correcta; assembly: GCA_027475135.1. Classification (NCBI taxonomy): domain Eukaryota; kingdom Metazoa; phylum Arthropoda; class Insecta; order Diptera; family Tephritidae; genus Bactrocera; species Bactrocera correcta. Next base: position 23,761,900 of record CM050322.1, read on the forward strand.
AGTGAACGAGGGCAAGACGAAATATCTCCTGTCATCAAACAAACAGTCGTCGCACTCGCAACTTGGCTCTCACCTCACTGTTGATAATCTTAACTTTGAAGACGTAGATAGTTTCATATATTTGGGAACCAGCATAAACACCACCAACAATGTCAGCCTGTAAATCCAACGCAGGATAACTCTTGCCAACAGGTGATCCTTTGGACTGAGAAGGCAATTGAAAAATAAAGACGTCTCTCGACGAACATAAACCAAACTCTTTAAGTCGCCCATAATTTCCGTCCTGCTGCTTGGACAATGACATCAACTGACGAGTCGACGTTGAAAGTTTTGGAGAGAAAAGTTCTGCGAAAGATTTATGGTTCTTTGCGCATTGACCATGGATAATATCGCATCCTATAAAACGATGAGCTGTATAAGTGCACAGTTCAGCGAATTAAAACTCTTGCCAACAGGTGATCCTTTGGACTGAGAAGGCAATTGAAAAATAAAGACCTCTCTCGACGAACATAAACCAAACTCTTTAAGTCGCCCATAATTCCCGTCCTGCTGCTTGGACAATGACATCAACTGACGAGTCGACGTTGAAAGTTTTCGAGAGAAAAGTTCTGCGAAAGATTTATGGTTCTTTGCGCATTGACCATGGATAATATCGCATCCTATGAAACGATGAGCTGTATAAGTGCACAGTTCAACGAATTAAAATACAGCGGCTACGATGGATAGGTCATGTTGTCCGGATGGAACAAATTCCAGCTTTGAAAGTATTCGACGCAGTACCCGCCGGTGGAAGCAGAGGAATAGGAAGATCTCCACTCCGTTGGAAGGACCAAGTGGAGAAGTACCGCTTGGAATATCCAATTGGCGCCACGAAGCGAAAAGAAGAAAGGATGTCAGCCTTCACTCTAACGAGGACTAGCATAAATATATAGCGGAATAACTGGAGTGTTGATAAAAAGGTATTTTATAATTTGAGATATACAGAAATTATTTCGAAGCATTGCAATATTTAAACTTGAATGTTGATCATTCCTAAAAAATAAGAAAATTGCTAAATATTGGGAATGGTATAATAGAACTACAACCAAATACACAGTGCAATGGATTAAAACTGGGTGGGTAATGATTCAATGAATAATATGCCATGTGCCTCCCAAAAGACTAATGCCATAACATTCCTAGCTGATTTTTTTGTCTTTCCACGCTTGAGAACTGTTTCATAATAGGGTGATTCTCTTGCTCTTGCCAGATTGTAGATTGCAAAAATCCTATACCAAAATATACATAGGCAGAGAGCACCCATAGGAGGATGGAGTCATGTGTAGAAGTTCACGCAAGTGAGGAAAGTTCTCTGATCGCCATTCACTTGGGAGTGGCCAGAAACGATTCTTTTACATATGACTCAAGCAGCTCACGACTTCCGGTCTGGGTTTGGGACCCGCCACGTAAAAAAACACCCCCAATGAAAAGGAAAAAACAGCCTCGGATGAGAGACCCCTCTTTTGATGACGACCACGGCAAACGAAATAAGGACTATGATTTGAGGGCATGCACCTGGAATGTCCGGTCCCTTAATTGGGAAGGTGCCGCTGCCCATCTGGTAGATGTCCTCGTAAAGATAAAGGCCGACATCACCGCCGTCCAAGAAATGCGATGGACGGGACAAGGACAGAGACGAGTAGGTCCTTGTGACATTTACTACAGTGGCCATATAAAGGAGCGCAAGTTTTGTGTTGGATTCGTGGTGGGAGAGAGACTCCGTCGCCGAGTACTATCATTCACTCCTATGAATGAACGTCTAGCCACAATCCGCATCAAAGCGAGGTTCTTCAACATATCGCTGATTTGCGCCCACGCCCCGACGGAAGAGAAGGACGATGTGACCAAAGATGCCTTTTATGAGTGCTTGGAGCGCACTTATGAGAGATGCCCCCGCCACGATATCAAAATCGTGCTTGGCGACTTCAACGCCAGGGTGGGCAAAGAAGGTATCTTTGGCACTACGGTCGGTAAATTCAGCCTCCACGAGGAAACATCCCCAAATGGGTTGAGGCTGATCGACTTCGCCGGGGCCCGAAATATGGTTATCTGTAGTACTAGATTCCAGCATAAGAAGATACATCAAGCTACCTGGCTGTCTCCGGATCGAAAAACCACCAACCAGATCGATCATGTTGTGATAGACGGAAGACACGTCTCCAGTGTTTTAGATGTGCGTGCGCTCCGAGGTCCTAACATTGACTCGGACCACTATATTGTTGCAGCCAAAATTCGCACCCGCCTCTGTGCAGCAAAAAACGCAGGCCAACAAACACAAGGAAGGTTCGACGTCGAGAAGCTGCAATCACAACAGACAGCCGAACAAATTTCTACTCGGCTTGCACTCCTGCTCTCTGGGAGCACTCGTCAACAACTCGGTATAAGGGAGCTGTGGGACGGCATTTCAAACTCCTTACGTACAGCTGCAACCGAAACCATTGGTTTTCGGAAAGTGCAAAGGAACAGCTGGTACGACGAGGAGTGCCGTGTCGCAGCGGAGAGAAAACAGGCTGCCTACCTCGCAACGTTACGATCGACCACAACACGTGCGGGATGGGATAGATACCGAGAGTTGAAGAGGGAAGCGAGACGCATTTGTAGACAGAAAAAGAAAGAGGCCGAAATGCGTGAGTACGAAGAGCTTGATAAGCTGGCCGACAGGCTCGAAAATTCTACGAAAAGATGTGGCGGCTTACAGAAGGTTTCGAGACCGAAGCATACTCTTGTAGAACCCCCAAAGGTGATCTAGTTACCGATGCCCAGAGCATACTTAAATTATGGAGGGAACACTTCTCCAGCCTGCTGAATGGCAGTGAACACACAACACCAGGAGAAAACGAACCCGATACCCCAATCGATGACGATGCAGCAGATGTTCCATTGCCCGACCATGATGAAGTTCGAATAGCAATTGCCCGCCTGAAAAACAACAAAGCGGCAGGGGCCGACGGATTGCCGGCCGAGCTATTCAAACACGGCGGCGAAGAGCTGATAAGGTGCATGCATCAGCTTCTTTGTAAAATATGGTCGGACGAAAGTATGCCCAACGATTGGAATTTAAGTGTACTATGCCCAATCCATAAAAAAGGAGACCCCACAATCTGCGCCAACTACCGTGGGATTAGCCTCCTCAACATCGCATATAAGGTTCTGTCGAGCGTATTGTGTGAAAGATTAAAGCCCACCGTCAACAAACTGATTGGACCTTATCAGTGTGGCTTTAGACCTGGTAAATCAACAACCGACCAGATATTCACCATGCGCCAAATCTTGGAAAAGACCCGTGAAAGAAGAATCGACACACACCACCTCTTCGTCGATTTCAAAGCTGCTTTCGACAGCACGAAAAGGAGCTGCCTTTATGCCGCGATGTCTGAATTTGGTATCCCCGCAAAACTAATACGGCTGTGTAAACTGACGTTGAGCAACACGAAAAGCTCCGTCAGGATCGGGAAGGACCTCTCCGAGCCGTTCGATACCAAACGAGGTTTCAGACAAGGCGACTCCCTATCGTGTGACTTTTTCAATCTGCTGCTCGAGAAAATTATTCGAGCTGCAGAACTTAATCGAGCAGGTACAATCTTTTACAAGAGTGTACAGCTGCTGGCGTATTCCGATGATATTGATATCATCGGCCTCAACACCCGCGCAGTTAGTTCTGCTTTCTCCAGACTGAACAAGGAAGCAACTCAAATGGGTCTGGCAGTGAACGAGGGCAAGACGAAATATCTCCTGTCATCAAACAAACAGTCGTCGCACTCGTGACTTGGCTCCCACGTCACTGTTGACAGTCATAACTTTGAAGTTGTAGATAATTTCGTCTATTTAGGAACCAGCATTAACACCACCAACAATGTCAGCCTGGAAATCCAACGCAGGATTACTCTTGCCAACAGGTGCTACTTCGGACTGAGTGGGCAATTGAAAAGTAAAGTCCTCTCTCGACGAACAAAAACCAAACTCTATAAGTCGCTCATTATTCCCGTCCTGCTATATGGTGCAGAGGCTTGGACGATGACAACAACCGATGAGTCGGCGTTGCGAGTTTTCGAGAGAAAAGTTCTGCGAAAGATTTATGGTCCTTTGCGCGTTGGCCACGGCGAATATCGCATTCGATGGAACGATGAGCTGTACGAGATATACGACGACATTGACATAGTTCAGCGAATTAAAAGACAGCGGCTACGCTGGCTAGGTCATGTTGTCCGGATGGATGAAAACGCTCCAGCTCTGAAAGTATTCGACGCAGTACCCGCCGCGGGAAGCAGAGGAAGAGGAAGACCTCCACTCCGTTGGAAGGACCAAGTGGAGAGGGACCTGGCTTCGCTTGGAATATCCAATTGGCGCCACGTAGCGAAGAGAAGAAACGACTGGCGCGCTGTTGTTGACTCGGCTATAATCGCATAAGCGGTGCCTACGCCAGTAAAGAAGAAGAAGAAGAGAGCACCCATTGCAGAATCTAGTGATATATGTATGAACGGCTGATTCGGTCAATTTATTGTAAATGACTATTGTGCATTACTATTGTGAATTGGCGCACCTTCTGCGTTCCTTCTTAACAAAAAAAAATTTAAAGATCTTTAAATTTAAATAGAAATTATAAAATCTATTTAAAATTTACTGTTGAGCTACCAAGCTTTTTTGATAACTTCGAATCGCTATATAACAGTGTTTCCCAAAGTGGGCGATAACGCCCCCTTGTGGGCGCTGCAGGTGTCAAGGGGGCGGTTAGAGACCCAGAAAAAAATGGGGGCGTTGTGTAGAGGCCTGGGGGGTTATTTTTAATTTTATTTAGCTAGGAGGCCTCTTAGACAACGACTACATGAGCTCTCGACTCTCAACAACAACTTGTGAACACCAACTAATATGAATAAACAGATTGCTCAAACTCGGTTCTATATTTCTCTCCGCGTAGTTCATACATCTGTCCTATTTTATTGAATATAGAAAAAATGAAAATCATGTCAATCGGTCGCTCCGTTTCATAACGGTGACAAACTAGTTAGTAGTCTATGTCTAGTAAGCGATGAGCAATGTGGAGTCCCCACAGGCAATAGGCACGGCAATACAGGTAGTATTCTATAAATTCTATCCTGTCGAGATGCTCTGGTAGAGTAGGTAGGTTCGAGCTGATGTAGCCCATGCTTTGAGCTTTTGAAAAATTTATTTTATCATTTGCGAAATGCCGTCGGGTAGGTAGCTGATGTAGCGCACGATCTTTATCCTTTCTTACAAATGTATTTCTGGGAAAAATAAGATAATAAGAAAAGGAGAAAGATCCCTTTTTACAAATGTATTTCTGGAAAAATACGAAAACTAGAAAGATCCTTTTTTTACAAATGAGAGAAGAAGCATAATACTCAGACAAGTGTAGCAAAACTATTTTCGGCGGCTGCTAAGCATGGACTTCGAGCTTCGTACAATATTTCTTTGTTAATTGCTCAAAAAGGCAAACCACATAACATCGGAGAAGAGTTAACATTGCCAGCAATAACTGAAGTAATAACTACCGTGCTTCATAAACCGGCCGCAGATATTATCCGAAAAATTTTTTAAGTAATAATTCTGTGCAAAGACGAATTGATGAAATGTCTGAAAACATTAAAAAATCATTGTGCGATCACCTGAGGACAAGCAAATTCTCAATTCAGCTCGATGAGTCCACTTTACCAACTAATGAAGCATTGTTGTTGTCTTACGTGAGGTTTATTAAAGATGAGAAAATATGTGAAGAACTATTATTTGCTAGAAATTTAGAGACCGATACAAAAGGCGAAACCATATTCAATATATTGGAAAAGTTTTGCGATGAGAAAGAGATTCCTTTGAAAAATATTATTTCAATTGCTACGGATGGCTCTCCGGCTATGATAGGGTGCCATAAAGGCTTAACAGCGCACTTAAAAAATAAAATTCCAGATGCCCTTGGTGTATATTACGTTATTCATAGACAAGATTTAGTTGCTAGAAACTTAAGTGAAAAACTATTTTAATCACTGCAGTCAATAAAATCCGCAACAGCTCTTTGAATGATAGATTATTTTATCAGCTTTGTGTTACTAATAACGAGGATTTCAATCGTTTGTTGTTTCATCCTGAAGTTCGTTGGCTATCAAGAGGCAATTTTCTGACTCGATTCTACAACCTGTTTGACTCTATTATAGAGTTCTTGGAAACTACAGATACAGAATTTGAAGACAAGCTCATAACATCAAAGAATGATATAGCTTACATATCAGACCTGTATAAATTGTTCAACGACATGAATCTAAAACTGCAAGGCGATAAACTAAATTTAATTAAAACAAAAAGAATCTGGGCGGATGTGAGTTTCACAATTTTCCGAATTTATCAGTATCATGCAGTAACGACGAATTGTTTGCCTACTGCCAACATTTGGAAAACCTCCACATTGACTTCACATAACGATACCAGGACATTTTGAACTGGGAAATACCAGATTGGTTGTTGGATCCGTTATCAAATGTCAACACAGCAATGTAACCTCAGCTGGAAGAAGAACTTATAGAATTGACAACAAACGAGGAAATAAAAATCAAGTTCAAAAATGGTTACCAAGAATTTTGGCTACAAAAACCGATCTCGCAATTGTACTTTGGATTGTGGTTAATCGTTCAACGATTCTTGATAGCATTCCTATCGTCACATTTGTGTGAACGTGGATTTAGTGCTGTGACAACACTGCTTACTAAAAATAGAAATCGTTTGCTTGTTACCGAACGTGGCGACTTGCGACTGTTCTTGAGTAAATTGGAACCTGATATTAACAAACTTATTAAACAGCATCAGATTCATCCTTCACTTTAGTTTTTATACCGTGACTCACACGTCCAACCGGATGCGTGCATTGCAAATGATGGCACCATTCAATCATAAAGTAAAAATCTTAAGAATGATATATATGATACATCAAAACAAAGGAAAGATCTTCGATTTTATTTTTGGAAACTTAACAGTAATAATAAATTAATTTACAGCGTATAACTTAAAAAAATAACTCTCAACGTACAAAATTCGTTCCACACAACCAACCGGATTTTTTAAAAAGCTAATAATTTGTTATATTTCGTAGCATATCCTTTTGCAGATAAAACTGCTTCTAGTCGCCTTGGTATAGAGGCGACAAGTTTTTGACAAAATTTTAGTGGTCTTGCGTTCCAAGCCTCCAAAATAGCCGTTTTGAGCCCAGCAACATTGGAATACTGCCTTTGGTGCACTTTTCGACTGACTTCTTGCCATACGTGCCCAATAACGGTCAGATTTGGGGATTGGGCAGGTGTACCCAGTATATGAGGGCAATTGTATATTAACCAAGTATGAGCAATCTTCGATTTGTGTCTTGGATCGTTGACTTGGTAAAATATAAAATTGTCTTTGATTCCCATTGTGACACATGACTGCTTTAAGTTTTCCTTTAAAATGTCGACTTATCGGAAACGATCCATAATACGTTGCACAAAATGCAGGCTGCCCGTTCCTTTAGCCGATATACATCCTCAAACCATTACTGACCCACCACCGTGCTTAAGTGTTGCCCTAGTATGTTTTGGTAAGTAAGCTTCGTTAGGGCGCCGCCATACAAAACTTCAGCAATCTGATCCCTCCAAGTTAAACTTGATATCGTGTGTGAAAAGAACCTTGAAAAAGACGTAATAATACTGTTTTATGATTACTAAATCAAAATTATGCCATTTTCCCTTTGCTAAAACTCATTAAGCCTTTTTAAATGTAATTTCGCAAATTCTAGCCTTTTCTTTTTATTTTTTTCGAATATGTACGGCCTTTTCATGTAAATCGAAGCTTCTAAGTGTGCGGCGAATTGTTTCAGATGAAACCTTCTTCCCTTATTAAGTTTCCAATATGGATAAGGGATTTTTTTCAACAACTTTCATTACAAACTTTTCTTCGGCTTGTGTTAGCCTCCTTCCTTGACCAGCTCTACTAATATTATTGATCCTATTTTCTTTCTCAAACTTTTGTATAATATCAAAGTCTTTTGAAATACTATTTTTCACATTTTCCGAAATATCTTTAATGGGTTTTCCTTCTTCCCGTAACTGAATAATTAGCTCCCGAATTTGAGTACAAGTATGAGTAAGCGGGGACACCATATTGTCGTGCGGCTTACTCACATTACCGGAAAGTACTAATATGCAGAAACGAAAATTCAGTGTTTGTTCCAGTGGAATTCCAAAATGATCAGAAGTACCATTACTTGTAGAAGATTACTTATTGTAATTTTCCGGTTAGTTCTGTGGAACGAATTTTGTATATTGCGAGTTATTCCTCTAAATTTTACGCATTGAATAAATTTATTACTATTTTTAAGTTCCCAAAAATAAAATACAAGATTTTTCCTTTACTTTGATGTATCATATTTATCATTTTGAGATGTTCACTATATGATTGGAGTGTGCCATCATTGGCAATGCACGTATCCGGTTTGACGTGTGAGTCACTGTATATGGATCGATTATTTTAGTTTTATTTTTAATAAAAGATTCTCTGTTTTAATACATAAAGTTGTGTTTCAACAATCATTCTTTTTGGCAGGTGGAGCCCGTAAGAATTAACTTGAGACCTAAGCGCCGTTGTATGTTACCTACTGCGCTCAGGTTTCAAGTTGCTGGTTATAGTAGGTTTCGTTTAGAGTTCTCTGTTAATATACGTATGTATATAGGTCACCATAATTAATTTGAAGTTATAGTGGTTTTTAAATAGGTGAAAAAAATAGAGCGCTAAAAAATATTTATTCTCAAAGTGGGCGGTAGGCAAAATAAGTTTGGGAACCACTGCTATATAAGAACTACGATATATGTATATATTATTAACATAAATATTTATAAAAAAACGAATAGAAAGTTAAGTGGCTAGTGGTTTACCAGATGAAATGCGAATGTAAGAAAAACGAACCACAAAATAATGCGTATGCAGTTATCAAATGTTAAAAGCGAACTAAAACTATGATGCTAGACTTAGGCAAAGCTAGACATAATTATTCTCACATGCATGTATGTACATATGTATAAAAATATTAAAGGATAAAGGGAAATGAATAATTAGAATAACGAGTAATGCTGAGGTGGATATGCAAAATTAGAGTGACCAGATAACAATTAATATTAAATATTTACAATGTTTTCTCACCACAGTTGGTGGAATATATGTGCGCGTATAAATTTAGTAAACTTAAGTATAAATAATAACTTAAGAGCTGCTCCGAACATTTACCTTCCTCAACAATTTAACGTTAAAATATCTATTTAACTAAAATGACAGGTAGCAACGGGTTGCAATAATTTTTTTACGTGTCATTGCACGAGAATAATAGCGGGTTTCTGTAACCAGTCTCTAGTCTTTATTCGAGATTTTCTTTTTCAGGTAAAATCTCAATTTTTGACTAGTTACTATTCACTAAACAGTCTCAATCGTTAGTCTCAAAATATTGCCTCAAATTTGAGTCCTGATAGTTAGCAGGTCACAAAACGAAAAAGAACTCCTATTTGCCATTTGAATATACTGAATAGAGACCATCATAGATATTAATCGATTGTCATTTTTCTATATTTTGTAAGCAACAAAACCACGAAAAGGTCAAAAATAAGCAAATTACGAGGTGTGTTCAAAAAGTATCGCGAATTTTGTGTTTTTTTAAAAATGATTTTACACATGTGCCAACGGTTTTTCCAATCTTCGAAGCACTTCAAGAAATCATTTTTTTTTTAATCTTCTTCAGCTCCTCCTTCGATGCCGTCTTTATCTCGTCGAGAGAAGCGTAACGTCGTCCTTTTACACACAGGGAGCCAGATCTGGGGAATACGGTGGCTTTTTTTTTTTTTTTTTTTTTTGTATAGTAGGGGGAAGCATCGAAAGCCGGAGTGCGGAACTTTAATCCGCTAAACCTAACCTACTCCCAACTCAAGACTCTCCCACGGGACCACCGATTAAGTATTACTTCGTGGGAGGGACAGGACATTTAAGTCTCCTCTATCGTGCGGACTGACGGACGCCTAATTTGTTCAAAAAGTCTCAGTTTTGTCATTATGGATGCTGACGCTTCGCTGACAGCTTTCCATTTATCAGTCGACTGACACATGAGTGTCGTTAAATTATCGACTGTAAGACTACCACCTAGTGCGGTTTTTAGTCTTTCCCTTGTATTTGAAAATCTAGGGCAATAAAACAATACATGTTCAGAGTCTTCTATCTGCTCCGGACACGTCGGACAGTTCGGACTAGTGTCATTGTGGAATCTGAAGAGGTAGCTTCTAAAGCACCCATGTCCACTAAGTATTTGGGTCAGATTAAAATCTAGGTCCCCATGTCGTCTGTCTATCCACGAGTGGATGTCCGGTATAAGTCGGTGGGTCCAACGCCCTTTGCATGAGGAATTCCACCGCTCCTGCCACATTTTAACGCTCTTGTTCCTCTCCTCGGTCTTTGCCGATACTGTTTTAGGCGCCGATAGATGATATAAGCGATCGAGTTCATCACCCTGGATGTCAATGGGCGGCATGCTGGCTAATACTTCAGCAGCGTCGGTTGATGTAGTGCGGAAAGCACTTATTACTCGCATTGCAGAAAGCCTATGCGCTGCAATTATTTGTTTAGCATACGTTTTTATATTCATTGCCTGTATCCATACTGGTGCTGCGTACAGTATTACGGAACTCATTGCTTTCGCTATTAAGAATCGCCGGCTGGAACGCACACAGCCTGTGTTGGTCATCATTCTCGATAATGCGTTATAAATTTTGTTTGCTTTATTGGAGGAATACTCCAGGTGTTCTTTGAATTTTAATTTAGAATCCAATATTACCCCCAGATACTTCAGCTGCGGCTGCGAAGTAATCTCGCACTCCCCTATGGTGAGCTCTATTTGTTCTTCTACCTTCCTGGTGCTTATAAGTAAAACTTCAGTTTTTTGCTCTGCCAGCTCCAGACTCACAGAAGAGAACCAGTGCCGTAGATCATTTACGCACTCATTGCATTTGCTTCTTAGGTCGACTAATTGTTTTGCCACTGCTACCACCATGAGATCGTCCGCATATGCTATTAGTTTCACATCTTTTGGTTGCTGCCTTCTTAGCACCCCGTCATACATTAGGTTCCATAACAGCGGGCCTAACACTGACCCTTGGGGTACTCCGCTCGAGATAGAGTAGCTCTTGGCTCCTTCGTTCGTATCATAAATCAACCTTCTGTTTCTAAAATAGCTCGTTATAATATTTATGAGGTATTTTGGAGCGCGAATTTTTTCCAGAGCTTTGATTATGTGTGCCCATTTTGCTGTGTTGAACGCATTCTTGACATCCAGGGTGATCAGCGCGCAGTACTTTTTTGTGCCACCTTTCCATCTTTTCCCACTTACTGCACATTTCGCAGTATCGACGACTTCTTGTAGTGCGTCAATAGTGGATCTCTTTTTTATAAAGCCGTATTGTCTCTCTGATAATCCGCCGGCTTTCTGGATTACTAACTCCAAGCGGTTTCGTATTATACTTTCGTACACTTTACCCATTGTGTCGAGCATACACAAAGGTCGGTACGATGAAGGTTCTTCAGGTGGTTTCTTTGGTTTTGGGAGCAGAACCAAACGTTGTACTTTCCACGAGTCGGGGAATACCTCTTCCTTTAAACAAGCGTTGTACATTTTAGCGAAAACTCGGGGTTTTAAGCTTATGGCTTCCTTCAGAGCTCTGTTTGGTATGCCATCCAATCCAGGCGCTTTCGAGTTTTTGATTTTCTTTGCTATTGCCAATAGTTCGTCTTCCGTGACTAACGGGGGTGACTCTACAGCTTCGTTTCGTCGCTTGGCATATGAAATCCGGTAGTGTTTCGGGAATAGTGTTTCGACGACCTTTCCCATAAAAGAGGCATCTTTAGGTTGCTGCTGCTTGTTTTTAAATCTGGACATAACGGGTGATTTTTTTGAGGTTAGGATTTTCATGCATTAGTATTTGACAGATTACGTGGGATTTCAGACATGGTGTCAAAGAGAAAGATGCTCAGTATGCTTTGACATTTCATCATGAATAGACTTACTAACGAGCAACGCTTGCAAATCATTGAATTTTATTACCAAAATCAGTGTTCGGTTCGAAATGTGTTTCGCGCTTTACGTCCGATTTATGGTCTACATAATCGACCAAGTGAGCAAACAATTAATGCGATTGTGACCAAGTTTCGCACTCAGTTTACTTTATTGGACATTAAACCAACCACACGAATGCGTACAGTGCGTACAGAAGAGAATATTGCGTCTGTTTCTGAGAGTGTGGCTGAAGACCGTGAAATGTCGATTCGTCGCCGTTCGCAGCAATTGGGTTTGTGTTATTCGACCACATGGAAGATTTTACGCAAAGATCTTGGTGTAAAACCGTATAAAATACAGCTCGTGCAAGAACTGAAGCCGAACGATCTGCCACAACGTCGAATTTTCAGTGAATGGGCCCTAGAAAAGTTGGCAGAAAATCCGCTTTTTTATCGACAAATTTTGTTCAGCGATGAGGCTCATTTCTGGTTGAATGGCTACGTAAATAAGCAAAATTGCCGCATTTGGGGTGAAGAGCAACCAGAAGCCGTTCAAGAACTGCCCATGCATCCCGAAAAATGCACTGTTTGGTGTGGTTTGTACGCTGGTGGAATCATTGGACCGTATTTTTTCAAAGATGCTGTTGGACGCAACGTTACGGTGAATGGCGATCGCTATCGTTCGATGCTAACAAACTTTTTGTTGCCAAAAATGGAAGAACTGAACTTGGTTGACATGTGGTTTCAACAAGATGGCGCTACATGCCACACAGCTCGCGATTCTATTGCCATTTTGAGGGAAAACTTCGGACAACAATTCATCTCAAGAAATGGACCCGTAAGTTGGCCACCAAGATCATGCGATTTAACGCCTTTAGACTATTTTTTGTGGGGCTACGTCAAGTCTAAAGTCTACAGAAATAAGCCAGCAACTATTCCAGCTTTGGAAGACAACATTTCCGAAGAAATTCGGGCTATTCCGGCCGAAATGCTCGAAAAAGTTGCCCAAAATTGGACTTTCCGAATGGACCACCTAAGACGCAGCCGCGGTCAACATTTAAATGAAATTATCTTCAAAAAGTAAATGTCATGAACCAATCTAACGTTTCAAATAAAGAACCGATGAGATTTTGCAAATTTTATGCGTTTTTTTTTTTAAAAAAGTTATCAAGCTCTTAAAAAATCACCCTTTACATATTTTGTATGCAGTACCCCAAGGATTAAGGTTTGCTTCCTCACACAGCTTCTCAAAACATGCTTTTTTGCTTCGTGTAATTGCCGACTTCAGGAGCTTCTTGTGGCTTTTAAATTCCTCCCTAAGGCGATTTTCGTTTGTTTCGCCCCAGTTACGCTGTAGACGCCGTCTAGCTGAGTGACAAAGCTTTCTTAGCATGGAAATTTCTTCGTTCCACCAATATACAGGCCGCCGCTTGTGGTGATGTGACGTTCTACGCTTTGTTGCATCGCATGCTGCCACTAGTTCTTTTTGAACTGCTGATACCAAGTGGGCGGCGCTGTCACCAGATGCCTTTGATGCACTCCAGACTAGGTCAAACAGGTCTGGGTCGAACTCTTGTTGTTTCCAACTTCGCTTTCGGGAGGGGTTTCTGCTAAGAAGCTCCTGTTCTCGGGAGTACGAAATTTGTGCTATAATCGCCATATGATCACTGTATGTGTATGTGTTTGACACTGTCCAATTTATATGCCTGCTGAGTGAATCATTTGCGAACATAATGTCAATTACGGATCCTTTGTTCCCTTTTTGGTAGGTGTTTCGCGTTCCACTGTTTATTATTGTTAGGTTCGTTTGACTAAGGAATTCTTCGACTAGGCGCCCGCGATGGTTTGTATATCTGCTGCCCCATGCAGTCGACCATGCGTTAAAATCCCCCGCTATAACAATTGGTGATTTGCCTCTGGTTTCTAAAGAGAGCCGTAAGAGAAAGTCTTCAAATTCTGTAATAGCAGCGCTGGGACGAGCATAGCAACTTACAAAATATATCCCTTGTATATTCGCCAATGTGAAACAATTATGAGCTTCTCTGGAGCTGGTCTTGAAAGGATGTCCTTTGCAGGACCATATTGCTGCCTTGCCGGTTTTGTCTGCAATCCATGTGCTTTCCGGACGCTGGGAATATTGTTCACTTAGTATGGCGACATCAATGTTCTCTTCTGTGATTGTCCGGTCTAGCAAATCCTGTGCTGCTGCGCAATGATTTAAGTTTAACTGTATTATCCTCATTTTCTTAGAGTCTTCATCATCTCCTGGTACTTGGGGCAAGTCAGGCTCAAAACTGAGTGTTCCCCTTTGCAGAGCATGCAGCTCGGAATGTTGGTGCATGCCTTTGCTAAATGTCCCGCGGTTCCGCAACGTGTGCATTGAGAAGATCTGTTTGTCAAACTGCAGCAGTTGCGCGCCATGTGTCCCAGGTGGAAACATTTATAGCATCTAAGAATAGGCGAGTATTCTCGTAAGCGACAGATCGACCATCCTATCTTAACTTTGCCTAATTTTAGTGCAGCTTTGGCATCCTGAGCTCGTAGGCATACTAGAGCTACCTGTGTGCCACTACGGGTTTTTCTCATACTTTTAACGCTTGATTTCTCCAGGTTTTGGATCCCACACTCTTTTTTTAGCGCCTCACAAATTTCTTCAGGTGTAGTGATTTCATCTAAATCCTTACACACTATTGTGACGCTATGGGTTTTTGGCTGTATCAGCGCCATTTCACCCACCGCTCCCTCTAAGACGCTTTGGTATGATTCGGCTCTCTTGTCCGCCTGATTTTTTAACTCAATCAGTAGGTCTCCTTTCATCGTTTTTCTTATGTAGGTCACGTTTGATCCTAACTCTTCAAGACCGCTGTCGGTTTTTATTTTCCGGAGAATATCAGCATACGACGACCCTTCCTTTTTTATTATAATGATGGCGTCCGGTTTCGTTCTTATTTTCTTCTGAATCGGCTTTCTCTTTTTTACAACATCCACCCATTTTTCACATGAGTTGTGTTGACCCGTAACTTCTATCACTTCCGTGGCTTCGCTGTTCATTTGTTGAACCTTTTCAATAGCCTTTCTTGGCTTTTTTGTGGGGGGTAGTTCTCCCGATACTTCTCGCAGGCGCTTTGGGGTATTCGTCTCTTTGGTAATATGAGAAAGCTGTGTTGCTTTCTCAACCATAGTTTTTTCTACCGGTTTCTCGGCTTTATTATATAAGCACATTATGCTACTAAGTAGATCGCGCATTGCCTGGTTTACGTGTCTTTGACCAGCCATCATATTTTCCAACTCTTTTATTTTGCAACCCAGCTTTTTAAAGTAGTTGGACGATTCACTATTTAGTGATTTCTCATCACTTTTGCTTGTACGGTCAGCAGTTTCGTCACAAAATGTTGATCCATCAGCGGTGGATTCTTCATTTCTGCCTTTTGGGGGCGTTCTCAAAATTTTCGAATTCCTTCGAAAAGGATTTTCAGGTGTACGCCCCATACTATTCTCGGAGGCCATACCTCAGTGAGAAAATAGTTTGGGTACACCTGTAAGAGGGTACGTTCAGTCCCTGCCGCTAAAACCTAACTTATATTTTAAATGGTTGGCAATGCCTAAACCAAAAGCAAAACGAAAAGGAGAAAAAGCGGAAAAGAGAAAACGGAGAGCAGCTGATCGGTCAAAGCAAAAACGGCAAATTAAAAATAAGCGCACGTTTGATTCGCTTTTATTAGGGGAAATAAAAAGTTAATACTGAAAAAATTTGGAAATTTGCCGCGAAAAGGGGCAGGTATTTGCAAATAAATTTTGTTTAAGTTAAATTGTACTTATCTATTTCTTTAAGTTTAGTATCCACTTGGATCGTCCGGAATTCCGGTAAGTCTTTGCACAAAAAACTAGTGTTTTCACTGTGAAAATCCAGGATTATTCAGCGAATAATCCAAGAGCGTAAAAAAAACACGTCCACTTCACTCAACACTATTACATACACATACGGTGGCTGCGGCATCATTAGTGTGTTGTTTTTGGCCAAAAAGTTGCGCACAAGCAACGCTGTGTTGGAGCAGGGGCGTTATCGTGGTGCAAAAGCCAATTTTTGCGCATAACTTGCAGGTAATATTCCTTATTGACCGGTCTTCCCTGTGGCAAGAACTCATGATGCACCACGCTCGTGCAATCGAAGAAAACTGTCAGTTACGATTCGCGATACTTTTTGAACACACCTCGTATACATAAATTCCTAGATATTATGAAACAAGTCAACATTTATTTTTATTATATAATTATGTTTTTTCACTATATTATAGAAAATTTAATACTTGTTATCGACATATTTATTTTTATTCAAGTGTAAAAACATCTCTGAATAACGAAATGTAATAGATTTTGTGACTGTCACTTACAGATAAGCAAAATCGTTTCAAGTCTCAAAAATTTTCTCTTACTTAAAATCACAAATTTAGAGACTTGAGACCGTCTCACAGTACAGAATCGCACGGTAATCATGGGTTTTGGTCTGACATATTTTACAGCCATTGCAAATAATTTTCTGCGTGTGTTTGTTGTTGTGCCGGTGCACCAAGAGGAAATATCTGCAATTCGTGCACCGTGCAAGGGCTTTGGGAGAGCAAGAGAATACCCCTAATATGCAGTCCACTAGGCTGACTGCCGATTCGACTCAGTTTATTTTACTGGTGCACAGCCCAAATTCAACGGTATTTTCAACCCAAAAACGAATGTTTTAATAACACACGAAATGCTTTTTGATTAATTTTTTGTAAATTAACATAAGTTGATTCACCCAAAATGCTCTATTTCCTTAACTAATAGTTATAATCTAACTAATAAAAATTATATATATATGTATTATTAGTAGTACTATCTGTTTATCAGACACAGTAAAACGGGGACCGGTCCTCCAGTGTATATATAAATGGTAATATTTTAAAACTAATCCTAAATAATTACTGAAAATTTGTAAAATTAGAAAGGAAAAATATAATTGTTATGTATTAACATGTAAAATTCAAAAAAAAAGAAAAAAAAATAAAATAATGAATTCAATAGTTTTATTTATAACGAAAAAGGTAACCGATGCGATAGGTAACCAATGAATAGCCCAACAAATAATCCATAGCAAGGAGCGAGGTAACTGATGCACTCTTTTGTAACCATTCACAATAGCCAAATTAATTATTTTTATTATCAGATGGCTAGTGATAGTTTTTCAAAATAGTTCGCAAAATAGAGAAAGAAAATATTATTAGCATCTGCGCAAAAAGCGCAATGACAGGGAGCAAATAAGCTAAATACACCGGCATGTAGTGAAAGAGGAAAAATAGTTACTTTTTCGCGAAGCTAGCACAAAAGTAACCTATCGGATAAGAGAGGGTTTCGTTGGAAAATTCGAAAGGCATTAACCCCAGCATGATTAATTTCAATTTGGAGAAACATATTTTATCAGCCTTATTCTGTGTTATATATTTTCCCGTAGTTCCTAGGTGGAACATAGGGCCTCAATCAACAAATTATAACTCATTTTATTTACAGCTAAAAATTTAATTTCTCTCCAAGAATAACCATTGCTCTTTGCTTCTGCTTCGACTTCCCGTTTCCAGGTGCTGGCTGGTCTCCCGCGTCTTCGGCGGATTTCAATCTAGCGCTGTTCTGCTAATGTCGTCGTGAGGCTTTCGCAGAGTGTGGCCGATCTATTTCCATTTACGACGTCGAATTTCGATGTGAACCGGTAGCTGTTTGGTTACGTTCCAGAGGTTGGCATTGCTAATAACCTGAAGCCAGAATATCCGTAAAATTTTTCAAAGACATCGATTAAAAAAGAATTGCAGCGAATGTAAAACATTCGCAACTTTTTGACTGACGCAATTAGGAGATGATGGTCACTTGCAATGTCAGCTCCACGTTTATTCCGCGTGTCCATAAGAGAACCGCGCCATTTACGACTTATTGCTATGTGATCAACCTGATTTTCAGTCATTCGGTCTGGAGATGTCCAAGTTATTTTGTGGACGCGTTTATGATTGAATATTGTTCCTCCTATAACAAGATTAAAATTAGCGCAGAGTTTGGTGAACATCTCGCCATTCTCAGTCATCGTGCCTAACCCGTTCCGGCCCATCGTCGCCTCTAACCC
The DNA here is from genome assembly GCA_027475135.1 of Bactrocera correcta. Taxonomy (NCBI): domain Eukaryota; kingdom Metazoa; phylum Arthropoda; class Insecta; order Diptera; family Tephritidae; genus Bactrocera; species Bactrocera correcta. Next base: position 23,780,132 of record CM050322.1, read on the forward strand.
CTTATTGTGATGACCAACTTGGGCATTAATATCACCCATTAAGATGACTATATCACCCTTATTGATTTCACTCATTACTTTTGAAAGCCAATTATAAAAGGCTTCCTTAACTTCCACTTCTGCTACATTCGTTGGGGAATAGCTTTGTACTACAGTCATGTTTCTAGCTCTTGTGCGCAGCCTCACTGAGATGGTTCTATCTGTGTCAGCTTTCCATTCTATAAGCGCTGCAGAGGCTGACTTAGAGAGAAGAAATGCGACGTCATTCTCTCTTCTTTGAGTGGGCTTATTTGCAGAAAAAATGAATTTTTCGCCAGAGGTTGTTGTAACTTCGCCTGTTTCGGACCATCTAACCACACAGAGACCAAGAAGAATGAGTTTGTAGTGGTTAAATTCTTTACAAAGTTGCGGTAGTTTAGTTGGTTCTAGCAATAAACGTACATTCCAGGTTCCTATTCGTAATCCATTCTTCATGCTGAAGGTCGTCATCAATTTATCGTTCTTAATTTTCACTTTGTTTATTTCGGTTTCAGAGGATTTAAGATGAGTAGGTGATTAGCCTTCTGCATCCGAGCCTAGATCCGGGGCTGCCGGTTTCGCCTCTAGGCAGGCACTGGCGTAGGAATTTCCTCCTCGCAGGTGCTAAGGTTATACCGCCTTTTCTCGGTCGACAGAGACTCGTTTGTAGTGAACAGGGGGTACCGCGCGTAGGTGAAGTTAACGTTTGGGAGGGATAGGCTATATATTCGCATCACCAACCCCATTTGCCCATTTTATGGCATTAGCTGAATGGGGCCCCCCATTCTGTGTTAATATTTTGAAATGTTTCAAGAAAGAAATTTTTTGGTATTCTGTGAAAATTTCAATATAATAAAATTAATAATTCGTTAAAAATAGATTATTCTATAACGTAAATTTTCAAATATATATTTCTATATTTAATGGAAAATAATTTAATTAACTAACTTTAATTTGACAGAAAATCAATACGCGTATGTATCATTTTGCAAGGCGCATTCGGAAATGGGCACAGGAAAAAATTCGCCAAAGACGCCTTAAGAAATGCATGAATTGTAGCAGGAAGTGGCGGAGGTGTTAAATTTGTTTAAAGGGCCAACAGGAACAGCAGAAAAATAATTAAGAGTTTTATATTTGTTTATGTGATATGTTGTGTATTGATTTGTTTCTTTGTAGACGTTGGGTGTTTGGAAAAGCCAACGGCGCACGCGGGCAAGGCGTTTGAAAATGGAATTTCTAAAAACAAATTAATTAGCTCAAGAACATAAAAACAATAATAATTTCTAAAACTTGTATTACTTTTTAATTAATATTAAATAATATATAAGTTTGGTTACATGTTTTTGGTTTTAGAGTAAGAAAATGGAATACAAAGTTCAATTTTATTTCTTTTAATAGAAACGATGACGCCGCCGGTCCATAAGCCTCACTAATCGTAATTTTTTCGAGATGCAATAATGAATCATAGAGCACGTACGAATGTACTTTCAATATTCAATTTCATTAATATCCCAAAAATCTTTTGTAGCGCTCTTTTAGAAAACCCCGCTCTTAAAGTTGAGGCCACTGACTCCGAATTTCGGTAGTAAATTTTAATAATTTCGAGTCGTTGTTGGACCGTATATCTTTCCGTGATGAAAATGCAAACCTTGCTAAAGAGAAATGCATATAAATAACTAAATAGTTGATATTATATTTTGGTCTTGTTCTTTTACTTTCGCGCATATACTGTGAAGAATTATAATCATTAATGGGATCTTCAAAGTATTCTGCAACCCTGTTATCTACTTTGTTCAAAATAGTGACTATTTTCGTCATTATATTATGCAGTATAACGCAAGTACTAACAAACAAAGCGAAAGTTTTGTGGAAATAATGTAGAACTCGGTGCTTCAACAAACATCTCAAGCGAGATTTCAAAACACCAAATGCCCTCTTTATGCAGTTTCTTGCAGAACCATGTCATTTTTGCTCTATTTGGGTATTAGGTGTTCTTAATTATGTTAAAAGCCACGACCGACCTTGACCGTCAATAAGCTAAGATTTTCTCCGATATTGTTCAGACACATAAAACATAAACGGTGATCGCAAACCTGACAACAAAACTTATTGATTCGGCATAGATACTATAGAAACCTTTTCTATTTAAATATAAATTAAGAGAACGTTCAACATTATTTTTGAGCAGTCAATTACTCCTATGGTGCTTTTTATTCCAAATTTTCTGAAAAGTCTGGATTATATTTCAAATAAATTAGCTTAAATTACTATACTATTATTTGTATTACATTAATACACACCCCATTTTTTTATAAAAGCTTCTTCCTCTGTTGAATTGGGAAACTTTATTTTTCCTCCCTTCATAATAAGTTTTGCTACAGCGGACAGTGGTCGATTTGAGATATTTAGGCGGCCAAAACTATTTTTGGACGTTAATGGCTTCGAAAGACTGTATTTTAAAAAACTGTCTATTTATTAAAAAAAAAATAAATAAATAAAAAACATATATTTTATAATAAAAACACATTTTATTCTCATAAATCATAAATAAATAAAAATGCATTGAATTGTCTTATTAAAAGATGTTTCTATATCGACTTCTTCGTGCTCAATACTTGATTGTCTGTGGGGCTCGGCAGGTTCTAATATTGAAAATTTTCTTGAAAAATTCTGTCTGTATGACCGAAAATGTTTATTTCGCGCTTCTTCAGCCTCCTCCGACAATTGGCCGATTGGCAACAGTGCATTATTTATGATGGTCGCCCCATGTAATAGTAATATATGCATTCTTGGAGTCATGGGATGCTATCCCATTTGCGCGGTGTTGAAGGCGTATTCTTCGAGTTTTTTTGTATTTATTTTGTGTCCACTTGAAATCGCCTCTAATAAGATTTTAAATCTGTGTATTAATTCGTGGTTAATGTCTGCTATGTCCGCCACTAATTCTGTGTTTTCAAAAAATCTCCTACTCGTATTGCCATCATTGGTATTACCAAAATTGGCTTTAGGCATGTCCATCAACAGCCCAGTTTCTAAGCGGAATCTTTCTTGGGTTTCTTTTTTCCTTTCTTCTTTTAATGCTTTCTCTTCCTCAGTCCTTTTCTTTCCATATTTCTTCACGGGCAATTTATATGAAATGCAGAATGCTTTAAAAAATACGTATTTTTGCGTGCAATACCGAAATGCCAAACTCAAGAGCATCGGGACTTATTTCGTTATTTTTACTTAAATTATTGAAATCTTTGGAAGTGGCGCCACATATATAGCATCGGGTAGTTGAGATCGTGTTGGTTACAGCATTGCAAACTTTGCCATCAATCATGGTCATTTTTAAAATGTGATTATAAGAAAATTCTTTTCCATCAATATTTACTTTTGTACGAGTGAGGTTCTTAATTTCATTTTGCACGTAACTTATTTCCTCTTTTGTTACATCTGTAGTTTCTTTCACATACCGAAATCTGATGGGGCGGCAAAATCGTAGTGATGATGGTGTTGGGTTTGGCCGAAACACTTTATTGTTTTCTTTACCAAACAATAATATGAAGTGGGACAAAAGAACTCAAAAATATACTAGCATCGGATTCGGCGTCTTCCGAAAATTTTTGTTCGTACCGTGCTTGTTATGACCCGTCACACCCCCATTTATAAATGACCGTTAATGACTTTCTTTCAATTTCGTTAAGGGTTGATAACACTTCTTCCAGGTAGATTGATAATCGTTGAACAGTATGATCCATTAGGCATTGTAAACTAATTTCTGCCCAGGTAGCTGTTACTCGCAATGCCGTCTTTGGTGGGTAGCATTCTTGTTTTGCTTTCAACAAAAGGTCGTAACAAGGGTAATGCTTTGGGTTAGTTGCCCTTATTATATCATATTGTCGTCTTGTTAGGTCAGCTTCTACGAACATTTTGAGTGCTTGGAACGGGATCAAAGGAGCAATTTTCATTGGTCTTGGAATAGGCTTTTCTATATTTACTAGCCTTTGTTCGTATATCTTTGAGCACTTTTGAGGCATTTCTTTTTCACTTCGTTTGCAATATGACTTGTGCGGCATGTATAATCATCTCATCATCAACATTTGATCGAATTCCCTCAGTTTTTCTTCTCTTGCTTTTGTTCACTCGAATCCGAAAATGATTTGCTCGGACGACCTGGTTGATTAAGCGAATGCACTGGTATTTCAAAAGTGCTTTCCAGCCACTTCTGGTTGTTTTTCATAAAAATTTCTTCAACTTTATGAGCTTTTAGCCATCTCTGTTTAAATTCGTGTTTGATGTATTAAAATTTATGCTTAAGGCTCTTTTTTCTTTCTACAGTGTCTCCGCAAGACAATAGCAAGTGGTTTTCTAAAAACTCCAATTTCTCATATTAGTTAAAGATGTCTGCTGTAATCACTGTATGAGCCGGTCGTCGGACGCGGCAATAATTATACCAGTTGTATGTTTGCAAGAAACTTTATTGGCCAGGCCCCGTGTGCTTCGGCTTAAGCTCAACTTAAATCTAACTTAGCCCAAAACCTAACTTAACCATTAAGCCATAAGAACGCATATTCAGTAGTCGACGCTGGCGGCTTTGACGTCCGCGTCGTGCTGACTCTGCTTCATACAATTGTTTATCCAATTGGTGATAGTGCAAGCAACGATTGCTGGTCAACTGTTTACGCAATCGGCTATTGCCACTGCTTATGTAAGAACGTCCGCCTCGCCGCCTTGGTGGTTGTTATTGTTCACGTAATCTGCAGAACGGCAAATGATATGTCGTTGCTTTAGTGGCGGTCGTTGCCCACACAATCTGCTAATGAGGCAAGATGATGTATTGGGCTCATCACATTCGTATCCAACTGGAAATTGGCCATTATGTGTTAACTACTACTTTATTTTCGCAAGGGTTATTGCGAGCATTCTAATCTGAATTTTAGTGATCATAATCTTATTTGGAGTGAGTAAAATTTCAAAAAGGTGCGCCGTATAGATTTTTTCTTTCTTCGCTTCTTTGAGGAGTTCATTACCGTACTAGTTAGTGCGTTGGCTGCCGCTATCCCGAATCTGAGTAGTATTGTGATTGAAAACCTAAAGAAGCAATATAAGGTGATTAGAAATTAATGTTGTCATTTTCTAAGGCTAAGTACTTTATCTAAGGTTGTCCTTATGGACTATCCTTCCATTTATGAAGACTATTGTCCCCAGATCTGCCTCTACTCTCCTCTCCTCACACAGGGGGGCTAACTTGTTCCCTAGCCTTCTATTAGTTTTTACCATTACCTTTTCCCCCACTTCAAAGACCCTGTTCTGCCTTGACGGGTTATTTCTATCGAGCTGAGCCTGTTGTGCTTGTTCAATTTTACCTTTCACTTCCTTTCGGAATTCTTCGGCTGAGGAGTATATTACCTCAATAGGGTCTTTATTTGTGACCGAGTGTATTATTCGGTTGTATTCAATGGTAGCTTGAGTGATCAGGTCCATTGTATCGTTTAAGGCACCTAGCAATTTCTACCAAGGTACTGTGAAACTTCTCTACCTGTCCGTTGGAAGTACTATGGAGAGGGGGAGCGTTTACTATATCAGTCCCATATTGGTTCTTCAACAGAGTCACAATGGTGTCCGAGTTTAAGGACGCCTCATTATCACAATAAATAGTTTTTGTTCCTGGGAAGAAATTAATCAACTGGAGGATGGGTACTTTTACATCCATTATTGTCCGCGACGTTATCGGTTGAACTACTGCGAATTTAGAGAATTTATCGACACAAGTTAAAAAATGCTTCTTGTCTGTGGAGAAAATATCTATGTGTAGCATTTCACCTGCGTACGATGGAATCGGCGTAACGCGGAGTTCCTGCCTTCTAGGGTGTCGATCGTATTTGGCTTTCGTGCATATTTTTTAGTTTGTGACAATTTCGTTTGCCTATTTGGACATTTTCGGAAAATAATAGTCACAGAGGATCTGTTTCGCATTTTCCTGCGCAGCTCTATGAGCACGATTGTGTTCAGTAGTGACTATTTCCCTTTGTTCATCCTTGTTCGTAATATCCGACACTACATTTTTGCAGTACCAGAATTTGGTAGATGGGAAGCATCTTACCAATTCGTGTTGAATGCTGGCTAGTGCCGGTAGCTCGCAGTGAATCGCGTTCACCACGAGGGGGTTAATAACTTCCTTTACTTCGTCAGTGAGGCTGTTTCTATCCATGAAGTGAATAACGTGGCGGGTTTTTCCGCCAAAGAGTATAAAATTTCGTTTCAGAGGAAAACGCGACTCTTCCAAAACTATTTGATTCCTGAAGCAGTTTATGGGTTTTTCTGTTACTTCGACCGTGTAGGTCAGTGCCAATTCACTGTGAACTGTCGCCGCGTCAGATTTAAGTTTGCTCTCTAACACATTTATGTTCTGCCGGGAGAGGGCATCTGCGACAGAGTTTTCCTTACCAGGTTCATAATGAATTTTAACATTATGTTCGTCTATGATTGCTTTCCACCGTTTTATCTTTGCATTCGGGTTCTTATCAGAAACCGCAAAAGTTAGAGTCTGGTGGTCTGTATAGATGTTGATATCCCTAGTTCCGTAGAGATAATTTTGAAGTTTCCCTAAAGCCCATATTATGGCCAGTAATTCTCTTTCATTCGTTGCGTAGTGCATTTCCTGATCTTTCAGCGTTCTTGAAATTAATGTAATGGGTTTACCATTCTGCGAGAGGACTGCGCCAATGCCGTGAGCGGAGGCGTCTGTCGTTAGGTCAAATGGTTTTTTAAAATCTGGATACATTAAGATGACATCTTTAGATGCTAGGATGTTTCTTAATCTTTCGAAGGCATTACGTTGCGCTTCACTAAAATCAATGGGTACCCTTCTAGACTTGTGTTTACTTACTAAGCCATTTTCACCCTTTAGGATTTCAGTTAGAGGTCTTGCTATGGAGGCGAAATCTTTTATGAAAACCTGTAATTGCTAGCCCTAGAAAGGATATAAGGCTGAACAAATCCTTAGGTTCATGATATTCCTGAACGGCTTTGACCTTTGCGGGGTCAGTTTTTGCCTCACCTCTTGTTACTATGAAACCGAGATATTCCTCACTTGTTTTAAAAAAATGTGTTTTTTCTCGTGACACTTTCATGTTGGCCTCACACAGTTTTTCCAAAACCCAATTTATATGTTTGACATGTTCCGATTCATTTTCGGAAAAAATTATGACGTCATCGACGTAAACATAGCATGATTTACCAATTTGTTCGCGTAAGACGTCGTCGATCGCCCTCTGAAAGATGCTTCCAGCATTCTTCAAACCGAATGGCAACCGACAAAACTCATATTTCCCACCGTTAACGGAAAAAGACGTTTTCTCGCGATCCTGCTCGGCGAGGACAATCTGATGGTAGCCTGACTTTAATCCTAAGGTCGTAAAGTACTTGGCTTTCCCTAAATTTGCCAGAATCATTGAAATATTCGGCATTGGGTACTTATCGGCAATAGTGCGCTCGTTGAGCTTCCTAAAATCAATAACCAGACGTTTGTTTTTGTTGCCTAACTCGTCATAGCCCTTTTTATCTACGACCCAGGTTGGGTTAATGTAAGGGGACCTTGACGGTCTAATGATTTTATTGCGTAGCAATTCTCTTATTTCCTTTTCGACAAGGTCTGCTACTCCCATTGGGTGAGGGTACAACTTCGAATAAATAGGCTCGTTATCTTTGGTTCGGATCGTGGTCACAACCAAAGTGTTAAAAGGCAACAGCTCGTTAGAGTCTGCGAATGCCTTAATCCTTTTCAGGATAATTTTTTTAAATTCTGCCTTCACTAAACTTGAAACCTGTATGCAGATATTGCAGATCTTCTGACATGGTACCATAAGTTATTTTGCCTCCGTCTAGGTCAATAGTCGCGCCCACCTGCGTTAGCAGGTCAAGGCCTATGATTTGAACAGTGTTAGACTATCCAACACAAAGAATGGGGATGTTACCCCGAAAATATTTATCAGGCATTTCTGTTTGATTTTATTGGACCCATGGATAGAGTTCACATTAAACGGGGAGTCTACCGGCTTTACGCTTTTAAGCTCCTTTACGGGCCTGACATAACTTTTTGCCGCCCCCGTGTCAATTAGAAACCTTAGTGTTTTCCCAGCCAACGTCCGCTCAAGGAACGGTAGCCGGGAGTGGCCTCTAAAAAATTAATAAAGTCACTTTCGTAGTCAACCCCTCTGCTACTGCAGCTGCGGCAGCAACCTCATACGCTTGGAAATCCTGATAAACATCCGAATGATTCAAATTGTTGATCCTTTGACGCCTAAAATCTGTCATACGCTCTGAATTATTCTGTCTCTTATTTCCCCTGAACGGGAGCATTGTGAATACCGGCAGCTTGTGCCTGTTGGTATTCCGTTGGGTGCCTAAATTTAAACGAACTAGGATCGACGTCCATAGGTTCGGGGCCTCTACCACGAAAATCCCTATAATTTTTGCGTTTCCTGCATTATTTCTGCCCTGACTCTTGAAGTAATGTGGATTTTTTGCGTGATTGGCATCGCCGCCACTATTCTGTGAATAGTTATTTTGCCGCCGAGTTTGGCATTTTTGACCCGCTGACTTTTGAGCTCTCTCTTCGGCATTTTTAGCGTAAGTTGCCGCGAACATGTACCTATCGTGACTCGACTCGGCCCCGCAGGCTAGTGCCAAGGCACTTGGTAGATGCTTTGGTCTAGCTGGGAATACAGCCTGGTGTAGGGGTCTTTCTAAACCCGATACGAACGTGTTTAGGGCATCACATCTAAATTTTTCATTTAGGACAGCTGCAGCAGCTGCATCATATATCATAAGCGTTTTATTTATTATGAGGGTCAGTTTCCTTTCTATCTCATCATAGTACTGTGACAAGCTCAAATTGCCCTGACACAAGGTATCTAACTCTTGTTGGAGAATGCGCACTGGAGTTTTGTCAGCGTAGGTGAAATCTAATCGTGCCACAATGGCCTTAAAATTTAAAACTGTGTTAAATCAGGCCAGTATATTATTCGCTGAACCTCTAATCTTATTCCGAATAATACCTACTGCCTTGTAATACTTTACGCTGCCTTCATAAGGTTCGAATAATTCGTAGGCGGCCATCACTGCTTGCCTCCACGAAATATATTCCTCTTGTTTACCATCAAACTCTGGCAAGGATTTGACGAGGTCTAACGTCTGACTACACGATTTTCTCTGCACTATCGCAATTTTCTGGTAGCTTTCTACTTCAGGGACCGTGACCCTCGATGCACTCATCTCGTTCCTAACTTTACTAATTTTTTCATTCATAACCTCTTTCCATTGAGCGGCCTGTGTCGCCAATGCGGCTTTTAACACCACTTGTACCTGTCTTGCGCCCATACCCGTTTCTGTTTCCACTACGTCTGCCACACGTAACCTGCTAGTATGGTTTATCAATTCCTGCACTGAGTTATCGTAAAGCTCTTTATCGTAAGGGGGTGGCTCATTAGACCCTGAACAAACTAACACACACAAGTATTTTTTCACTCAAACGCGGCGCAATCGTTAACGGCCACCGAAACAATAAAAAAAGATCACTTCACTCTTTATATAATGCTCCTTTATTAATTTCATAAATGATGACGATTGGCTGTGCCATTCACTTAAATGATTTTTCAATAAATATGGTAATTCCGTTGCTGGCTGGGTTGTTGATTGTTGATCGCTAATTTTCCTCTTCGTGCCCACGTTGGGCGCCAGTTAAAGATGTCTGCTGTAATCACTGTATGAGCCGGTCGTCGGACGCGGCAATAAGATGTATGTTTGCAAGTAACTTTATTGGCCAGGCCTCGTGTGTTCCGGCTTAAGCTCAACTTAAGCCTAACTTAGCGCAAAATCTAACTTTATCCAATTGGTGATAGTGCAAGCAACGATCGCTGATCAACTGTTTACGTAATCGGCTATTGAAACTGTTTATGTAAGAACGCTCACTTGCGTGTGGCTTGCTGTCCGTCCGTAATCTGCAGAGCGGCGAATGATATGTCGTTGCTTTAGTGGCGGTCATTGCCCACACAATCTGCTGATGAGACAAGATGTTGTATTGGCCTCATCACATTCGTACCCAACTGGAAATTGGGCATTATGTGTTAACTTCTATACTTAGCAAATTTTGTAGTTGCATTTGCTCAAACATAGATTTACGGGTCACTATTTTTACCCCCCACGAACCAGGTATCTCTATAACTGAGTAAAAAACATAAAATTAAAAAAAATGGGGTTTTAAATTTTTTTAACAAAATACTTTGAACTGCTGTCTTTAAGGAGTAAGCGGGATTCTGCGGCTCTTGTTTTTTTATAGAAAAGCTGAATGTGTAACGTATTCAATAAACAAAAAAATATGATCCTTACGAACCCTGATCCATAACAAAATTGCTTTTGAAATTAAAAAAATTACATTTTTTATGTGAAAAATATAACGAAAGTTAAAACTATTCTTTATTTAATAGAAGCTTACCTGAGCTATGGGAATCACTTTCACTTCATTACACAACTTAAAATAAACATACATGCGTATTGCGAAATTTGATATAGTTTGGGTACCCAAATAGAAATACGTATCAAGTCAACGATCAAATTGCGTCTAACTGCACGAAAGCAGTGACGTATGGTTGTTGAAAAATGGGTGGGGGGTAATTCGCGGAAGTGTTTACTATACGTAGACGTCAATATTTTGTGCCTACTACGTATTTAATATTTTGATTTTTGGCCGCCTAAATACTTCAAATCGATCACTGTGCAGCGCGCACCTCTCGAAAGGGACGACTGACTCATGCGCAAATTGACTTTGTTACATATACATTTCTAGTATGAGCTGCTAGAACCCTTACACTTAAAGATAGTGACATCTTGTGATTATCGTGTGGAGCCAGAAAATTCAAATTCTAAAACAAGGTATTCTAGCTCAACGAAAATGGATTGCTAACGGCGTGTAAACTTTTTAAATGCGGCACGAGAGTTAATACCAGTATCAACGAACCTCATACACAAGTATATGAGAAACGCTGATAAAGCCAGTTCTGCCCTAATCAAATAAACAACAGTATCAAACACAATACTTTGAACTCATGCCACACCATACCCAAATGCAAGACATGCATAGGCCGCATGATAAGCACTTGTTTACAACAAACAATAAAATTAGACTTTAGACCTAAGCCACAAAACATGTATATGTTATCACCTTAACGAATAATATATAACCCATATCATAAAACGAAAACATGTTCATTAAGTATGTGAATTTCGAAGAATAAAGATCATATTCTGCAAAAGAAAATATATATTTTTTAACCATTCATAAGTATATGAATTAACTGGGCAGAGCAGGACTTCGGCATCCTTAAAAACCTTCGAAGCGCATAAAGAAGGACATCTAAATCCTTAAACTGAAATATTTAGTAAAGAAAACCAAAATCTTTAAATCTTCCTTAAAGAATACAGACAATCAGAAAATGGGTCAAGGAGCAAAACGGACAATGCCAAACGAGGACATAAATCCCTCAGCTACAATCCAATACCACTCCTGAAAACTTAATAATGTCCTACATTCAGACTCAGTTCTCGAAATTGGACGAAGAAAGGAGAAAGGACAAGGAGTTGATATTACGGATGTTTCAAACTACAAATCCTAATACTTGCGAAACTTCCACTCCAACAATATACCAAGAAGCCACGATGCAATATCAGAATGTAACAGATGTACATATCGAAGTTATAAAGAAAATACCTATTTTCCAAGGAAACAAAGAAGAATATAATATCACACGTAATGAAAGTCATGGAACCACCTCAATTCTACAATATCATTGCAACCTTCAGAAGAAGAACCATGGGTCATGCAGATATGTTACTTGAATGCAAAAACACACCTCTCAACTTCTACAGCATCATGGAAGCTTTGGACGCACTATATCCCGAACCCAAACACACTGCATGAAATACAAGAACACATGAAGAACTTGGCACAACAAGCAACAGAAGACTTGGACACTTATTTCCAATACACATTTAAACTGCAGAGGAAGCTGATTAAATATACAGTGGACCTTCTAAAATCCGAAATAAATAACAAATATATTAAACAAGACTCTATAACAAAATTTATTCAAGGATTAAAAAATAAAAAATTATCAACAGTCTTAGCATCTAACAAATATCTAAGCTTAATGCAAACCTATACAAGTGCTAAACAAATCGAAATACGATTACAACAAACTAGTGAAAATAAAAATCTAAGACGACCTATCGAAATCCAAAAACAAAATTTAAATAACCTTTGGCAATATAGAATAATACCACAAAAGACAAACCCTTTTAATTTTCTTCCTACACAATGGCAAAATAATAATTTAAACCAATGGTCAAGAAGCCAATATAATCAACCTAATCATCATAATAATAACTTCAGGCAAAATCAATTTCAACCAAGGCAACAAACGAGGAACAATTTCAATTATACACAACCTCAAAGAGTATTTTATACATACCAACCTCCCCAAGAACGCATGGATGTTGACAAACCTCGAAGAAACAGTAGGTACAAACGAAATCACTCTAACAGAAACATCATTCCGCAAAAGATACAAAGGATCAACACACCCCAATAACCTGAACTTCAGCCAGAACAAACCTTCAGACACATGGAAGAAGCTGACGAAACATCGAGTACTTTTTTTAGGCTAAAGGATGGACTACCTTGCCTTACACTCAAAGATGGTCCAACACAACAAGAAGTGAATATCGTGATCGATTCAGGCGCTACAAACAACTACATATTATATAAACAAAAATGCAAAATAGGTAAGAGTATATCAATAGGTCCTGTATGGACAAAATCTATGCGTGGATATTCCATCATGACTAGTAAAAAAATAATACATCTGTTAAGCCATGATTTAAAATTTTTTAACTAAAGGATATTAAAGATTTTGATATGATAATAGGATTTTGCGCATTGAAAAAATAAAATACAGAAAAATTACTACAACTAAAATATACAAACAAAAACAAAAATCAAAAAATAAATTATACAAATGATAATAAAGATTATGAAGAGAAGATTAGAGAAATAATTAGGTGAAATAATAAAACAGAAAAGTTACCATTTACCACAACGATAGAAGCAACCATTAGGACAGAAAGTAATGAACCTGTTAGGAAGAAACCAATATCCGTATGCAGATAACGATTTCGTCAATTCAGAAATAAAAAAGTATTAAAGAATAATATAAAACAATCTAGTAGAAGTCCTTATAACTCACCAGTTTGGACAGATGAAAATAGAAAACCCAAGAAAAGATTAGTGATAGACTTTCAAAAATTAAATTCAAAAACTATAACAGATAGATATCCTATTCCGGATATAAATACGACAATACAAGTGTTAGGTAAAGCTAAATATTTTTCCACCATAATCTAGAAGCAGGATTTCACCAAATTATGATAAAAAAGAAGATAGGGGAAAAACAGCATTTTCCATAAATGGAGTAAAATACATATGATTCATACGAATGCCCTCCGGATTAAGAAATGCACCCTCAATATTTCAAAGATGTGTTGTTGATATTCTACGAGAATATATAAATAAATTTGGGTTTGTATATATCCACGAGGTGTTAATATATTCCTCGACACCTGAAGAACATATTAAACACATCCAAATAATAGTAAACGCATTCCATAAAGCAAATATGAAAATCTCTGATGAAAAATCACACTTCTTTAAAAACCAAGTCGACTATTTACGACATACAATAACACATAATAGGATAACGGTAAATCCAAAGAAAGTAGAAACATTGGACAAGTATCCGATACCTCAAACCCTGAAAGAATTAAGGTAATTTTTAGGTATGGCGGGATATTATAGGAAATTTATACAAGGATATAGCAAAGTAATAAAACCGCTAACTACATCTACAAGGAGAAAATGGTATAACAAGTAAAAAAATGGCAGCTAAGAAAGAAATTAAATTAAATAAAGGAGCTATAAAATGTATACAAATAATTAAAATAAAATTAAAGGAACAAGTTGAACTACTTCAACCAGACTTCTCAAAACCTTTTGATTTAACTACAGATGGGAGTAATTTCGCCATAGGAGGTGTTTTATCACAAGAAAAGAAACCTATATTTTTAATATCAAGAACATTAACAAACACAGAAGAATATTATTGTACAACGTAAAAAGAATTATTAGAAATAGTATGGGCTATAGGAAAACTTAAGAACTATATTTACGGTGTAGCAGATTTAACTATACACACTGATCACCAAGCATTAATATCCAAATATAAAACTAAAAAGATGGAAAAATTGTATACAAAAATCTGGAGCAAAAATAGTATGCAAACCAGGGATTAAAATTGATGAACAAGAGCTATTCACAATAAAATCACTACTAAGAAAATATTTTCTAAACTACAAGCTCCTTTTAGCACAAAATCTAGTTGAAGACATAACAAGCAATTGGAAATTTTAACAAATACACATAACCGAGTGGTAGAAATGAGAAAAACAACGCGATGGAAATTAGACAACAATATTTTTGGCCCGATATGGCGGAACAAATTAAAAACTTTGCACGAAACTGTTCAAATTGAACGTAGACCAACAAAACAACTGACAGGGAGAACACCAGCAACAAATCTACCAGGAGAATCTATAGATATGGGTATATTCCACCTAGGAAATAGAGCATATATAACTAGTATGTGTAGGTACTCAAAATATTTATTAATGAGATAAATAGCAGATAAAGTCAACACCATAGACAAACTAGAAGAAATTCTCACACTTACATACCCATATTGTAGAAACCTACAAACCGACAATGAGAATATATTCACATCGATAACTTGTATTTCACTCTTCCGACGACTACATATAACACATAACCGTACGCCAACAGCTCATTCGACATCAAACCAGGAATAAGGGGATGTTCAAATTATTCCAGTGTGAGAGCACCTCAAAATTAGCGTTTTTTTATAACATTTTCCATTATGGCCAGGTTGAACAAAATAAAAATTTTTGGGTATTTATCAACCCAACACCCAACACTTAGTACGAATAAAAATAGAAACTATTTAAATCATTTTAAAGTATATTAGAACAACTGACTTTTGACCTTTCAATACCCAAAAAAAAGGATTTAAGCTTGTTAGCTCTCAATCATTAAATGGTCTTAATCATTTTCCATTGAAAATAATACTATGATGCTTCATATTACAAAACGTTTCATCAAATACCTTTAAATTTCACAAATTTATTAAATGTTCATTGTTTTAAATTTTTTATTAGTGGCCTTGAACGATGCAACAAATCCCTCCGTTTACGTATTTTTTGGTAAGATTTCAATCTGGCCGTCGCACAGTGGTCGGTCTTGTATGAAATCAGCGGCCAAAAATACTTCCACTGCCTGTATTTAAGTGAAATTTTTTCCTAAGCTTTTTAAAATCATAACGAGTAATTAACAATTATATCAACATAAATAAATTTTATGATCTGACGCAGGAAGATAATACCAGGAATACTTTGATGTTAATTCTCTTGCAGTATCTAGCGCAAATTTTCTAAATTTTTCCACATTAATTTTGTACCCTGATCATAAAGCTTGTAGTAATACTGTACAATTTTCAATTATGTAATACTTTTTCTATGCCTGTTATTTCAGCAGATGTATGGGCATCGTTGAAAAATTTTCTAGCAGTATTTCCATCGTTTGAAGATCCACTACCACCTGTTGTTGGGTTGTCGACTATAAGACTTCTTAGAAATCGTTCTTTATCTTCTAAACCCCTAATTTGCCATTGTCTGATTTTAAGTCTATAAGAAACGTGAAGGAAATATTCAAAAAATCGAATATTAGCATGTAATGGAGACAATCCAAATTCGTAGTACTTCTTTTTTCAAGCATTTGTCAATATCGTTCGTAAGCAGATTTGGCCGAGCATATATAGCATTTTGCAGAAGAGGTTTCAGTTAAGGCATTACACACTTTGCCATCCATCATTGTAAGTTGAAGAATGTGATTGATATAGAATTTACGATTGGTAGCTGTTTTGAACTCAGTGGGACTTATGTAATTGTTGAATTTTGTTTTTAAAATATAATTCTTCATTTAGATTTAATTGAACTGATTCCTTTTGAAACTGAATTCGAACAGGACGGCAATAGCGAGTGGATGAAGGTCGGCGGTTTTTCCAAATTAGTTTGTGCTCCTCATCATTTTGCGGTTTTATTATCATTTGTAGAGGGACATATGACGTCACAAATAAATTACTGTCTTCCAAATTATTATTTTCGAATTTTTGCTTATATTCACTCTGCCCAGTGGGGTTACTCTGTAAGGCGTTACGAATAGCAATGCGTTGCAAAAGTGAATTGCGTTGTGAAGGGCAATCGGTACTCTGTAACACTTTCGCATTGTAAACAGTGTTGCACTGTTTTCCCGTTGAGAAATCTCCAGTATAGTTGACATTACTGACCGAAACGAAGGAGAATGAAAACAAAATCAATAACAGAAAAGTGAAGAAGTGTAAAAAATTGACAGACAAACATAATTAAATTTGAAGAGTTTTATGCATATATAAAAGTAATTTTAAATAAATAAAAAAGTGTAAATATGGATTGCGTTGTGTTATGGGAGGAAAACGAAAAAAATGAACGTGTTGAGCGGAAAATTACTAGAGACAAGTCTAATGTGATGAGTCTTAGTGAAAAAGGTAAGTTTGAATGATAAAGTGTAATGTGATTCTTTAAATTTATTTGTGCTTCCACTCGTAAATAGTTTCGTGCAAAACTTTCGATTAAGCAAGGAATCATTCAAATATGTGTTGGATAGCATAAGTAGTGAGATAAAAACTCCACGCAGGACCACAGGAATACCCGAAATTGTGAGATTAGCTGCAACTTTAAAATTTTTGGCCCAGGGGGGGTATCAACAGCAAATTGGACAAGATCACCATACAGGACTAGCTCAACAAACTGTTGTGTGTTTGAAGTTTGTAAAGCAATTGAGAAAGTGCTGTGTCCAAAACACATAACTTTTGCAATGTCTTCAGAGGAGAAAAATGAAGCAAAACGAGCTTTTTACTCAATGTCTGGAATTCCAGGAGTAATTGGTGTGGTGGATGGTACTCACATCCAAATGATACGACCGGCAGTTAATGAGCATTTATATTTCAATAGGAAATTAAAGCATAGTATAAACGCTATGGTGGTAAGGCAGTTGTGTTTTAATTTATCTTTGTTTTTTTTGTACAAATATTGTTTCCAAAACCTAGATATGTGATTATGAGATGATGATAAAAGCCGTTAACGGTCGATTTGCTGGGGCGTGTCATGATTCACATGTGTGTAATTTATCAAGCGAGCGCCAATATTTACAAACCAACTATGTGAATGGAGAAATAGGAATTCGCATTCTTGGTGAGCATATACACATTCGTTAATTTTACTCGTTAGCTATTATATGAATCAATTATTTTGCTAACTTAATTTTTTTCTTATAGGCGACTCTGGATATCCGCTTGAGCCATGGCTTTTAACTCCGTATAGAAATGCTGCTGACAACTCTGCTGAGAGTTACTACAACTACAAGTTTACAAAAGCCAGATCCATAATAGAACGAGTATTTGGAGTGTTAAAAGGGCGGTTCCGATGCCTTTTAGCTGCTAGAGAACTACATTATTCCCCAGAAAAAGTGGTGCAAACTCTGAACGTATGTTGTGCTCTTCATAATATTTGCACTCTTTTTAATGTGGACTCACCTGCTAATATAGCAATACAAGTTGAAGAAGTCGATGCTAGTTATACTGAAACCATAGGAAATGCGAATGAAACCAATATTGCTAAACGTTTAAGGGATCAAATAAAAATTAGTATGACTACTTTATAAACATATAATATATATGTATTTAGTTAAGTAAACATTTTAATTTTTCACATTTTCACATTTATTTGATTAAAATTCACATTAATGATATAAAGCTTTAGTCTCTTGCACATGTGTATACATATCTATATATGTAAGTATTATATACTTGTATGTAATAAAAAGTAAAAACTATCACATCAACATAAAATTCGTTTTTAAATCAAAACAATTCATTTAAACTATTAATATAATAAATAAGTTATTATCAGTAAGTATTAAAAAATAAGTAAAAGACTTCAATATCAATAACTAAAATATAATATATTTATTGGCCGGACCGTTCAATTTCTAGCATTTGCTTTTTTAGTTCTAGTGTTGCAAATTTTAGTTTTGTTTTGTCCAAATCAATCCTTTATTTGTTTTCGAATTTTTCAACAGCCAATTTATATTTTCTTTTAGCCATTTTATGTTTTTTTTTTCATACATTTTGAAATTACCTTTAGATTTTCATTAATTTCAGATAACACTTTTAATGAACCTTTGTGATAAGCAATTTGGTTATCCACCTGCTTATTTAAAAGGCTATCTTTCTTTTGCGGAGCGACTCTTTGACGTGAACAATGTGGTATTTCATCCACTGGCGTTGGTTCATTCTGTCGGGATTCGTCTGTTGTGATGTCTGACCCACTTGTTGAGTTAACTGTGCTGCCCCAAATTCTAAGGTACCGCTTATTCCACTGACGGATATTTCCATTGCCAGAAGCTCACTAACCTGCCCCTCCAACGGTGTTAAGGAGCAATGACTTGAAGGACCACCACCAGTTCCAGAGATACTTAGTTTGTTCCGCCGCATTTTTGCTTTCAAATGGGTTTTATAATCCGACCAAACCTTTAAATAATTAAGTAATATGTCCTTCAAAAATCATTTTAAAATTAATCTTTAACCTTTTTCCATTTTGAAACATCGCGCGATGGTGGCCCCGCAGCATTAAGATCACATACCAACTCTTTCCACAAGTTATTTGATGCATTTTTCGCGTCCACAGTTTCTAATTGTCCTTTGGAAAGTTCCGAATTTGTTTTCATGAAATTAATCAAAATTTCAAATTGTGCTGGGTTTGTTTGTTTATTTTTCGAATATTCCCTGTTAAATAATTTTTTTTTTTAAATTAAAACTACAAATATGCCTTATAAACTTACATTTTTTGTCCGTTGCGCTTGCCAGTTTGATATCGAATCAAAAATTCGTTAAACGCACAGATTTGACAGTCGTTTACGCAATACAGAGTGCTGCCATTGCGAAGGGGTAAAAATAAATGCGCAAAACGCAATTTCCAATGCGCTTGTCGCCTTACAGAGTTGCTTTTTTTCATTTACGAGCGTTTTCACTTACGCAACGCCTTACAGAGTAACCCCCAAGGACAAAGTTTTAGATTATCATAATAAAAAAAAAACACAAAAAGTTTATGAACCAAAACAAATAATTTACGCACTGTCAAAACGACGTACTGAGCTGAACAAAAATATTTAAAATACATAGTTATAGAAAACCGTGAGAACACAGTTTTAGTAGAGGGAGGAGGAAGACAACATGTCTTACATAAAGGTAACATTCATAATACTCCTATTGAATTTAATAATAAACATAAAAGCATACACAGTGAGCAATCTTAAAAAACAAAAACAAAACAAATTATATTCACCGAAACTGACGACGCATACCTATATGAAGATACCGAATATTTATACCATTTATTTAATTTAACGACAATAATGGAAAAATATAGAATAAGAAAGAATCTCAAATTTAATTGAACAAACTATGACACCATTAAAATAAATGGACGAAAGTATACAAACATACAGGATACAATGTAGAAGATAATCCAACATGAAGGCACCATAAAAATTGATGAAGTAATCAACTCCAATGAAGAGACTAAATTTACGAATATCCGGAAGTTTCATAAACTACTCATTCCAATTGAAGATCACCCGATCCAAACTTTAAGCTACACAATCACAACCTTTGGAATTGTAGTCCTGATAATTTGGACACTACTCAAATTAATCAAACTACGACAAGTTACTCAAGAAAGAAAGAAACTACATGAACTTAAACAACTTACAGCCAATATTACATTATAAAAATGAGGTTTTTTTATAAGAGAGAGGAGAGTTAATACCAGTATCAACGACACTTATACACAAGTATATGAAAAATGCTGATAACGCCAGTTCTATCCTAATCAAATAAACAAGAGTATTAAACACAAGACTTTGAACTGATGCCACACCATACCCGAATGCAAGACATACATAGGCCGCATGATAAGCACTTGTTTACAACAAATAACAAAATTAGACTTTAGACCTAAGCCACAAAACATGAATATGTTATCAGCTTAACGAATAATATATAATACGAAAACATGTTCATTCAAGAAAAAAAGCATAAGAATATATGTGATTTTTAACCATTCATAAGTATATGAGTTAACTCGAGTGAAGAAACTAGAATTGTAGTTTCTTGATTATTACTTTAATGAATAATAATATAAAATTGAAATGCATGGCTTTTATACAAGAATGTTTACGTAAACATCAAACTAATTCTCGGGTTCGCCTACTTCAAATTTGTTTGTAAACAATAAAATTATGGTAGTAACACTGTTAAAACACATGTTGATTTGTAATATTGTTGTGACAGAGAACAATAAGCAATAGAACATGATATATGTATATTTCGACAAAGTTTCAAATGTCGTATTTAGAATAACTTGCAGTTGATTCTTCTTTCTTCTTTACTGGCGTAGACACCGCTTACGCGATTATAGCCGAGTCAACAACAGCGCGCCAGTCGTTTCTTTTCTTCGCTACGTGGCGCCAATTGAATATTCCAAGCGAGGCCAGGTCCTTCTCCACTTGGTACTTCCAACGGAGTGGAGGTCTTCCCCTTCCTCTGCTTCCCGCGGCGGGTACTGCGTCGAATACTTTCAGAGCTGGAGTGTTTTCATCCATCCGGACAACATGACCTAGCCAGCGTAGCCGCTGTCTTTTAATGCGCTGAACTATGTCAATGTCGTCGTATATCTCGTACAGCTCATCGTTCCATGGAATGCGATATTCGCCGTGGCCAACGCGCAAAGGACCATAAATCTTTCGCAGAACCTTTCTCTCGAAAACTCGCAACGTCGACTCATCCATTGTTGACATCGTCCAAGCCTCTGCACCATATAGCAGGACGGGAACTATGAGTGACTTATAGAGTTTGGTTTTTGTTTGTCGAGAGAGGACTTTGCTTCTCAATTGCCTACTTAGTCCGAAGTAGCACCTGTTGGCAAGAGTTATCCTGCGTTGGATTTCTAAGCTGACATTGTTGGTGGTGTTTACGCTGGTTCCAAGACAGACGAAATTATCTACAACTTCAAAGTTATGACTGTCAACAGTGACGTGAGTGCCAAGTCGCGAGTGCGACGACTGTTTGTTTGATGACAGGAGATATTTCGTCTTGCCCCCGTTCACTGCCAGACCCATTTCTTTTGCTTCCTTGTCCAGTCTGGAGAAAGCAGAACTAACGGCGCGGGTGTTGAGGTGATATCAATATCATCGCCATACGCCAGCAGTTGTACACTCTTATAGAAGATGGTACCTTTTCTGTTGAGTTCTGCAGCTCGAACTATTTTCTCCAGAAGCAGGTTGAAAAAGTCGCACGATAGGGAATCGCCTTGTCTGAAACCTCGTTTGGTATCGAACGGCTCGGAGAGTTCCTTCCCGATTCTGACGGAGCTTTTCGTGTTGCTCAACGTCAGCTTACACAGCCGTATTAGTTTTGCGGGGATACCAAATTCAGACATCGCGGCATAAAGGCAGCTCCTTTTCGTGCTGTCGAAAGCAGCTTTGAAATCGACGAAGAGGTGGTGTGTGTCGATTCTCCTTTCACGGGTCTTTTCCAAGATTTTACGCATGGTGAATATCTGGTCGGTTGTTGATTTACCAGGTCTAAAGCCACACTGATAAGGTCCAATCAGTTTGTTGACGGTGGGCTTTAATCTTTCACACAATACGCTCGACAGAACCTTATATGCGATGTTGAGGAGGCTAATCCCACGGTAGTTGGTGCAGATTGTGGGGTCTCCTTTTTTGTGGATTGGGCATAGCACACTTAAATTCCAATCGTTGGGCATCCTTTCGTCCGACCATATTTTGCAAAGAAGCTGATGCATGCACCTTATCAGCTCTTCGCCGCCGTGTTTGAATAGCTCGGCCGGAAATCCATCGGCCCCTGCCGCTTTGTTGTTTTTCAGGCGGGCAATTGCTATTCGAACTTCTTCATGGTCGGGCAATGGAACGTCTGCTCCATCGTCATCGATTGGGGTATCGGGTTCGCTTTCTCCTTGTTGTGCGTTCACTGCCATTCAGCAGGCTGGAGAAGTGTTCCCTCCATAATTTAAGTATGCTCTGGGCATCGATGGCTAGATCACCTTGGGCAGTTCTACAAGAGTGTGCTCCGGTCTTGAAACCTTCTGTAAGCCGCCGCATCTTTTCGTAGAATTTTCGAGCATTATCCCTGTCGGCCAGCTTATCAGGCTCTTCGTTCTCACGCATTTCGGCCTCTTTCTTTTTCTGTCTACAAATGCGTCTCGCTTCCCTCTTCAACTCTCGGTATCTATCCCATCCCGCACGTGTTGTGGTCGATCGTAACGTTGCGAGGTAGGCAGCCTGTTTTCTCTCCGCTGCGACACGGCACTCCTCGTCGTACCAGCTGTTCCTTTGCACTTTCCGAAAACCAATGGTTTCGGTTGCAGCTGTACGTAAGGAGTTTGAAATGCCGTCCCACAGCTCCCTTATACCGAGTTGTTGACGAGTGCTCTCAGAGAGCAGGAGTGCAAGCCGAGTAGAAAATCGTTCGGCTGTCTGTTGTGATTGCAGCTTCTCGACGTCGTACCTTCCTTGTGTTTGTTGGCGTGCGTTATTTGCTGCACAGAGGCGGGTGCGAATTTTGGCTGCAACAATATAGTGGTACGAGTCAATGTTACTACCTCGGAGCGCACGCACATCTAAAACACTGGAGACGTGTCTTCCGTCTATCACAACATGATCGATCTGGTTGGTGGTTTTTCGATCCGGAGACAGCCAGGTAGCTTGATGTATCTTCTTATGCTGGAATCTAGTACTACAGATAACCATATTTCGGGCCCTGGCGAAGTCGATCAGCCTCAACCCATTTGGGGATGTTTCCTCGTGGAGGCTGAATTTACCGACCGTAGTGCCAAAGATACATTCTTTGCCCACCCTGGCGTTGAAGTCGCCAAGAACGATTTTGACATCGTGGCGGGGGCATCTCTCATAAGTGCGCTCCAAGCACTCATAAAAGGCATCTTTGGTCACATCGTCCTTCTCTTCCGTCGGGGCGTGGGCGCAAATCAGCGATATGTTGAAGAACCTCGCTTTGATGCGGATTGTGGCTAGACGTTCATTCATAGGAGTGAATGATAGTACTCGGCGACGGAGTCTCTCTCCCACCACGAATCCAACACCAAACTTGCGCTCCTTTATATGGCCACTGTAGTAAATGTCACAAGGACCTACTCGTCTCTGTCCTTGTCCCGTCCATCGCATTTCTTGGACAGCGGTGATGTCAGCCTTTATCTTTACGAGGACATCTATCAGCTGGGCAGCGGCACCTTCCCAATTAAGGGACCGGACATTCCAGGTGCATGCCCTCAAATCATAGTCCTTATTTCGTTTGGAGGATGGAGTCATGTGCAGAAGTTCACGCAAGTGAGGAAAGTTCTCTGATCGCCATTCACTTGGGAGTGGCCAGAAACGATTCTTTTACATATGACTCAAGCAGCTCACGACTTCCGGTTTTTGACCAAGTATCCTCTGGGTAGTCTAAGAACATCCGTTTGAAGGCGAGCTAAAGTGAGAAGGCGAAACCCCCCTGCATAGGGTTGTGCGCTGGGTTTTGGACCCGCCATGTAAAAAAACACCCCTAATGAAAGGAAAAAAACAGCCTCGGATAAGAGCCCCCTCTTTTGATGACGACCATGGCAAACGAAATAAGGACTTGCAGTTGATTACATTGTTATAATGGGTGGAGCCTCTGACGTAACTTCTCCCCCTTTATTGTAAGACTCTCCAGAGTCGCAGAATTTGTATTTGAAATATTAATATTACGAGTATGATTTTACTTTGAATGAGTGAGACAATATGAACAATAATAAATATTAAAAATATAAGAAATGTTGATAAATATATGTAGTGTTGTTTACTGATAAAGCTTAATTTGTTAATTTGTTCAATATTTTCAAATTTTGATAATAAAAGATTAATTTTTCATTTTGATTCTTTATATCTAATCATAGATATTGTGAATAGTTTGTTTAAAAATGTTATTATTCTTTTTCCATACTCTATTTTCTGTTTCAATCGAACAATTAATAAACGATATTAGGTAATTTCCAGTTAGGTTAAATATTTTTGTATTACATGTATTGTTTATTTGTGTTTTTTTTTTTTTTTTTTTAAATAATATACTATTATTAATTTCAATTATATCTGTTACATTGTTAAATATATATAGACTTGCAATTATTTTTATATAAACAGTTTTTCATTGGCGCAAATTTTCGTAAATCTTTATTTTCTTCATAAAGTAAAGTAATATTTTTATACTTTACAACTTTCTGTGGTTCAAACATTAATTCTCTATTCTTGCTGTTTGTCACTGAAATCGGTAATTTTATCGTATGTTTTGGGATTTTTATGACAAATATGATGTTTTCATCACTTGTAACTAGTGTACCCATTTTTATATTTTCTAATTTATTTATATCTATATTATAATGATCAATTTCTCCAATTGTTAGAATGTTTCTATGAAGTAAACCTATTCTGGAAGCTGCAATATTATATTGAATAAGTTTCACGTTATCTTGCAGAATTTGTAATTTAATTATAAAATCAGTTTTAAGAAGTTGTATATGTGTTTCACTCATATCTTTTTTAATACCTTTTGCTTTTTCATTTTATTTATTATATGTAGTATGGCATCATAATCTTTCGCAAAATAGACATTTTCAACCGTAGTTTCGATGTACCCATCTTAACTTCCAATTTTTTTAATATTTATTAGACTGTTCGTCGTAATCAAGTTGATCTGCAAATATCGTTACATTTATTGGAGGTATATTATCGAGTTTCATTTTTCTGTATCAGGGTTGATATTTGTGCCTAACTGCTTTATAATCCTTTACATATCCCTCCTTCTTATCTTATATATAAAAATGAATCGCAAAATGTGTTGGTAAGCGCATAACTCAAAAACGCCTGGACCAATTTTTCCAATTCTTTTTTTAAATGTTCGTTGAGGCTCAAGGATGGTTTCTACGGCAAAAAAAAAATTCGAATAATTGCCGGAAAACCTCTAAAAACAGCTCTTTTCTTTTTTCCATACAAACGAATGAATGTTTGTTTATTACTAACGCTAAGGGAACGACTTAACCAATTTTGATGAAATTTTCAGAGAATGTTCCGTGTAGATCGGGGAAGGTTTAAAAATAAAAAACCTCTATGCTTCTCATGAGGAAAAGTCGGAAAATTGGACAATTCCGAAAAGTTTATTTTTTTCATACAAATTTTTTGTTCAACTTTTTTTGTTTTGTTTTTCAATTATTTGAATCGTTCAAATTTGTCGTTTGCTTTGTCGTTTGAAAATTATTCAGTGAAAATCAATTGTTGCACACAAAGTGATCAATTGTTACGATGCCACGAAGAAGTCGCGGTCATATCGGTCGGCGTTCTTTTTGGCATCAACATACATTAGCAGCCCAAGGCACATGACCGAGTACTCCTAGGATACGATGACATACGTGCGGTATTATGGGTCGCGGTCAATTAGAAAGCGATAGTCACGTTGTCACAACAAGAATTTTCAAGCAACAGCTTCGATGGATTTTATTTTGAAGCAACGAATGTATATATGGTGTTGTTAGATGCTAGATGCACTCTGTTGAGTGGCTAAAGAGAGGCTTGCCGCACGCACACATTCTTCTTTGAATGGTGGATGGTGGTTACACCAGATCAAATTGATGAAATCATTCAATCATCGGAAATTCCTGATGCAAAGAAAGATCCAGTATTATACGAAGTGATGAAAACCAATATGGTTCATGGACCTTGCGGACACCACAATCCCACTTCGGTTTGTATGTCTGACAATAAATGCACGAAACACTATCCATGTGCTTTTCTTTCGGAAACACAAACTGGAAATGATGTATATCAACTGCATCGGCGTCGCTCACCAGATGACAATGACAGAACATTTCGCATTCAATTTAGAGGCGTGAATATCGAACAACACATCGAAGTTGACAATACATGGATCGTACCATATTCACCACTGTTGTCTAATTCACATTCAAAAGTCATGTCAATGTTGCGTATTGCAATTTGTTGTAATCGATAAAATACGTTTGTAAGTACGTCACCAAATAAAGCAATATGGCGGTCATTGGTCTTGACCGATTCGGTCGATACGTGAACTGTAATGAAGCGCTTTGTATGATATTTACTTTTGCAATTCATGAACGTTTTCCGACTGTTGTGCGTCTCGAAGTTTATTTGGAGAATGACCAAAGAGTATATTTCTACCCAGATAATACAGTATATCCAGTAGAAACACCGCCACCAACAAAATTAATGTTTACGAGTTTTTTCTCAACGTTTGTCAGTGAACCGTTTGCGAGAGCTTGCTCTATTTGGAAATGCCTCGATATTATACATAGAATGCATCGTCGAAGAAATAGTTACGCAGAAAGCAAGGCCAACCAGTAGATGGTTTTACGCAATTCCCCCGAAAAACGACGATTGCTTTTAACTTTGGTTCAAATTCATTTGAGTCATTGCATACTGTGAATTGTACGGTGTGTGCAACTTTTTGAGTATCATGCCAGCAATTACAGTTGCTGGAACATGATAATCACTGGAATCTAACGATGGACGATGCGATAGCTCCTTCGAATGCCACTGAAGTTCGCACACTTTTCGAGATGATCAGCATTTAAATCCGCGTCACTTATGGGATACGATCAAAAATGATATTACCGAAGACATTTTATATCGTATACGCTAAGAATTGAAAATGGGTCAATACTGGTTGATACTTCCGGTGGTTTGATATTAATTCCATATGCCGTTTATCAATTCACGAAAGATGGACTCATCACGAATGTTTATACGAACATTAGCTAAATTATCGTAAGTACGACTCCTTGAGTGCACACGCAATGTCAGCTCCCACAAATACCTATATTGTTGACTTAAACTGGAAGATTCAAAGTCAAATTCCGGGAGACTTGCGTATAACAAATCGATCGATCGTCTTGGCAATGAAGACGACACCGTGAATTATCCAGTGGAATTTCTAAATTCTTTGGAGAGGCTTGATATGCCACCGCGTCATTTGCGTCTCAAAGTTGGATCTGTAGTTATAATGTTTCGCAATCTGATTGTGACGCATCTATCTATCAAATATAAGGGGCAGAATGCTTGATTCTACGGATTTATTTTGAATTCTAAAGATTTGTCATTTCAGTTCAAACGTATTCCGTATCCAGTGAAAATGGAATTTGAGATGACGATAAATAGGATGGTCGTATAGTGGGTTTCATAAATTTGGAAATGCTATGTTTTCACACGGCCAGATATACGTGGCGTGCTTACGAGTTGGAAAACCATCTTCTCTGTACATTTACGCACCACCGGAACAGAAACCAAAAAATGTTGTTTATCAAGCTGCGTTACATTGAAAAAAATGTAAAAAAATAAATGATTATCAGCACAATATAAATTTTTATTTTTTCATTTCAAAACACATAATTTCACGCAGGACAACGGCTGCGGGGTCAGCTAGTTATTAATAAAAATTTCCTTTTTTCCTTTAATTTTTGAATTCTATAAAGTTTTGCCACTAACGTTCTTTTATATATTTTGTTTTTATCTTCTTTTCCTTCCATTAAATCTATCGGCTGTGCTTTTGTAATAAAATGAAATGGCCAGAAACGATTCTCTTACATATAGCTCAAGCAGCTCACGACTTCCGGTCTTTGACCAAGTATCCTCTGGGTAGCCTAAAAACATCCGTTTGAAGGCGAGCTAAAGTAAGAAGACGAAACACTCCCTTCACAAGGATGTGCGCTGGGTATGGGACCCGACACGTAAAAAGCGCTCCCAATGAAAGATTACCAATTACTTGCTGTTTTAACTTGCCTAGAAGAAGAAGAAGAAGATCTATAGCTGCAAGGAAACTATGCTTTTTACTAATATAAATATTAATGTGTGTTTTTTGGGGGGGTTTCGGTCAATTGAAATTTTGGCTTCAAGGGATTTCTTTCATATTTTGCCCTATTACATGTGTCACAATTATTAATATATTTTTTAATAATAACTTTCAAATTTGGAAAGTAAATTAATCCTTTAATCTCATCGTAACACCTATTAATTCCATTGTGAAATGTTTCATATTTATGACAATTATGTATTTGCTTTACAGTTTCATCTTCGCTAACCATATCCTTTGCCCGAAAACTACAATTATCAAATTTTACATTTTCTCTTTGACTATAAGATTCTAAGATTTTGATTTGTAACCGATTATAGTTGTAGTCATTTGGATTTGAGTAAACTCTTACTTTGCCCGATTTGATATATCTTCTCAAAATATCTGGCACTAATTCGTTTTCCAAATCTTGTAGAGTTATATATACCACCTTATTGGCAAATTTTGTTTCGAATTCAATTTTCTTTGAGATCGTAAAAATAACTTGTGTTTTAAAACAGTGAACCTTTGTTTGGAGTATGGGTATATGATCATTAAAATTATCATGTTGTGAACGTATGGTATCAATATCATTTTCATCTATATTAGTATCCAAAGATCTCAAATTGTTTTCTATAATTTCTTGATTCTCAGTTGTATTTATTTCATAATGTCAGAATTTATATGGCTCAAAAAATCGGCCACTTTATTATCTCTACCTTGGATATGTTACATGCTCATATTATATTCTCCTAATTTAAATATCCATCTTTGTAATCTTGCCTTCACACCTGGCTAAATGAGCACCTGACCCCCCTCTAAATATAATATAACTACACCCCACACATACACACCATAATCAACACATCTTCACCCCACACTGCACATCCTATACTCAACACATTGGCATCATGCGGATCATTTCCGGTCATCCCACACTACGTACCACACTCAACACATCATCTTTTACACCACACCTTTCGCACCACGCATGAGGACACCACACACAATCAACAAAAGGAACTGGCGGACGAGGCCAACTCTCTTTTTCTTACGATCCGCGCGCATATACGGTTCTCCGTCAAACAACCAAGTTTCAACCGACCGCAAAGTCATCGCCAAATCAAAGGTGAGTTGCCGCGAATTTGATATTTGTTTCTATGGTCCTTCGAGCCGTACCGGACGGCACTTGTGAAAAATCAACAAGTCTTTAAAAAAAAAAAAAAAAAAAAACAAACCGTGGCGGTAACGCGAATCGCGATAACCTAACCAATATATACAAAAAAAAAAAAACGGTGACGGTAACGCGATAACCTAATTAAAAAAAAAAAACAAAAATAATAATAATAAAGTGACGTGACACAGTTAACAAACAAACAAAAAACAAAAAAAACCCAAAGGTGGCGTGACACAGTTAACAAAAAAATAAAAAAATCCAGTGGCGTGACACAGTTAGCGAACGAAAAAACAAAAAAAAAGTATTAAAAGTGGTCGAAAGACAACGGTGCTGAGGTGTGACAGTTAGGAAAAAAAAAATTCTACAAGTGGTCAAAAGACAACGGTGGTCAGGTGACAGTTAGCAAAACAACAAAAAAAAACAGAAAAAAAATCTACAAGTGGTCAAAAGTGGTGAGGTGACACAACAAAAAAAAACAGTGAAAGTGGTTTAAACAATTGTGCAAAAAAAAAAAAACAAAAAGGTGGTGGTGACATACATATGTACACATAGGTTAAACAAGACCCGTTGGGGCCAGCATTATATACATACATATACATATGTACATACATAATTACATTACGTGCATAAGTGCTGTAACAAGCCAAACGAAGTGTGGCGGCAAAAGTGCAGTGAACAAATAGCATATACATACATACAATACACATACATATGTATGTAAAGTGTTAGTGGGTTCAAATCTAACCCACAAGCGAAAAAATAAAAAAAGAAAAAAGAGTGTGGTGACAAAAATTGCATTGTAGAGAGGAAAACCCGAGTAAAAAGAACCAGACACCTGCGATATACATGCATATGTGCATATAAAGTGATAGTGCAGTGACATAACCCACGAACAAGAAAAATTCATAACAAGAGCACAGCTACAGCGCCAGCAACACAAGGACAGGAGAGCACAGACAGGCGACAGCACAGGCACACGCACAAGGCCCACACACACATACATACACACGAAAACTCTTACCATACTACCTTACTATCCCCAAAAACCCCTGGAGGAAAACAAAGTGAGTGTATCGTTACTTTCAATTTTTGTATTATACACATGTCCCGTATGTATGTATGATTTAATTTCATATAATTAAATTTACGGCTTGACTAAAATTCCGGTCAAAAAAGCAGTGAGAACCGTTACCAAGCTGTTTTCGGTGTCCGGTTTATTTTCCGGTAGAAACCGAGAAACCGCAAACAAAGCAGTTTGGTACTGCGCATAGCGGATTATTGATTACCGGTAAATACTTATTCAAGTATAAGCAGGATTGCCTAAAATAAGCTAGGCAATCATAAGAAAAAAAGATTTGCGCAAATAAAATTCTGGTTCATACATACATACATATACATATACCACTTATACCATTATAACATACGAAGAGCATAACTTGCTCTTTCTCTTAAATCAAAATATATTTCAAAGGCACATTTATACATACATATACATATACCACTTATACCACTATAATATACGAAGAGCATAACTTGCTCTTTCTCTCAAATCAATATATTTCAAATACATATTTATACATTTATACATACTTATATCTATAATTAAAAATTATTAAATTCTCCTTTCGCGGCTTCTTACCACTGCGAACATACGTATATACATATACATGTATAAGTATATGCGGCGCAATATAAAAATATATATAAAAAAAAAAAACGAGTGAACTTGAGAAAATTACCTGCAGTCGGTTAATTCTCTTTTCGGTGTTTTTCGTACAAACATATATACATATATATATACACGCGTATATATATATATGCACATACGGACGCATATCAATATAGACAATATATACAAACACCCAATCGACATTGGGTACAATTATTTAACAATAACTATAACAAAAAAGGAATTTTATAAAATACAAATTTGTACATAAGTATCGTCGCATATGTAGATACGCTCACTGCTTCAAAGTCCAAATTGGCATATATCGTGCGATACCCCTTGGTTTTCGTCTAACAAAACCAAGCAGGATTGCTTATAAAAGATACTCAAAGTCCACATTGGCATATTTCCCGCAATACCCCTTGACTTTTGATCAACAAAAACAAGCAGGATTGTGCAAAAACCAAAAGCGTAATACATATGTACATACATGCATATGTACAAAGTGCAGTGATCTCTAAAACGAGCGCTCATTAGCACATAATAAATAAAAGATCCACCTATAGATATACCCTATAGGAAATTTGGACATAAAATATATAAAACAATATACATAGAAGAATAAACATATAAAAAATTTTTTTTTTTCCGGCATATAATAAATAACAAAATCAAATTTTAGCGATATTCTTTACGTGATTTGGAAAACTCTTATTTATATAAAAGAGTTCACGTCTAAACAATTCGGTCAAAACTCTTATTAACTTAAAAGAGTTCGCGGTTACAAACCCTATAAAATACGTAAAGCGTCTTATCATATTAAGTTCGTTTAAAACTCTTATTTATTTAAGAGTTCACGTCTACACATATACATATATAAATACATATAGAAACGAAAATATTTTTCGAAATCTCTTACATACAAAAGAGTCTTCTTTTCAACATTTTATATACTATATACTAGTATACTTTATACACGTTTTCTAAATATCTACAAGTCTAGTTTCCACTAAGACGTTTTAATTCATTCTATAAATCTTTAAATGAGTTCAGACTCAAAGGAATCTAAAACAACACAGTCACTAAAAGTTCCAAAAGTGGTTTTAGATGAAAAGAGCCCATGTACACCTGCTGAGGCTACACGCTCAAAGCAAGGTGCTACAAAAATAAAGAGGGGTAAAGATATTTCGTATGCAAAATTCATTGCTGAGAGTGACAGTTTGATACGATACTGCACTTGATTTTCATCCTCACCGATTCAAGACAATTCTGAATCGGTCTTAGAAATCAAAAAACATAATTTAGACAATTTTTGGACGCGTCTCCAAGCGGCATATGACGCAATCGTAGAATCTGACGAATCAGATCTACCTGAAAATTTCAAATCTTCAGCATACTCCAAATATGAAAACTGCTTAGACCAGTACGAAGAGACGAAAGCTATGATTTCAGATCAGCTAAAATTAATTAATGCAATTGCACCTACTCCACTTCCGCGAGTAGAGATGACACAAGTACAAAGTCACGAGGCAAGTTCGGGCATCCACCTCAAGGTGCCCGCATGTGACACAGAAATTTTTCATGGGGGTTATGAACAATGGCCGTCCTTCCGGGACATGTTCACAGCCGTTTACATAAACCACCCAAAATTATCTAATGCGCAAAAATTGTATCACCTCCGATACAAAACGAAAGGTCAAGCTGGCGTCATAGTAAAACAGTTCGCATTAAATGACGACAATTTCAATATGGCTTGGGAAGCTTTAAAATCAAGATACGAGAATGAACGAATATTGGTCGATAAGCAGATAACAATTCTTATGAACTTGCCAAAAATTCAAAAGGAAACCAGTGAAGAATTTATCAAACTTCAATCCACTGTTTCCAATTGTTTGTCGATTTTATCGACCCAAAACATTCCCACAGACAACTGGGACCCTATACTGGTGAATATATGCACAGCAGCATTACCAGGAAAGTCTTTACTATTGTGGGAGCAATCGCTCTCATCACGTAAAAAGTGCCCAACGTGGCAACAAATGAAAGATTTTCTCACTACCCAGTACGAAATCGCAGAAAGGGTAGACAAAAAAATAAATACAAGTAAACCAAAAGGTATTCAGCAAGACTTCAATAGAAGCTTCCACAAGCCCCAAGCCAATAGCCACAATAATTCAAATAGAAACCTTTTTAAAAATCAATCGTTCTCTTCTGAACAATATAAACAAACGTCATGCGAACTGTGCAGAGGAGGTCACAGATTAAAATTATGCGAAAAGTTCAAAAAAATGAATGTTAGCGATCGAAACAATTTCGTAAGATCGAAAAAATTATGTACCAACTGTATGTCACATGCGCATACGCTTAAAGATTGCGAAAGCAAATTTAATTGCGTTTACTGCCATAAAAGACATCATTCAATGTTACATATAACAAATTTTTCCAGCTCACCCCCAAACAATGCAAACGTTAAACGAGCAACAGGATTGGTTGCCACAGCAAATTCTGAAATCTGCCAAGAAGCACCATGCTGCTCAAAGGCATTAAAAACCCAATCGCTACATAGCGAAAATCACAGTAGGGTACTTTTACCCACAGCAGTTGTCTCCATCGAGCACCGAGGAGAACTGTTTAAACTCAGAGCCTTAATAGACCAAGGATCACAACGATTCTTTATAGCGTCTAGGGCACAAAACAGGCTACAGTTACCAACAAAACTGGCCAACTTTGAAATCACGGGAATGGGCGGAAGAGTTGTTCAAAACTCAAATAAAATCTGCCCCATTACCCTCTTTTCCCCCAAAGCGGATAAGCGCATACAAGCAGAAACTATTGTCTTACCGCAATTAACCAATATGTTACCCAGCTATCACATAAATAGCAAACATTGGCAAAAGGTTTCACACCTAAAGCTAGCAGACCCCAACTGCAACACCCCCGCTCAAATAGATCTACTATTAGGCAGCGATCTAATACCACAAATTATTCTTGATGGTATTGAAAAAATTGCCGAAACACTTCTGGCGCAAAATACCATTTTCGGATGGGTCCTAAGCGGACTAGTTGCGGAACCAGTTACAACATTAACAACTCAAGTTGAGGAAGTCTCAAATGAGTACCTCAATTCACAATTGAGAAAATTTTGGGAACTAGAAGAACTCCCCCCCATATCAGTCACAACCCCTGAAGATCAGTATTGTGAGGATTTTTACAAAGCCACAACTGCTAGATCAGAAAATGGTCGGTACGTCGTACGACTACCACTTAAGCAACAATTTCCTAACACACTCGCCTTAGGTCACTCTCGCACCTCTGCAATTCAGCAGTTTTTAAGTATGGAAAGAAACCTACTTAAAAAAGGCGAACTCAAATCTGAATATGATGGTGTGTTAGAAGAATACCTCCATTTAGATCATATGGAGGAAGTAAACCCAGGGGAGAAAATCGTCAACGGCAAATACTACACCTTTTACTTGCCACATCATGCAGTAGTAAAGCCAGATAAAAAGACAACTAAAGTAAGAGTTGTTTTCAACGCCTCAAAATCCACTAGCTCGGGGAATTCCCTAAACGATATCCTGTTTACGGGACCCACGCTCCAACCTGATTTAATGCTGCTTATTCTAAACTGGCGTATATACAAATACGTATTCAATGGGGACGTTGAAAAAATGTATCGGCAAATAGGCGTACACAAAGACGACCAAGATTTTCAACGTATTATGTTCCGAAGATCCCCCACCAGTCCTTTACGCGACTTTAAATTAAAAACAGTTACCTTTGGCGTAAACTGTGCCCCGTATTTAGCCATTCGAACGCTCCACGAATTGGCAGAAAACACCAAGTCAGAATTTCCTCTGGCGACCCAGGTGTTAAAAACACAAACGTATGTAGACGATATTCTGTCTGGAAGTCACAGTCTTCCACAAGCATACGAATCATTATCACAAGTAATCCAAGCCCTCACATCCGCAGGGCTCAAAATATTCCAAACGAAATTTTGTTGGACACTAATTTCCTTATATTCGAAAAGGAAAGTACAACAAAAACGCTAGGCATCCAATGGAATGCGATATCGGACCAGTTCTCATACACGACAGAGTCCATATCCACATTATCAGCCATAACGAAAAGACAGATTTTATCCTCGGTGGCAAAACTTTTCGACCCCGCAGGATGGCTTTCGCCAATTATGATCCAAGCGTAAATCTTAATACAAGAATTATGGCTAGATGGAACCGACTGGGACGAACAAGTGAAACCTCTTCGCTTAGAAAAATGGTCCCAGTTCGCAAAAAATCTGAATGACATTTCTCAGATACAAATTCCACGATGGGTAAACTACTCCCCCGAACACAAAGTCGAATTACATGGCTTTTGTGACGCCTCAGAAAAGGCATATTGCGCTACTATCTATGTGCGCACGCAAAGTGATACCACGACCACAAGCCACTTATTAGTAGCAAAAGCAAAGGTGGCACCTTTAAAAACTATAAGTCTCCCACGACTTGAGTTATGTGGCGCACTACTACTTTCAAAATTAGTAGCCATGGTGCAAATGCATTTAAATATGACAAAATGCAAACTATATATGTGGTCCGATTCAGAAATTGTACTAGCCTGGTTGGAAAAACCACCACATGCATGGAAGACGTATATTTCTAACCGAACGTCTCAAATTCTTGACCTAGTGGGATCAGTCACGTGGCGTCACGTAGCCAGTGCTGACAATCCTGCCGATCTAGGTACAAGAGGGTGCAAGCCACTGCACCTTGCCACTACTACCCTCTGGTGGAATGGCCCCCGATGGTTGATAGAATCTCCTGATTCTTGGCCACAATCCCCCATGCGTAACATTATCGCCCCAGAAGGTCGAAAAATCGCCACCTTTCACACACTATTGGATGATACCGACATCCTTGAACGATTTTCATCGTTTCCAAGAGCTCTCAGAGTAGTTGCTTACATGTTCAAATTCATAGAACAACTCAAAGTCAAAGTTAAGGGATCACATAATTTCCCATGCAACACAGTAACGCACCTAGAGTTACAAAAGGCAAAGGTCGCACTAATAGCATATACACAAGCGCGCTACTTCAGCCGCGATATATCAGTACTAAGAGAGTCGAAGCCGATTGATAAAAAGAGCTCACTCTTAGTTCTCAACCAATTTCTGGACACGAAAGGTCTGCTTCGTGCCAATGGTCGGCTCGCTAATTCGAGCCTAACATACAATGAACGCCACCCCATAATAATTCCAGAGAGGTCACCATTTGCCACATTATTCCTCCACTACATCCACACCTTAATGCAACACGCCGAACATCGTCTCATGCAACAGATGGTACGCCAGGAGTATTATATCCCCCGTCTTAAGCCGCAAATCAAGAAGTGCATCTTCACATGCAAGATTTGCACTATGCACAAACAGAAGATGCGAACGCAGATTATGGCAGCACTTCCACCGGAACGCTGCAATTTCGCTCTGCCTTTCACCACAACAGGTGTTGATTTTGCTGGTCCTTTCCAAGTAAACGCGTCCATGTTAAGGTCTCCCACTCTCATGAAAGGCTATGTGGCTGTCTTTGTATGTTTCACGACAAAGGCAGTACATCTTGAGCTATGTAGTAATCTGACGACGGATGCTTTTCTCGCGGCATTTGCTCGCTTCGTCGCTCGACGTGGCTACCCATCAAAGATCATGAGCGACAATGGCAAAACGTTCATTGGAGCTCAACGAGCCACCGAAAAGCAATTTGCAACCCTAGATTTCCTGCTTAACCACAATTTCAGCCCGAAACGAATATAAAAGGTACAAAAGTACGCCCCTGAAAGCCGCCTAAACTCGAGACTGGCATATTTATATTTCACCCCCTATGAGGGGGGCTCCGCATAGAAAGGGCTACATTATGAGGAATACAGCTGGATGACCCAAAACGGCACTAACCAGACCGCTCAATTGTTTTTTACCAACCACCGACAGCGAATCGCCGCAAAAAAAACCGATATTACGTGTCCCGACGCTAATAAATGAAAACGAAAAATGCCAATACCAAATTAAAAAACCGGAAAACAAACCCAACCGCTCGTGAAGCTGTGTTTTTTACCAACCACCGACAACCGCGAATCCGAAAACCGCAAAAACAAACCGATATTATCGTGTCCCAATCAGCTAATCAAATGAAAACGAGAAATACGCCAATACCAAATAAAAATAACAAACCGTAAAGAAAACTAACAAAAAATGGTCGATCCATACGACGGCCCATTCATGCCACATATCGCGGCACGATTGCCAATATCCAATTGTATTGCAGCTTTCTAATTAACAATCTCCTTTATACATAGATCACCATGGATGTAGACACATCAGTCGCAACCTCGTCGACCGCTCGGGCTATCAATACGCCACGCACCGGGCCTACACCAGCGCCCTGAACTGTGGCTGCAACAGCGCCGGCAACTACACCGGCAACAACGCCGGCAACTGCACCGACAACAACGCCGGCACCTGTACCGGCAACCGCGCCCGCAGGGGTGCTTACCCCCGCACCTCGTGGTGGCACCCGACCAACATCGACTGCAGCGAGGACTTCAGAGACCCGTCGGATAAGGTGTCCCATCTGTCGACGCCCTCATCGTCTCCACCATTGTGGAATATTTAGGGGTATGCGGCCTTTGCAACGGCAGCAAGTGGCTCAGGCCCACGGGCATTGCCTCAACTGCCTGTCGCACACTCATGCGACTACAGAGTGTGAGTCACGTGGGCTGTGCCAAATGTGCCACCGGCCGCATCACACGCTGCTACACCGCAGCTCGTCACGCGAAGTGAGCCGGCCAACCAACCATCGCGGCCGCATACCCCGAGTCCAACCCGCAGCTCGTTCCGCACCCCAGCGGAGTGCAACATCATTGCGGCGTCGACAGCCTGGGCCACCATCGCGTCGATCTACGGGTCTGAGCAGCGTTGTGGCAACGCTGCAACAGCTGCAGCGCCTTTTAGGCTAAACAGTCGTTTAGGGGGGCCGGGATGGCTAAATGAGCACCTGACCCCCCTCTAAATATAATATAACTACACCCCACACATACACACCATAATCAACACATCTTCACCCCACACTGCACATCCTATACTCAACACATTGGCATCATGCGGATCATTTCCGGTCATCCCACACTACGTACCACACTCAACACATCATCTTTTACACCACACCTTTCGCACCACGCATGAGGACACCACACACAATCAACAAAAGGAACTGGCGGACGAGGCCAACTCTCTTTTTCTTACGATCCGCGCGCATATACGGTTCTCCGTCAAACAACCAAGTTTTTTTCAACCGACCGCAAAGTCATCGCCAAATCAAAGGTGAGTTGCCGCGAATTTGATATTTGTTTCTAACACCATTACATTGTGTTCTTGCATGAAGCCATTTAAGTGGTTGGTGATCAATTTGTAAAACAAATTGTACATAATTAATATCTTTGTTATTAACTTCCATATCTTTATTCAAACATGAGGTCATAGGTTGCGCATAATCTTTTACAAATTTCCTGTAATAACTGGTAACTCCTAAAAATGCTTTAATTTGGTTTTGTCTTTGCGGTAACTTAAGTTCCACAATGCTTTTAATTTTTTCAGGGTTGACTTTAACACCTTGGGGTGTAAGTATATGTATGTCTCAAAAAATTTGTTTGTTTACAATAAAAATTGCATTTATCTATTTGGATTTTTAAAGTGTGTTTTTTTTTTCAGAACATTAAAAATTTTATGAGTGCTAAGGTCGAGAATATCGTCCATATAAACGACATATATTTTATTAATGAGATCCTTTAGGACAGAATTCATGATTCTTTGGAAAGTTGCCGGTGCATTCTTTAAACCAAAAGGCATTCGTACGAATTCGTAATGACCGAGTGGTGTAGAAACTGCTGTTTTAGGGCTCTCTTCCTTTTTCACCAGGGCTTGATGGAGTCCTTTAGCCAAATCAATAGTAGAAAAGTATTGTGATCTTCCCAATTTATCTAAAATATTTTCTATTTTAGGAAAAAGAAACTTTTGTCAATCGTATTTACATTTAACCTACGATATTCAATAACTACTCTCCATTTCTTGTTACCCGAACTATAAATTTTTTTGGAACTATCCACAAAGGTCTATTATATGGTAAATGACTTTCTGTAATGATACCTAATTTTAACATATCTTGAATTTGTTTAACGACTTCATTCTGGTGGGTACGTATTAAATCTTATTTG
The DNA here is from genome assembly GCA_027475135.1 of Bactrocera correcta. Classification (NCBI taxonomy): domain Eukaryota; kingdom Metazoa; phylum Arthropoda; class Insecta; order Diptera; family Tephritidae; genus Bactrocera; species Bactrocera correcta. The sequence goes on from CM050322.1 coordinate 23,819,487, forward strand.
TTTTAGTTAGTATCTCATGTTGTATACTTTCAGTTGTTAATTTCTTCATGGCGGAATAACCTATTATAATCTTTTATTAGGCTGGAAGTAGCTTTATTTTCTTCTTTATTTAGATTTTGCAGTAATTTTTCAATTTCCTCCCTATTAAGCTCAAAACACTGAAATTTATGGCTATCGTTCTCATTATATGGATATGTTATTTAACATAACAGTATTGTTTTCCATATTTATTATAACTCCCAATGATTCTAATAAGTTCTGGCCTATAATTGCATAACATTTTTATACCCTGAACAAGGTATATTAAATTTGTCACGAAGTTTGTAACAATCAGAAGGAAGCGTCGGAGACCCTATTAAGTATATATATAAATGATCAGTCTGTTGAGCTGAGTCGATTTAGCCATGTCCGTCTGTCTCTCTGTCCATCCGTCTGCCTATATATCTACGAACTAGTCACTAAGTTTTGAAATTATCTTTTTGAAATTTTGCAAACGTCATTTTCTCTTCAAGAAACTGCTCATTTGTCGGAACTGCATATAACATACAGCTGCCATACAAACTGAACGATCGGAATCAAGTTCTTGTATAAAAAACTTTCACATTTGTCAATGTATATTCACAAAAGTTGGCACAGGTTATTTTCAAAGAAAAAATGTAATCTCCGCAAAAATTGCTCAGATCGGATTACTATAGCATATAGCTTCCGTACAAACTGGATACATTGTTACTAAAAGAAATACACCTGCGAAGGGCATATTAGCTTCGGTGCAGCCGAAGATAACGTTTTTTTTTTTTTGTTTTTTTATCAAATTTAGCTAATTTCCAAACCATGTCCGCATCCTCATTAAATTATTGGTGTAGGTTTGTAATAATTTCTTTTTCCACTATTATTTCCGACTTAAGTTTAATTGGATGTTTTAATATTATTCGGTTACATGGCTTCAACTTCTTACTATCCATTAGCGAAATCAATGAACCTGTATCGATTAGACATTTAATTATATCATTGTTAATTGCTAGTTGTACTATAGGTAAGTTTTCCAACCTGACTCCATGTGAAAACTCGATTCCTCATTGTAATTGGACGAGAATATGATTGATTAGTACGAACACTTGCTTGGTAGTCCGGTCAATTTAGACATAAAAATAGTGACTTTTCTTAAAAACGATTACTTTTATCGAAAAAGTACCCCAGAGCAAAGTTGTAGATCTTAAAATTCACTATAAATCGTACCCATGATTTTTTTCTAAGACCCACCTTCTACATAATGTGCACACATTGCCACAACACCTGTGAGGTAGTGCACTCGGCGCGTTTTGTTTTTAACGTGGTTTCCTCAGTCGGCCTATTCCACGAACCTTTTTGACAATACTTATTTAATAGTATTAAAATTATTGATATTGCTTATTGAGTTTAACTGTCGTCCTAATTTCTTTTTGATTCTTTAATTTGACTCATATTCTACTTCAACAATCATGTTTTCTTCTTCGTCTTCTTCTTCTTCCTGTTGCTCAATATTCAGAAATTGTTGAAATGAAGATTAGTCATTTGTCTTCTAATCAATATCACATGAATCTTCCTCTTTTGTATTTAACAGACCTTGACAATTGGTACAAGCTAGAGATCACTGTAACCCTACTTTTCTGCAGCCACATTTGGCACTACAACCTTTCTTGCAATTGCAAAAAATAGTGTTGAGAAGTTTTTCTGGAGCAGGGGCAGTAAAGTTCGGTTCCAAAGTATTATTTAACAATTTCCAGCCAGAGTCTTCGGGTCCAGTTGATTGCCTTGCCATGCCTGAACTTGATAATATAATCGAAGCAAATGTTGAATAGCAGATGCTGATGTTGAAGGAAGACAGGATAGTTGTACGTGTTTCTTGTTTCGTGTATTTTTTACAAATGTTAAATATCTGTATTTATCTATGCAAGTTTTTATTTTTTTGAAACTCCGTAAACCGCTAGAAGAAACTGGTTTCCTTCAGTAATTAGTATTTGAGGCGAAGAATTAATTTCTGTAAAAACTTTTGCGCAATCAATCAAATCTTTTTTTCAAACAATTTAAGTACTGAATTTTTGCCCCTTCTGAAAATTGCAGACGTCGTATCGCAGCTGGTTATCGCATGTGAAATTAAAATATAGTTCTGGCGTTTTGGGTAAGCCGATAAACTTTTGGAATAATACATTTCTGTCCGTTGTTGCGCCTTCCCAGGTTTCAGAAAGTAAATAAGTTTATCAGATGGAGTCCTTGCAGTGAGTAGTACTAATAAAGCACCATCTTCACCCACTACAATAGTTATGTTTCTTGCATTAGATTTTTCTATTACTGTTTCAATTATGAGGAAATCGGCGTTATCTGGAGCTTGTTTCACGGCAATATTTTCAGCTGTTATTTTGTCACTCAACATAGAAATAAAATGAGATTTATAATTAATATTTGCCAAAAATTGTTGTTGGTTTACTGGCACTGTCATAGATTCATCAAACATTATATCGGAACTTGAGGATATTTTAGCAGTACGACGACGTTGTTCTTCAGCTTTTATGCTTTTTCTTGTGTCACTATAGCCATTAGGGTGATTCAAAAAAAATTTTTTTTTCGTTTGGTACTCGGAAAATAGGTTCCTAGACACCTCTAAGCAAGCCTCTCCAAGCATGAGTTCTTAATTGTAACAAGAAGGTCCTCCTACATACAGTTTTCTATTTTTTCTTATTATCAGATAAAACAAATTTATATCTCGCTTCCAACTACTTGAAAAATAGTTTTGTAGGAAATTTACTGCTCTATAAAAATGGTCTCTTATGATTTTTCGATTAAGTTAAGCGTTTACGAGATATTAATCGTAAAATATCAATGTATATTAAGGTGGATAAAAAAAAAATTTCGTTAGGTACTCTGAAAAATAGGTTCCTAGACACCTCTAAGAAAGCCTCTCCAAAAACCCATGAGTTTCATCATTCACAATGATTTTTTTCATTGAGTTATAAAATTCATAAGAAATAAAAAATTTTCCCAAAAATAATCAAACTTCAACCGTTAATATCTTTTAAACGGTTGGGGAAAAATCTTGGAAACCTTTTTTGTAGAGCATTCATTTTCCTACAAAATCTAAGGAACAAGATATTTTTTCAAGTAGTTGGAAGCGAGATATAAATTTTTCTATCTAATAATAAGAAAAAATAGAAAACTGTATGTAGGAGGACCTTCCCGTTATAGTTAAAAACTCATGCTTGGAGAGGCTTTCTTAGAGGTGTCTAGGAACCTATTTTTCCGAGTACCAAACGAAAAAAAAAATAAAATTTTTTTGAATCACCCTATTAGCCATCAAACTGTCACTGTATGACCATAATGCCTACGTAAATACTGCACATATTTTGCATTAAAAGTTTCTTCTCGATCCCACACAACATGATGTAGTAGATATCCTCTATCAATAATGTAACTAGCGTTTGTACAATCAATCTCAGCATTATCTGATTGAAAGCAATCGTTAACAGCCGACTTCATTGTTTTACGCATTTCTACTGCATCGAAAAGTGATAAAGGGTACGTCATATGCAAAAAATTGTTCAATCTTATCCTCAAAAGTCTTAGTAACACTCATTCGTTGAAATAATAATACTGGATCTATTGGTACTTCTTCTTCGTGAACTTTCACAGTGCTACTCTCAGCTAAAAGTGGACGTACTTTTTCTGTGCGTTTCAGTTTTATCTCATTGAAAGTTAGACCAGTCATTTTAGACATCGAAGCAATTCCATTTTCACGAGCATTATGACAATTAATCTTATCATCACCAACAACTCCCGAAGCGATAGATAAGAGATAAGCCTTCGGTTAACCTTTGCTAAAAACTATGATCAATTACCTCTTCTATTGAAGCATGTCCTGCAAGTGTAAGTGTGCAGACTTAGCGTAAGGTAAATGTCCCGATGCATGGAAGTAAGGAAGCACTTCTTTAATTTTTTTTTTTAATTTTACAACTAGTTCAAATAAAAGAAAGAACTAACTAGCAACTTGAACATGACTTCCTAAGTATATAGCGGATTTAAAGTACGGTACTCGTATTGGTGCACCGTCTATGAAAATTGGTAAATGCTGTATCTTGTTGTATGTGAAAACAATGTGTACAGACTTTGTTTCATTCAGTTTTACCTTCCATTTCTTTGCCCATTGCAGGGCTTTATTAACAGCTTTTTGAAGATTAGCAGTGGACTCGTGTTCACTACTACCAACAGCAAGCAACGCGGTATCATTTGCAAATGTTGCTGTTGTATAATTGCCGTCTACTGGCAGGTCGTGCGTAATTAGAATATAAAGAAGAGGGCCCAACACACTTCCTTGTAAAACTCCTGCTTTTATTTCCCTAAGATTAGAATATTTGCCTTCTTGTTTAACGCGAAAGTAGTGATCTGATAAATACGATTTTATGATGTCATGATGTTTCGGTAAAATCAGTTTCAGTTTCGAAAGCAGTCCTTTGTGACAAACTTTATCGAACGCCTTTGCAACATCCAAAAACACATCAGAACAGATTTTTTTTTCCTCGAAGCTTTTTCAATAATGTGGATTTGATCAATCGGTAGAATGGTTGGCTCGAAACTCAAATTGATGAGCTGGAATTATGGTTTTTCGTTCAATGATTTTATTGAGACGTTTTATGAGAATTTTCTCAAAAAGCATCGATATTATCGGTAGAAGTAATATGCGCCTGTAAGAAGATACATAATATCCTGGGTTTCCTGTCTTTGGACACGTATTTAAGATAAAAAGCCGCGTTAATAATGTTGGTAATTTTTACTAAACTTATTGGAGGAAGCTGTTTTAGGACAGTAATCAGGTCGGAACCGGGCGATTTTTTCTTTTTCAAATTTTTGATTTCCTCACTTAGCTCACTGCTTGTGCAACTTGAGATTTCTTCGCTTTCTCTGCAGCAAGCAGTAGAATAGTGTGTTTCATATGGGAAGAATATTTTGGCTAAATAATCCGATAACACTTCTGCTTTTTTTGAATCGTCTCTGGCCCAGCTATTAGCACTTATTTTAATGGGACATACTTGAGTTTCTGGTGTTTGTAGTCTTTTACAACTTTTCCAGAGAGAGTAGCCGGAATTTCTTCCATTGTTTAGGAACCGAAGATATTTTGCGAAACTTTCATTTTTAAACCTTTTAATTTTAAGATCTTTAGAAACTTTATTTAAAATAGATTTATCAGCTGGGCAACGAGTTTGATGCCACTTACGTCGTAGCTTTCTCTTTAATTTAATAATTTCTCTTATATTATTGGAATATTGAGAGTCAACAGCAATTTTCTTGAAATCTGGTGAACTTTTCCTAGCTGTGTGCTGTATACTTGTTGTAGAGTGTAGAATTTCAGATTCCAACTGGTCTGTATTTAATATAGAGTCATATTTACTTTCGTAACATTCCATGATCATTCTAAAGTATTCCCAATCCGTACGTTTATTATACAAGGCCGCGGTTTTGTCTTTAAAGATGACGGTTTCGCTATAGGTTAAATAGATCGAAGAATGATCCGAGTTAAGGTCATAGCCCTGACTGATCGACAAGTAGTTTTGGGATATTTTGCCCACAATGAAAAAAATGTATCAGGTCTGGAACCTTCTGATTATCTGATGGCCAATATGACGGTAAGCTCGTTGAAAATGCGTAACTTCCGGTTCACTGTAGTGCTTTATAGAGTTCTCTCCACTTTGTAGTCGTAAGCCTTGAGCCCCAGTGTGTGTTCTTTACGTTGAAATCTCCACCCATTATGAATCTATACCTGTGTCTGTTTATTAAGTGTTGGTACTCTTCAAATTGGATTAGATGTTCCATAGAAGAATTTTTATAGATTTAGACATCTTTGGTATTAAAAAGATATTTTTCAAGCTTGCTTAAGCGATTTTGTAAAGAAGTGTTGAATTCCTCTTGTTTATTAAGTTTCTGTAAGGTCTGTGATAAAATGCTGTTATTGGATATACGAGTATTATCATTATTATTTGTTTTTAGAACATGAGCAAAAGTAAATTTTTTTGATGTTTCAGCTGTATTTTTTGGATCTTCTTGTTGTTGATGTTCATTGTTTTTTGTTCTAAAGTCTACAGGACTTTCTACTTTTTGGGCTAGACCATCATCTTTTTTGTGGTCAATTGTGTTAGCTCGTATTTTTTGTAATTCTGTGGCAACGAGACACCCTCAATATTTGGCTGGATGTGCTTCCCCACAGTTACAGCATTTAGGCTGCCGCATCTCTGGTTTCGGACATTCAGATGTCTTATGCTTACCGGCGCATTTAATGCATCTTGGTTGTTTACCACAATAATTTTGTCTGTGTCCAAATGGCTGGCAATGTTTGTATTGTGGTATCATCTTAGGCAATTTTACCGGTTCAATAGAAACAATTGAATTTAATATAGTTTTAGCTTCGTAAATCTGTTCTCCATGGGATCGAATGTTACCAAAAACATGTCGAGGGGAGTTTCAGTTTTCCATTGAAGACGATTGACAGCACTCAGTGCATTTAATCCTTGCTCTTTTAAGTCCTCAATAATTTGTTTTGGATCATAAGAATTGTGAAAATTTTTTTACAATAACTCTAATTGGCCGCGTTTGCTTATTCTCAAAGCTATACCAAGATATATTTCTACTCGAAAGTGCTTTTGATATGGATCTGTAGTCCTCTATGGAAAAAGTATTTACTTTGTATATTCCATAATTTAAGAGTTTAATGATAAAATTGCTTTTTGCCTCCGATTTTGCAATAGTATATAGTTGCTGATAATTACTGCCGTTGGCATCCCCAGACACCATAATTGGTGGTGGAGGCGACGAACTATTCTTTGGGGTAATCGGTTTTGATTTGGCTTTAACTTCTTTTTCCGGAAGATCAGGAGAATACTCCGCTTTCCGTTTTTTAGCTGGCCTTTTTTAAGAGTCCATTCCGTTTCACTAGCTAGTTCTTCCTCATCCGTTGAGAATTCAACCTTATTTTCCAAATTCGGAATTTTCTTTACATCGGTTGACTTGAGCTTTATATTTTCGGCTTTTAAAGAATTTACTTCCAGTGAGAATTTTTTACAAATTTGTTCCATTTCCTCTAGTTTTTTTGTTAGTTCTTCGATTGTAACATCCGTTTTGGCAGTTTTATTTAATTTACCCCCTCCTGGAGGCGGTGTTTTAATAAATGGCATTGCTTTTAAAATTTGCTTATAGTTATATTCATACAAACAATTAAAAATATAAATACGAAATAAACAATACTGGCAACCCTAAAACTCAGTTGCCTTGTGGAAGAATTATTGATCAAAATTTTTAGTATACTTTTAGGCGAAGGTGATATAAGTAATTATTGCGGCGACAAAAAGGTCTCCAAAACAGCTGTCGGGGTGATCGACGAAGTATTTGCCGGTGAGCCAAATAAAATAAAAACTATTAGAATTTTGGGTAACAATTCAGATATATATTTGAGGGTGTGTAATATATGTATATGTATGTTAATCTATAAAATTGTGTGGGTAAGTGTGGGTATATACTTATAATTTGGGTTAATTGGAATATAAATACAATTATTATGCAACTTAAAGGGTAAATTATAAGTATAATATAAATTTTAAATAAGACCTGATGTGGTTACTTATTCCCGCGTTGATCTTTAAAGGTTCTGCTGCTGTTGTTGCTGCTGACTCTGCTGCTGCTGTATGATTTTGTTGCTGCTGCTGGTTTTGGCGCCTGTAACTATATGTCCGTCCGCTCTAGTGATTCGTTTTATTGTGTTTTTTCGTTTTGTTGGGTACTTCGCTGTTATGTTGGCGCTGTTGGGTGTTTTTTGCATTGTCCTCTAATTCGTATTTAGACGAGTTAGAAGGACAATGCAGGGATGTGTTCATTTGGTATGAACATCCCGGCCGCCTTGCAGTGTCTGCGAATAAAAAGATTTTTTAGATCTATTTTGAATTGGGTAAATGAGTATTGTTATCAACGGGTTGGAGGTATACTTTTGGGTTTAAATCGCACAAGCACCGGTTAGAGTCCAACCGAGTGCGGTGTTTTGTGCGATCACGGTGCTGTTATCGGGGTTGAATAGTCCGGGTTTCATCAATCTTGGGTAGATGTCAGCTCCCAGTTCCAACATGATTTTATCGTCTTTCCAGAATGTAGGGTCGGCTAGGACTAAGTGGTCGAACTTCTTAATGATTTCGCCACTTAAGTCACGATTATAGGGTCGGGTCGGTAAATCGTACGTCAATAGGCAGTTAACTTCGACATGCCAGTCGGAATCAGTTAACGATCCTATGACGACTTTACATATACGATGTGAGTCGAGGTACGTTTTTGGTAACCGCAATCTCTGCACCAGTTCTGATGCAATTACAGTCACTTTTCGGGTCGGGTTGACTATGGCTCGTATTTTGTTCCATTTGCCATCGTGTTTAATTTTGACCATGACTGTTAGTGTGAGGGTCGGCTTGGCCAGTAACGTGGGTAGATCCTCTTGTCTATGTAATCGTTCTTCGCCTTTTGCTGTTTTCTTTTGCTCTTTGCAGAACAGCCTGCGGCGTCCATGTAGGGTTGAATGGTGTTCCCCATTACACGTGGCACATCGTTTTTTACTTGTGCACTTTTGGGTGGAATGTGATCTGGCCAAGCAATTGACGCAGTACTTGTGTTTGTTAACTGCGTCAAACTTTTCATTGATGTTCATTTTGGTGAATTTTGAACAAGTTACCAGTCTATGGCCTTTTTTACACAATCCACAGGCGACGTGTTTGTGTGTTCGCTTTGATGAACGGCTGATAGTACGCCGAGCCGTGCGATGAGTACTTCCCCGTTCTTCACGAATAGGGGAAAGGCTGATGGTACGTCGGGCCGTGCGATGCGTATTTCCACGCTCCTCTCGAATGGGGGAAAGGGTCGCTTTAAAGCGATGCAGGCGTCTTGCCAGGGTTCCTTCGTCGGAGAGTGGGCTGATACTACGGGTCACGCTAAGTGATCGCACAGTGAATGTGGGGCTGCTTTGGCGGCTGCAAATTGACTTCGTACTGCTTTGAGGGGCCATGTCACTATAAGGAAATAAGATTAATTATTTGGTAAAGTGACTATTTTGGTTATTGGGCGGGTAATTGTTCCCTGAGAGGTACGTATATCAACTACTCTTGCTTTATTGTCGGCACCGAGATATGTTTTTTCGATGCGACCAAGTCTCCACTCATTTGGGGGTAGAGTTTCTTGACGTATAACTACCATATCGTTAACGTCTATGTTGCGTTGAGGGTATTTCCACTTATATCTTTTGTGGAGTTCTTTCAAATATTCTTCTTTCCATCGTTTGCAGAAGTGTTGATGGAGTATCTTCAGTTTTTGCCATCTTTGTGCGGTGCTTAGATGTGCATCTTCTAAGTTGGGTTCTGCTGGGATTAATAAAGGGGTACCTATTAAGAAATGGCCTGGAGTTAAAGGTTCTAAATTTATTGGGTCTTCACTTAATGGGCTTAAAGGGCGAGAATTCAAGCAACTTTCGATTCGGGTTAAAAGGGTAGCTAGTTCTTCGAAAGTGAATTTCTGGTTCTGAGACACCTTTTTCAAGTGGCTCTTTAAACTTTTCACTCCTGCTTCCCAGAGTCCACCCATGTGTGGAGCTCCTGGAGGGTTAAAGTGCCAGTTGATGTTTTGGTGTGCTTCGCTAGTTATTAGTTGAGTTTTCAATGACTTCATGAATTCTCGCCGATCTTTAACTAAAAGTTTAGACGCTCCAACAAAATTAGTACCATTGTCCGAATAGAGATCGGCGGGACATCCGCGCCTGGAAAAGAAACGTGCGAATGCGGCCATGAATGCGTTAGTGGTGAGATCACTTACTGGCTCTAAATGTATGGCTTTGGTTGCAAAACAAACAAATACGCATACATAGCCTTTTGTGATCAAACATGCCCTGCCGGTGTAATTTTTTATGTCATAAGGACCGGCGAAATCGATTCCTGTTGCTGCGAATGGACGGGTTAAGGTGGTACGTTCTGCGGGTAATGCTGCCATTATCTGAGTAGTGTTACGCTTTTTGTGCAAAACACAAGTTTTGCACTGATGAATAGTAGACTTGATGAGGGTTTTCAGCTTCGGTATCCAAAATTCCGAACGCATAAGTCGTAATACTAGTTGGTTGCCGCCATGAAGGGTTATTAAATGTGTAAATTGGGTGAGTAGTTTGGCTAATCGACTGCTATAGGGTAGTATAATCGGATAACGCTCGTTGTATGATAATGCCGCTGAATTGCTCAACCGACCATTAACTCGCATTATTCTTTTGGGATCGATTAAAGGGTTTAGTGTTAAAATTGTACTTTTTTTGGGTATGCTGATTTTTTGGGTTAAGGCTTCATACTCTTCCTGGAAATACTTCTTTTGTGATAAAATAATTAGCTTCGTGCGGGTAGTGTTGAACTCTTCTGGTGTTATTTCAAACGTTGTGTATGACTGCTGTGATTTATTGGGTGACGCATTCGAACAGAATCTGAACAAATATGCTACAACTCGAATGGCTTTGGGTAAGGAAGAGAATCTATCCAGGATATCCTCTTGTGTTGTGTTCACGAAGGTTCTGATTGGCCGGAGTTCCAGTGTTGTATCGCTTGATATTTTGGTAACTGGCCAGTGTTTCGGGTCGAGTGTTAGCCATTGGGGTCCGTGCCACCAGAGGTCATTGTTAACCATTTCCAGAGGTGTGCGTCCGCGAGTAGCTAGATCTGCCGGGTTGTCTTGACTTTCGACGTGAGTCCAATTTTCGGTTCCAACCTTTTCTGCGATTGTGGCAATTCGGTGGGATACAAAAGTTGTCCATGTGCATGGGGGTTTGCTAAGCCATGAAAGAACAATTGTGGAATCCGTCCAAAGGTGAGTACGGTATTGGGTTATACTTAGTTGGGGTAGGGTCGCATCCACTAGATTCGCCAGAAGAACAGCTCCACAAAGTTCTAGCCTTGGTAATGATAAGGTTTTTATTGGGGCCACACGAGTCTTGGATACCAAAAGGGTTGTCCAGGTATTTGCGTTTGTAGAAACACTGATATATAGGGCTGCTGCGTAGGCTTTTTCAGATGCGTCAGAGAATCCATGAAAATTGATGATCGCGGATGTCGAAAAGTGGGTCCATCGAGGAATTTCAATAAGATTTAAGGAATCGTAGTCCTTTATGAATATTTTCCATCGATGGAGGGTTAAGGGTTTTAGACTTTCATCCCAATCGGATTTATCCAGCCATATCTGTTGCATTATTATTTTAGCTGTGACTACAACGGGGCTGAGCCAACCAGCTGGGTCGAACAGTTTAGCTATAATCGATAGTACTTCTCTTTTAGTATATGACGTTTTATCCTGAATAGGGTTGATGAGAAAAAAGAACGCATCTTTTTTTGCATTCCATCTGATTCCTAGTGTTTTTGTGTTATTGGATTCTGGTAAACTGAGTGAGTTGGTATCCAATAGATGTTCCTGTGGGATTCCAGATAAAACTTTTGGGTCATTTGAGGTCCATTTGCGTAGAGCAAATCCTGCGGACTTCAAGGATGAAGTGAGTTCATCTCGTGCCAATATCGCTGTTGGTACGTCATGTGCTCCTGCAAGTGCATCATCAACATACATTCCGTTTCGAAGTATCTCTGCTGCCAGTGGGTGGGTTCCTTGTACATCATCCGCTAATTTAGGGAGGGTACGGATAGCTAGAAATGGAGCACAGTTAATACCAAACGTAACAGTTTGTAATTCAAAGTCTTCTATAGGGTCGTTAGAGGACTTCCTAAATAAGATTTTTTGAAACGGAGTGTGTCTGCTTTCAACGAGTATTTGACGATACATTTTTTGGATATCTGCGTTGAATACGATTTGAAACATTCGCCATTTTACTACTAGGATTACGAGGTCTGCTTGTAGAGTGGGTCCAGTATGTAGTACATCGTTGAGGCTGTTCCTGTTCGAGGTGGGGCATGAAGCGTTGAATACCACTCGCAGTTGAGTCGTTATGCGATCCGGTTTAATGACTGCGTGATGTGGCAGATAATACGTTTTCGTATTATCCGCAGGGTCGTATTCAACTTTGGTCATATGACCGAGTTCCAAATACTCGTTGATGGCCTTGTCGTATTCCGCTTTTATTTCGGGTTTTCTCGACAACGACTTTTCATTTCTAAGAAATTGAGCTAGAGCTATGTGTCTTGAGTTGCCCAATTCTATGTTTTCTGGAGTTTTAAAGGGTAATGTTACCACATAGCGCCCATCTGAGTTTCTGTGGGTCGTATTTTTATAAATGTGCTCACAAACTATATCTGAAGTTGAAGGTAGGGGCTTCCTTGGAACTTCTTCAACTTCCCAAAATTGTGTGAGCAACTTGTCTGGGGTCATCTTATTGAAAAATGACATTATCGAGGGTGATAAGGGTTTTTCTGGTGTGGGTCCGGATAAAATCCATCCGAATTCCGTTTCTTGGGCTAGAAGGGTCCCGAGTACATTTTTCCGTACACCACTGAGAATTATTTGTGGGTACAGGTCACTTCCGATCAATATGTCCACTGGTCTGGGTTTATAAAAGTGAGGGTCAGCTAAACTAAAACCGAAATCTGTATTAGTGATGATCCTACTAAGTGAGTGAGTGGGTAAATTATCGGTTAAAGATTTTAAGATAAACGCGTGTGTTGTTATCTTAAACTCCTTTCTTGTCGGTGAACTAAGGGTGAGTTCACAAATTTTGGAGGGTGTCGCCGAAACGGTGTTGTTCAATCCAGTCACTTGTGCATTTCTCCTGAACGTGGGTATGTCCAATTTTCTCTGGAATTTCTCTGAAACAAAAGTGGCTTCTGACCCGGAGTCGACTAGTGCGCGGGCTGTGAATATTTGCCCTTTGTATAAAACTTGGACTACAGCAGTACCTAACAAAATCTGCTTCCCACTAAAGTTTTGAGGGTCTTGAGTGGACTGTAAGAGGGTTGTGTAGGCTTGCGGATTTATATTGGTATTAAGGGTTTGGGAGGTACTACTGGTGCTTGGGTCAAGAGGCGGGTTTGAGGCTCTTGATCCTTGCGGGGGGGATTGGGAACGGGTTGGTGTATCCCTATGCAGAAGTGTGTTATGTTTCTTTCTGCATATTCTACAAGAATATTTGCTCTTGCAATCTCTGAAACTGTGAGATAATGCAAGGCAATTGAAGCAATAACCATTATTTTTAATTGTGGTTATTCGGGTCTCAACATTCATTTGTAAGAACTTTGGACATTCTCGAATTGAATGTTCTGTTCTACAAAGCTTACAACTTTCAATGTCTTGAGGCTTTTTTGAAAGGTTGTTGCCTCGAACTGGGTGTGCACTAGCGTGTGAAAAATCCAGGGTCGAAGTTCCGGAAACATTAGCGTGAAATGTGTTGAACTTCCTGTCTTTTCCTTTCCTATAGGATCCACTGTCGGATTGGGTCACTGGAACGGGGTCAGTTAGATTTCCGACTGCTTCCAAAGATTTATATCGATGAGTGAGAAACGCTTCGAAAGTTTTCCAGGATGGTATTTCCGAGTTATCTTCTAGGGTGTCCTCGAATTGATGAAGTAGGGTTTTGGGTAATTTCAATCCGCATAAGAAGATTAAGATGGGGTCCCAACTACTAGTGTCTATGTACACGTTGTGTAGATTTGTGAGGCAATTGTTGATGGTCCTCTGAAGGTGTTTGATCGCGCTTCCACTTTCTTTGGTTGCTTGGGGTAAGTTGAATAAAATCTTCAATTGAGCGTTGACCTGAACTCGTTTGTTCTCGTATTGGGATACCAGGTCTCTCCATGCCATCAGGAAACCATCATTTGTTAAGGGTGTATTTTTAACAATTGCTCTTGCTTCTCCTCGGGTTTTTTGAATCAAATGGAACAGTTTTTCCACGTTGCTGATTTTGTGATTGTTTACGTATATAGCCGTAAACATATCTCGGAATGAAGGCCAGGTTGCGAAATCTCCATAAAATATGTCCGTATCACAAGGGGGTATATGTATTGAGGGTCCTATGTCCCGCGATGTAAATTCTTCTGAAACTCTTTCCTTTATTGGGGTTGGGGTCTTGAGATCATCAATAGCTTTATTAATGGATCCTAAACACTTTAAATATAATTGATGACCTTTTTTAAAATTTTCTTTGATTTTTGCAAAATCAATAGTTTCACCGGGTTTTTGTGGGGTTCTACGAACGGCATCGTACGACTTGTTTGCCTTGTCGTATATCGCGTTGAGTTCAACCCTTTTTATTTCTAGGGTATAAATAGACTCATCTTCGGGTTGGGTGTCGTAATGTTCCTCAATGTATTCGAACAAATCGGAAATACAAAATTTAAATTCTTCCATTGCTATTAAAAATTCACTTAACCGGGTCGTAATAATTAATTAAATTGAAATAAAACAAATAATAAATTTGAAAAACAATTTCTTTATTTAAGTTTGAATTGGAATAAGTTAATAAGCAACGACTTTATTTTTTTTATTTGCTGTTTATATTTTGAACCGCAAAATATAATGAGTGAAATTCCGACGAACGAAAAATTTCCTAATGGGTCTTTTGAAATTTTTCCTACTGGGTTTGTTTTTTTGCTTGCTCACACTGCACTTGCAGTCAACGTTAGTTCGTTGTTAGTTGAGCGGGTAAAACAATAAAACATATGTACGCGTAGGTACGGGTGGGTGCCAAAGCAACGCTATTGGCTCTCAAAATTTATATGCGTATGTATGTATGTCAACGGGTAAGGTGCAAAGCGGAATATGGCAATAACAAAGTTAGCAAATACTTTGTGCTTAATACCGGTTAAGCAAAAGATTTACTTTGGAATAGAATATTAATTTTGTTTTTGTTTCACTTTGCCGTTTTATTCCGATTTGCACTAATTTTTGTATATCACAATATTTTAAATAAATTTAGTTTGGGTACTTACAATTTTTCCACGTATGGGTTTGATTATAAAGTAGTTGATTAGTTGATTGGGTGGGTAAATATTAATCCTGTTGATTCAAAATATAGTTGATTGGGTGGGTGAAAAAGTGCAAATCCTGATGATCCAAAATCCTGATTTTCAAAATGATGTTGAATTGGGTGGGTTTATTTTATGAGGCGCTTAATCCGGCTCGAAGGACCAAAATGTCGGGGTGATCGACGAAGTATTTGCCGGTGAGCCAAATAAAATAAAAACTATTAGAATTTTGGGTAACAATTCAGATATATATTTGAGGGTGTGTAATATATGTATATGTATGTTAATCTATAAAATTGTGTGGGTAAGTGTGGGTATATACTTATAATTTGGGTTAATTGGAATATAAATACAATTATTATGCAACTTAAAGGGTAAATTATAAGTATAATATAAATTTTAAATAAGACCTGATGTGGTTACTTATTCCCGCGTTGATCTTTAAAGGTTCTGCTGCTGTTGTTGCTGCTGACTCTGCTGCTGCTGTATGATTTTGTTGCTGCTGCTGGTTTTGGCGCCTGTATATGTCCGTCCGCTCTAGTGATTCGTTTTATTGTGTTTTTTCGTTTTGTTGGGTACTTCGCTGTTATGTTGGCGCTGTTGGGTGTTTTTTGCATTGTCCTCTAATTCGTATTTAGACGAGTTAGGAGGACAATGCAGGGATGTGTTCATTTGGTATGAACAACAGCTGATGGTTTTCTCCTCTGTGTCCAACAAAAAGTGATATCGGCGAAATAGCAAAGCTTCCAATCCAAAAATATATGTATGTGAACGGAGGGATTTGTTGCCGCCGTTCAAGATCGCTAATAAAAATTTATAACAATGAAAACCAAAGAAAATGTGAAATTTAAATATATTTCATGAAACGTTTTGTAATTTGATGCATAATAGAATTAATTTTCAATTACAAATGATTAAAAACATTTATTAATTGAGAACTAACAGGCTTAATTCACCTTAATAACTATTGAAAAATCAAAAGTTAGTTGTTTTAATATACCATAAAATCATAAAAAAGGATTTAAGTAGTTTCGCCATATATTTTGAGGCGCTCTCACACTAGAATAAGTTGGGCATCCCATTATCCCTGACTCCAATACACCTGATTACCGCGCTTTGGATTCTCCGGATTGATGAGCAGATTTTGATAACTTTATACTTTTTTCCACCAAAATTATTTAATTTTCCTTAACACGCACAATTACACACTCTTTTAAAAGGCAGAATTGCCAGATAGCATTTCTTTAATGCTGTTCGAACGAGCTTGTCAATCTCCCATACGTTCTGCTCTTATGAAATCTTTTGCAGTGGCACCATCCGGAAATATTGTACCCATAATTGTGCAGTTGGTCCTCATTTCTGATATTCTATTAATTTTGTATTAAATAAATCAAGTAAAATCCCAGATATTTCTTCATCATCTTCAATGTCATAGTATGAAAGACTTTTATTTACAATATTTGCCATTGAAATTATAAGATCTGCATACATAACATCATCAATAATATTGTTAATGCCAAAGCTCGAACTACCCTCGCGTAAGCATACCCATTAAGCATTTTCTCCAAAGATTTAGGTGCAGAAATTTCAAAAAGCACTTTTTTTAAACCACTTCCTAGCATTATGCATATAATCTATTGAGATACAATTTCACGAGCTTTTGCATACAGAGGTTGATCAAAAGTAATTATGCAAACTTTATGGGTATAACGTTTCGCATCTTTTAAGACACAAAGTAAAGTTGTGTATTTAGTATTGTAATAACTTGCAGGCTGTTGTACAAAGGGCAGAAATTAAATTTTTGACTTTGAAAAGTTTACAATATTGGTGTTCAATGTAACCATTCCAACCAGGTAAAGGGAAACTTTTGAATTTTCCATAGAACCACATTACATCACTTTTTTTTAGAAAAGATAATTTTGTTTCATTTTCGTATTCAAAATTTCGGACATTTATTTAGCTATATCCTGCTACGCTAGTATTTTGATAAACTTGTATAGGTACATGTATAGGTACATGAGCCTTGCTCGCAAAATCTTTAGCTGAAAGAACTTCAGTTACTCGCGGCATCGGCTCTTCTTGTAGTACTGACTATTTTGGAGTTACAATTTGTATAATACCCATTATTTGAAGCATATTATTGCCGTCGAAAGTATTTACATTAATATCAGCATTATCTGCAACATATTGAACAAACGTGCCACTTTCTGGTGAAAAAATTTAAGGTGGGCGACTAAAAACTGCTGCTGCTTCATAGTTCATAGTTTCACTGTAAATTGCGCATAAACCAAAGAATGAGAAAATTTGTATAAGACTAACTTTAAATAATCCAAATTATGGCGCTTGTTTTTAAGAATGACTTGTTCAAAAAAAAAAAAAGATAATTATTAAGGAATATCCTTATTTATATCTTCAAACATTCTGCCCCGTGACGGGTACATAGCATTATCAAACACACAGCTTTGGATATCTTTTCGAATAATTTCTGCTGCAGCTTTCAAACGTTTTAACCGTTTTTCCTTGTCGTTTAAGTTTTTGTTATCATAACATGCTTTACTTAAAATTTCTTGATAATTGTCTACAAAACAAATAAATGTTAACTTTCCAGGCTTGTTTGTAATAATAATCCTACTTCCATGCTTTAGTTTCAATCGTATTTTGATAATCCTGTTTTCTAAAGCTATATTTGGACATACATTCTTCAATTCATCCAACGAAAACTGACAATCACTATTTTCAATGAAATTAAAAATTTCTTCCATTGTAGAATTTATAGCCAATTTTAGCGCCATTAATAGGTCTCAGGAAGGATTTGTAACAACTGTCATGGTACTTTGCGTCAGCAGCGACTAAATCAAACTCAAAATTAATACGTGCAAAGACAGCTTTTGATACCTCAGAAAGATCTTTAGCTAATTTTAAAATGGAATCTTTGAATGTTTTCAGGGTGTATGATTTTCTATAATCCACGTGGATTTTAACGGACTCTTGACTTTTTAAATAATCAGTAAACTTATCACTTTTCGCGATACTTGCATCGATTAAAGTTGGCATTCCACGACTGATCACACCAGTTTCATCTTTAGTCAAGAGTTTATTACAAATAAAGCAAAATTTTGACATTTTTTTAAATATTGATCAGCACAAACCATAATGGTAAACGCTTGTAATAAATAGGGAGAGCCAGCTGGTATTCAAGGCCATCCAAGGAGAGAGGATTCTGTTATGGACCAGTGGTCTTTTAAGAGAATATTTTCTAAGAATAGTATAAAATATATATAAAAGGGATACAAGTAGGCATTTTTGCTTGCTTCACTACCTGAATATGTATGTACATGGCATATGTGCGCACTAGGGTGATTCAAAACAAGTTTTTTTTTTTTTTTGTTTGGTACTAGTACACCTCTAAGAAAGCCTCTCCAAGCATGAGTTTCTAATTGTAACGGGAAGGTCCTCCTACATACCGTTTTCTATTTAGTCCTTAGTCCTCTGCACCATATAGCAGGACAGGAATTATGAGTGACTTATAGAGTTTGGTTTTTGTTCGTTGAGAGGACTTTGCTTCTCAATTGCCTACTCAGTCCAAAGTAGCACCTGTTGGCAAGAGTTATCCTGCGTTGTATTTCCGGACTGACATTGTTGGTGCTGCTTACGCTGGTTCCAAGATATACGAAATTATCTACGACTTCAAAGTTATGACCGTCAACAGTGACATGAGAGCCAAGTCACGAGTGCGATGACTGTTTATTTGATAACAGGAGATATTTCGTCTTGCCCTCGTTCACTGCCAGACCCATTTGCTTTGCTTCCTTGTCCAGTCTGTAGAAAGCAGAAATAATGGCGGGTGTTGAGCCCGATGATATCAATATCATCGGCATACACCAGCACCTGTACACTCTTTTAGAAGATGGTACCTTCTCTACTTAGTTCTGCAGCTCGAACTATTTTCTCCAGAAGCAAGAAGTCGCACGATAGGGAATCACCTTGTCTGAAACCTCGTTTAGTATCGAACGTCTCGGAGAGGTCCTTCCCGATTCTAACGGAGATTTTGGTGTTGCTCAACGTCACAATCGTAATAGTTTTGCGGGGATATCAAATTCGCGGCATAAAGTCAGCTCCTTTTCGTGCTGTTGAACGCAGCTTTGACATCGACGAAGAGGTGATGTGTGTCGATTCTCCTTTCACGGGTCTTTTCCAAGATTTGGCGCATGGTGAATATCTGGTCGGTTGTTGATTTTCCAGGTCAGAAGCCACACTGATAAGGTCCAATCAGTTTGTTGTCAGTGGGCTTTAATCTTTCACACAATACGCTCGATAGAACCTTATATGCGATGCTGAGGAGGCTTACCCCACGGTAGTAGGCGCAGATTGTGGAGTCTCTTTTTTAAGGATTGGGTATAGCACACTTAAATTCCAATCGTTGGGCATGCTTTCGTCCGACCATATATTACAAGGAAGCTGATGCATGCACCTTATCAGTTCTTCGCCGTCGTGTTTGAATAGTTCGGCCGGCAATCCATCGGCCACCGCCGCTTTGTTGGTCTTCAGGCGGGTAATTGCTATTCGAACCTCTTCATGGTCGGGCAATGAACGTCTGCTCCATCGTCATCGATTGGGGAATCGGGTTCGCCTTCTCCTGGCGTTGTGTGTTCATTGCCATTCAGCAGGCTGGAGAAGTGTTAAGTTTGTTGTGGGCATCGGTGACTAGATCACCTTTGGGGGTTCTACAAGAGTATGCTCCGGTCTTAAAACCCTCTGTAAGTCCCCACATCTTTTCGTAGAATTTTCGAGACGGTAGGCCGTCTGTTTTTTCTCCGCTGCGACACGACACTCCTCGTCGTACCAGCTGTTCTTTTGCATTTTCCAAAAACCAATGGTTTCGGTTGCAGCTGTACGTAAGGAGTTTGAAATGCCGTCCCTCAGTTCCCTTTTACCGAGTTGTTGACGAGTGCTCTCAGAGAGCAGGAGTGCAAGCCGAGTAGAAAATCGTTCGGATGTCTATTGTAATTGCAGCTTCTCGACGTCGAGCCTTCCTTGTGTTTGTTGACGTGCATTTTTTGCTGCACAGAAGTGGGTGTGAATCTTGGCTGCAACAAAATAGTGGTCCGAGTCGTCTTCCGTCTATCACAACATGATGGCTTTTCGATCCGTAGGCAGCCAGGTAGCTTGATGTATTTTCGTGTGCTGGAATCTAGTACAACAGATAACCATATTTCGGGCCCCGGCGAAGTCGATCAACCTCAACCCATTTGGGGATGTTTCGTCGTGGAGGCTGAATTTACCGACCGTCGTACCAAAGATACCTTCTTGACCTACCCTGGCGACGCCAAGCCCGATTTTGACATCGTGGCGGGGGCAGCGCTCATAGGTGTGCTCCAAGCGCTCATAGAAGGCATCTTTGGTCCCATCTTCCTTCTCTTCCGTGGGGGCGTGGGCGCAAATCAGAGATATGTTGAAGATCCTCGTTCTGATGCAGTTTGTGGCTAGACGTTCATTCACCGGATGGATTAAAAGTACTCAGCGACGGAGTCTCTCTCCCACCATGAATCACACACCAAACTTACGCGCCTTTATATGGCCACTGTAGTAAATGCCACAAGGACCTACTCGTCTCTGTCCTTGTCCGGTCCATCGCATTTCTTGGACGGCGCTGATGTCAGCCTTTATTTTCACGAGGACATCAACCAGCTCAATTCGTACTCTTTACTTGGTCAAAGACCGGAAGTCGTGAGGTGCTTGAGTCATATGTAAAAGAATCGTTTCTGGTCACTCCCAAGTGAATGGCGATCAGAGAACTTTCCTTACTTGCGTGAGCTTCTACACATGACTCCATCCTCCAATTGAATACTAGTGAATTACATAATTCGAAACAAAAATAAAACAGCTGTTATTTAACTTAAAAGAGTTGTCGGTTACACATAATCACGATTATGCACGGCAATTAAAAGCATTTTTGGTTCACTAATTTAATTAAAAACTCTTATTCACATAAAAGAGTTTTCGTCTGAAGATACATATATAGGAAATCTGTGGTGAAACTAAATTGAATAATTTCAGCATATAAAAAAATATCTGTTTTATCGATTTTCTTTGAAACCTTACGAAAGATTCTTCTCTTCGAAATATTACATCAACATACATATATCAGTGGTGAAATTCAATTCAATAATTTCAATATATAAAAAGTATCTGCTTATCGATTTTCTTTAAAACTCTTACGAACAAAAGGGTCTTCTTTTCGATATATCTCATATACATACATATATACTAATCAAGTTTTTACTGAAAATTTTTTATTCTATTCGTCACATTTTTTAAATGAGCTCTGACTCAAAGGAATCTAAACCAAGTCAGTTACTAAAAGTCCCAAAGATGATTTCAGAAAAAAAATCCATATACACCTGCAGAAGCTACACGCTCGAAGCAAGGTGCTACGAAACAAAGAAGGGGGAAATACATATCATACTGTAATTTCATTTCTGAAAGTGACTATCTAATAAAATACTGTAATCGATTTGCTTCTTCGCTGATTCAAGGCAATTCTGAATCGGCGCGATCTAACAGAAAACTTAAAATCTTCTGCTTACGCCAAATTTGAAAACTGCTTAGATCAGTATGAAGACACAAATTTTGATAGCAGATCAGCTAAAATTAATTAAAGCAGTTGCACCCACTCCACCTCCTCAAATTCGGGTATCCACCTCAAGGTGACCGCACCTGACACTGAAATTTTCCATGGTGATTATGAACAATGGCCGTCCTTCCGCGATGTGTTCACAGCTGTTTACATAAACCATCCAAAATTATCAAATGCTCAAAAGTATCACCTCAGATACAAAACACAAGGTCAAGCAGGTGTCATCGTAAAACAGTTCGCATTAAATGACGACAATTTCCATATGGCTTAGGAAGCTCTGAGATCAAGGTACGAAAACGAACGAATACGATACTGGTAGATAAGCAAATAACGATATTAATGAACTTACCCAATTTCAAAAGGAAACAAGTGAAGAATGTATGAAACTTCAATCCACTGTTTCCAACTGTTTGTCGGTTTAAGCGACACAAAACGTTCCCACAGACAATTGGGACCCAATTCTGGTAAATAAATATATGCACCCTATACATTATCAGAAAAATCGTTATTGCTATGGGAACAATATCTCTTATCAAGGAAAAAATGCCCCACGTGCCAGCAAATGAATGATTTCTTAACTCCCCAGTATGAAATCGCAGAAAGAGTTGATAAAAAGGTAACTAAAACAAAAGATATTCCACATGAGCTCAATAGAAGCTTTCAAAGACCCCAAGCCAATAGCAACAACAATTCAAATAGAAGCTTCTTCAAAAATCAAACGTTCACATCTGAACAGTACAAACAAACGTCATGCAAACTATGCACAGGGAGTCATAAACTTAAATCTTTCGAGAAATTTAAGAAATTAAATATAATTGACCTGATCACATGCACATATGCTTAAAGACTGGGATGCAAATTTAATTGCGTTCATTGCCATAAACGACATCATTCGGTGTTACACAATACCAATTTTTCCAGCTCACCCCCAAACAGCGCAAACATAAAAAGAGCAACAGGTTTAGATGCTACAACAAATTCAGAAAACTGCCAAGAAGCACCATGCTGCTCAAAGGCGTTAAAAACCCAATCGCTACATAGCGAAAACCACAGTAGAGTACTACTAACTACAGCAGTCGTCTCCATCAAATACTGAGGAAAACTGTTTAAACTCAGGGCCTTAATAGACCAAGGATCACAACGATCATTTATAGCGTCTGGGGCACAAAATAGGCTGCAACTGCCTACAAAATTAGCCAATTTTGAAATTACGGGAATGGGCGGAAGAGTAGTTCAAAACTGCAATAAAATCAGCCCAATTACCCTAATTTCCCATAAGCGGATAAGCGCATTCAATCAGAAGCTATTGTCTTACCGCAACTAACAAACATGCTTCCAAGCTATTATATAAGTAGCAAGCATTGGCAAAAGGTTTCACACCTTAAGTTAGCAGACCCCAACTGCAACACTCTCGCTCAAATAGATCTTCTATTAGGCAGCGATCTTATACCACAAATAATACTCGAAGGTATTGAGGAAATTACAAAAGCACTTCTGGCACAAAATACCATTTTCGGATGACAACTCAAGTAGAGGAAATCTCCAACGAATACCTCAATTCGCAATCAAAACAATTTTGGGAGTTAGAAGAGCTCCCCCCATATCAATCACAACCCCTGAAAATCGGTATTATGAGAGTTTTTATAAAACCACAACTACTCGATCAGATGATGGCCAGTACGTCGTACGACTACCAGTGAGGCCAGAATTTCCCCGCACACTCGCCTTAGGTCATTCCCGCACAACTGCTATTCAACAGTTTTTAAGTATGGAATAAAACATATTTAAAAAAGGCGAGCTGAAACCGGAATATGATAAGGTCGTAGGAAAATACCTCCGTTTAAACCATATGGAGAAGTCAGTGCTGGTGAAAAAATCATACAAAGTAAATACTACTCCTTTTATTTGCCACATCATGCAGTTGTAAAACCAGACAAAAGAACCACAAAGGTAAGAGTTGTCTTCAATGCGTCAAAATCCACTAGTTCAGGAAATTCCCTAAATGATATTTTATTTACGGGACGTATCTTCAAATAAGTATTCAACGACGACGTCAAAAAGATGTATAGACAAGTAGTCGTACATAAAGACGATCAAGATTTTCAACGAATTATTACCAGAAAATACCCCACTAGTCCACTACACGATTTTAAATTAAAAACAGTTACCTTTGGCATCAAATGTGCCCCATACTTAACCATCCGGACACTGCACGAATTGGCAGAAAACACCAAGTCAGTATGCCCTCTGGCAACCCAGGTGTAAAAACGAAAACGTATGTTGACGACTTTGTGTCTGGAAGTCAAAGTCTTCCACTAGCATACAAATCCTTATCACAGGTTATAACAGCCCTCAAAACCGCAGGGTTTCCACTGAAAAAGATTAATGCAAATGATTCAGATATAGTAAAACTTATACCGAAAGAAAACTTGTTGGACACTAATTTCCTTAAATTCGAAAGTACAACAAAGACTCTGGGGATTCAATGAAATGCGATATCTGACCAGTTTTCCTACAAAACGCCAAATTCTATCCTCTGTGGCAAACCTTTTCGAGAAAAGTGGTCCTAGTTCGCGGGCAATATAAACGATATCTCACAGATACAAATCCCACGGTGGGTAAACTATTCCCCCCAACACAAAGTCAAATTACACGGTTTCTGTGACGCCTCTAAGAAGGCATACTGTGCCACTAAATATGTGCGCACACAAACCAATAACGCGACCACAAGCCACTTGTTAGTAGCAAAGGCTAAGGTGGCTCCTCTAAAAACGCTAAGTCTACCTCGACTTGAGCTCTGTGGCGCCCTACTACTCGCAAAATTAGTTTCCATGGTGCAGACCCACTTAAACATGAAGAAATACAGATTGCATCTCTGGTCCGATTCTGAAATAGCTCTAGCCTGGTTGGAAAAACCACCACACGCATAGAAGACGTACATATCTAATCGTACATCACAAATAAAAACTTGACCTAGTGGGGTCAGCCACTTGGCGACACGTAGCCAGTGCTAACAATTCTGCCGATTTAGGTACAAGAGGGTGCAAGCCGCTGCGCTTTGCCACCAACACCCTCTGGGGGAATGGCCCCCGACGGCCCCCATGCGCAATATAAATAATTGCCACAGAAAATCAAAAACTCGACTGCTTTCACGCAACATTGGATGATAGTGACATCCTTGAGCGATTTTCATCCCTCCCTCGCCTGTATGCTAAAGCTCATAGAGCGACTGAAAAATAAAATTAAGGGAATGCACCCAGAATCTCCCCAATGCGATACATTGACGCACCTAGAACTCCAAAATACAAAGGTCGCACTAATCGCATCCACTCAAATGTGCTACTTCAGCCGCGATATCTTATTATTAATGGAATCAAAACCCATTGATAAAAGGAGTTCACTCTTGGTTCTTAACCCATTCTTGGACATGAAAGGTCTGCTTCGGGCGAATGGTAGGCTTGCTAACTCAAGCCTGACGTACAACGAACGCCACTCTCTAATTATAGCAGAGAAATCCCAACTTGCCACTATCACCGAAACGCTGCAACTTCGCTCTGCCTTTCACAGTTACAGGTGTCGACTTTTCTGGGCCTTTTCAGATAGAGGCGTCCATGCCAAGGTCCCCTACTCTAATGAAAGGCTATGTGGCTGTCTTTGTCTGTTTTACGACAAAAGCAGTGCACCTCGAGCTGTGTACGAATCTCACAAAGGAGGCTTTTCTCGCGGCATTCCTCACTTTGTCGCATAGAAAACCTACCACACATTGACGAAAGCGCAAATATCAAAAAACCGCCGATACTACCGACCAAAAACCCGACGTAATAAACCCGCAAGTAAAAAATTCGTTGAAACTAATTCGAAACCTAACGCAATGGTCGATCTAGGTGACGACCCATTCATGCCACATAACGTAAATTTTAATGAAACCTTCCACACAGATTACAATGGATGTGGATCAGCCAATTGTACCAGCGCCAACGGTGAGGTCAACTATAACCGTACCACGCCCTGTGGCAACTCCAGCGCCTCGAATCCCAGTGGCAACCAACACTGCAACCGTACCGTACCTGTGTAGTAGCATGCGACCACTACCAATGTCCTCAGCACCCGTAGCGGAACCTTAGCGCAGCCGATGCCCCCTATGTCGTCGCTCACACCGGCTATAACATTGTAGCACCTTCCGCAGCATACAGCCCATGGACGGCCCCACGGCAAAAGGTTGCACAAGCTCACGGGCACTGCCTGAACTGCTTGGCAACAGTACACACCACCCAGGAGTGTACATCAATTACCCTATGCCAACTGTGCAATAGGCCGCACCATACCATGCTGCAACGCTCCCCAAAACGGCTCGTCGCACGACAGCTCGCCACGAACCGATCGCAGCAGCCCCGTCGCCCCAGTCGGCACCAAAGGCTAATTGCCCAACCATCATTCAGACCAAGTAGAATTGAAGCATCCCCGTGGCGCCGGCAGCATCGTACATCAAACCCCCGCTCCACTGGCCTTATCAGCGTTGTTGCCACGCTGCAGAATCTACAGCGACTGCTAGGCTAATAATCGTCTAGGAGGGCCGGGATGGCAGGTGAGATAGCTTTCCTTTCTCAACACACGGCACTGAACGACCACACGACAACACACCTATCGACATATGAAAACACCACACATGTAGACATTCCAAATGAAAGCACCACACACTACTACACACGAATATATATCACACATGGGGACATCACACCACAACTCTACAGCACCCAACAATCAAAACCGACCGCTCGAGAAGACGAGCTTCTCTTTTCTTTCGTCTATCTCGCACTGAGCGAACGTGTCATGCAGCGTCATTATACCCTGTACAAAGTGCATTAAGTTTGTCACGAAGTTTGTAACACCCAGAAGGAAGAGCCGGAGATCGAACTAAGTCGATTTAGCCATGTCCGTCTGTCTGTCCGTCTGCCTGTATGTATATATACGAACTAGTCCCTCAGTTTTCAAGATACCGTTTTGAAATTTTGCAAACGTCATTTTATCTTCAAGAAGCTGCTCATTTGTCGGAGCTGCCGACATCGGACCACTACAAC
The DNA here is from genome assembly GCA_027475135.1 of Bactrocera correcta. Lineage (NCBI taxonomy): Eukaryota > Metazoa > Arthropoda > Insecta > Diptera > Tephritidae > Bactrocera > Bactrocera correcta. The sequence continues at coordinate 23,846,180 of CM050322.1, forward strand.
ATACAAACTGAACGATCGGAATGAAGTTTTTGTGTGGAAAACTTTCACATTTGACAAGATATTTTCACGAAATTTGGTATAGATTATTTTCTGAGGCAACAATGTAATCATATAATTCCATCATGTCTCATGTCCACAGATTTTGTATTGCGCATACGTGAATAAATGCGCCGGTAACGCTGAGCGTTAAAAAGTTGGCTACAGAAATTGTAACTTTTTGAAAAAATGCTTGATTCGAGCAAATACCCACCCTTGAACAACCATTTAAGACGAACTCGCACCACACCATATAATCTACCAATCAGAAGCTGCCAACGGAAAATCGTATGACTAAATTGTTTAGACGTAAGATCGCCACGGGTTTGTAAAAAACTTCTATAAATAAAGCATCCGCACATCTACTCTATTTTTTTGTTTGCCAGAAGTTGTTGAAATTACTGCTAAAAATTCTTCATGCCCATATATTTGGAGTGGAGTAAACCTAAATAAGTACGGCGGCAACGCTAAGAATTGAAAATTTCGATTGTGGCAGCGCATTAAGAAGTAAAATATTTTAGTTTTTTAAGAAGTAAAGTTGATTGCAGAAGTTGTGTCAAGCGACTTTATAAATCTAAAATCCAATATAATTTTAGAAAAAAATAGTAAAATGAATTTGGGATGGCAATTTTCAAGTGAATTCAGATTCGTTGCGTTTAATTCATTTGTTAGTTCACATTTTTCTTCTTTGTGATGCCTAAATCAGCTGTGATAATGTCATAGATTTCTAACGCTGATAAGTAAATAGTGCTGAATCAGAGTCGCACAGAAAGTTTTCGCCTAGATTAGATTGAAAGCACTCGGTCGGACGGTTAGGCTAAACCATGAAATGAATATAATAAATAATCCTTCTTCTTCTTCGTAGACAGGTCCTTCTCCACTTGGTCCTTTTAACGGGGTGGAGGATTTCCTCTTCCTCTGCTTCCCCCGGCGAATACTTTCAGAGCTGGAGTTTTTCGTCCATTCGGACATGACCTAGCCAGTGTAGCCGCTGTCTTTTAATTCGCTGAACTATGTCAATGTCGTCATATATCTCATACAGATCGTCGTTCTATCGAATGCGATATTCGCCGTGGCCAACGCGCAAAGGACTATAAATCTTCCGCAGAACTTTTCTCTCGAAAACTCGCAACGTCGGCTCATCAGTTGTTGTCATTGTCCAGGCCTCTGTACCATATAGCGGGACGGAAGTTATGAGTGACTTATAGAGTTTGGTTTTTGCTCGTCGAGAGAGGACTTTGGTTCCCAATTGCCTACTCAGTCCAGGGTAGCACCTGTCGGCAAGAGTTATCCTGCGTTGGATTTCCAGGCTGACATTGTTGGTGGTGTTTATGCTGGTTCCCAAATATATGAAACTATCTACGACTTCAAAGTTATGTCAATAGAGAGGTGAGAGCCAAGTCACTAGTGCGACGACTGTTTGTTTGATGACAGGAGATATTTCGTCTTGCCTCCGTTCGCTGCCAGACCCATTTGTTTTGCTTTCTTGACCAGTCTGGAGGGTGTTGAGGCCGATGATATCAATATCATCAGCATACGTCAGCAGCTGTACACTCTTATAAAAGATTAAACCTGATTAAGTTCTGCAGCTCGTATTATTTTCTCCAGCAGCAGATTGAAGAAGTCGCACGATAGGGAGTTGCCTAGCCTGAAATATCATTTGGCATCGAACGGCTCGGAGAGGTCCTTTCCGATCCTGACAGGGCTTTTGGTGCTTCTCAACGTCAGTTTACACAGCCGTATTAGGTTTGCAGGGATACCAAATTCAGACATCGCGGCATAAAGGCAGCTTCTTTTAGTGCTGTCGAAAGCAGCGTTGAAATCGATGAAGAGGTAGTGTGTGTCGATTCTCCTTTCACGGGTCTTTTCCAAGATTTGGCCCATGGTGAATATCTGGTCGGTTGTCCATTTGTCATTTGTCCATTTGTTGAGGAGACTTATCCCACGGTAGTTGGCGCAGATTGTGGGGTCTCCTTTTTTAAGGATTGGGCATAGCACACATAAATTCCAATCGTTGGGAATGCTTTCGTCGGACCATATTTTACAAATAAGCTAATGCATGATTATCAGTTCTTCGCCGCAGTGTTTGAATAGCTCGGCCGGCAATCCATCGGCTCCCGCCGCTTTGTTGTTCTTCAGGCGGGTAATTGCTATTCGAACTTCTTCATGGTCAGGTAATGGAACGTCTGCTCCATCGTCATCGAATGGTGAATCGGGTTCGCCATTCAGCAGGCCGGAGAGGTTTCTCTCCATAATTTAAGTATGCTATGGGCATCGGGAACCTCCATCACCAGTGGAGGTTCTACAAGAGGATGCTCCGGTCTTGAAACCTTTTGTAGCCGCCGCAATTCTTCGTAGAATTTTCGAGCATTGCCCCTGTCGGCCAGCTTATCAAGCTCTTCATACTCACGCATTTCGGCTTCTTTCTTTTCCTTCAACTCTCGTTGCGACATGACACTCCTCGTCGTACCAGCTGTTCTTTTGCACTTTCCGAAAACCAATTGTTTCGGTTGCAGCTGTAGATAAGGTGGTTGAAATGCCGTCCCACAGTTCCCTTATACCGAGTTGTTGAATAGTGCTCTCAGAGAGCAGGAGTGCATGCCGAGTAGAAAATCGTTCGGCTATCTGTTGTGATTGCAGCTTCTCGGCGTCGAACCTTCCATGTGTTTGTTGGCATGAGTTAATCACATCTGATTCACTTTATTAGGTTCTCTGCACCGTCAGGACAAGTTCTTTTATTAATACAAAACTAAGACTATATACATTTTGATAATTTAGTGCTATTTATGCTACTTTATGGTACTAGTTTCTATTTGCTGTCTGCTATATTATTCGAAGATAGATACACTATCTACAGTCGATTGTTTGTCGTTACAAACAGTCCCGAGAGAATAGCGTGTAGGAGATAACACTCGTTATGTGTGATACCATTTCTATTTCACACCATATATTGGAATTGCTTATCACTATTTGTTTATGCGTGGTTCGACATAAGCAAGAGATGTTTTGGTTTTTTGTGAAATGAAACGTTCCTTAATTCTTCCCTGTATTAAGGTGAAATGTCAAGTCATCTGGGCTTGGAGTCGACGAAGTTCGATCTCGTATGTTTGGCGGAATAATCGTTCCTTTTTATCTTCTAAATGTACTCGATAGCATTCGCATAATTTTACAGCAGCATAGATTAATAAAGCTTAAGTTATTACAATAAGTATTAGGTACAATATGAATTTTTCTGGTTGTTCTTCAATAGGAATCATGTATTTATACATTTTTTGAATATTTGAAAATGTATAATCTAAATTGGAGGTTAATATTTTTAGAACTTCTAATTTTTCATCTTGGTGGGCAGGAATCACATCATTAATTTCCTGATCGTGATTGAAATATACCTTATTATCTAAATTAGTACTGTGATTAAATTGTAACAGGTTTGGACCGTTAACACGTTGTCCGTTCCACAGATGTTCTCCATCAATAATTATATTTCCGTGATCTAACACAATAAGTGGTCTATTATTTTCTTGAATAACATTACATTTTGCCTTATTGTTTTCAAGCAATGGGATGGTACAGTTTTCGCGAGACTCCTGTTTACAAATATTTAATCGGAGATAATTTTTACATTTGGAAGTTCTTTTGAAATTTGCTTCACATTTGCAACTTGAGAGTCCAATCGGACTTTAGCGTGTTTGTATGCTAGAGGTATTAAGTTATATAATATACAGCGGTTATTTATTACGGGATATTTGTATATTATAATTATAGCATCTTTGTACATGCATTCATGAATATCAGAATATTCTAAAATATTAATTATGGGTATGTTAAAATCTTCTATGGAGGCAATTTCTTGAATGTCTTTGAGGTTTAGAGTACCAGAATAAAAGTTTCCTGTTTCAGCAAAATTAATGGTATTCGTGATTGTTTCTAATTTCTTGCAAACTTATGTAATAATTAATTCTTCAGTAATTGACCTTGGGCCTAGTGTTTCTAGTATTTTTTCAAATTGACTGTTAATCTTCCGTCGTTGATTATTGTTTTCTATCAACAGATTGAGTCCTGTCTTGATCTCTATAGGGTCGTCATGGTCAGGAGTACCGGTGACAAACTTGAGAATAGAACCTAAAAAGTTTAATGAGCATTTGAGTCTACGATTAGAAGGTATAAGCTGTGTCTTAAGTGCCTCTATTTTATTAATAAGAATTATTTCTTCTTTTTTTCTGCAACGTATTTGTATTTCATGATTTTCTCGCATGGACCTAGGATAATTGACAAGTTTGCTACGTGGTACAGATGAGACGTATTTTCAAATAGGTAGACAGGATCAGTCTCTGTTAAAACATACTTCTTGAATTTAAGATCTGTGGTTAGATCAGAATGGGATACAACAAATAATAAAAATAAATTAATTAATACCGTCTCGGATCGCACTGTGTGGCTTGTTTGCGGATGTTGTCTTTATGAATAATTTTCCCTCTCGTTGTAAGGATCGTGTCCCCGCGATCTTCCTTAACTTTGTGCTGATTATATCGTTTAGCAATTTTATTCCTATGATCTGTTTTGGAATGTATGATATCTCCTGGTTTATACGTGATGTTTCTTCGTCCTTTGTTGTGGTATAGCAATAGCTTCTCCTGATTGCTCTGAAGGATTTCTTTAATCTCGGGATACTTTTCGCGATTAAAGAAAACTACTTCAGGTTTGAGTCCTGTAGACGAATGAATTGTAGAATTATTTTCTCGGATGGCGTTAAAAAGTTCTTCACCTGGAGTCGTATTATTTTCACTAGCTAAACTCGTACTGATTTCAATCAACGTACTGTGCAACTGTTCTACTTGAGCGTTAGTTGTCGAGTGATTTAATGGTGTGGCAGTATGTTGTGTATGCAGTCGAGTATAAACGACCTTTGCCATGTTGCTGATAAATACATTTTCGTTATCAGTCATTAGATGTTTTGCATTTGGATACACTTGTGTAAGTATTTCTTCAATATGTTCGTGACAGTTTACTTTAGTATGAATTTTTCGGAGATAGCAATACTTCGAATATTTGTCGTTAGAGCTTATATACGTACAACTATTCATGTGAAATATGTCCATCTGTATATTTTCCCCATTTTGTATTGGTGTTGGTGTTTTTCCAATAGGTTGTATGTTTGGTTGTCGTTCGTATTTATTTGTCAAACAAATTTGACAGTCTATCGCTTCTTTCTTGCACATTTCTCTGATGTTAGGCCAAAAGTAGTTAATCAATATTTCTTGCACATTGTTTTTATAATTTCGGTGTGCACGTCTGTGTGTTTTTCTGCTAATTCTAATTGTTCGTTTTGGTTAGTAATGTCAATTAGCAAGTTTGGTGCTATCACAAAGGTACATTTGGAAAAGTGGGAAAGAATATCATCCTTAAAGTGGAATATTAACTCTTCATCTATTTTTAGTGCGTTAGTTACATTGGGCTTAGCTACTTGTTGTAGTTTTGTTAAAAAATCTTGCTTATTTTTGTAATAAAATGTGTGACGCGTCCTACCTGGAAAAGTGATTTTGGAGTCAATTGCCTCTTTTGTGGGATCTAAAATAGGTATTATTTGACTTTTGAATGAGTTCAAAGGTTGTTTCACCCTCTTTATTTGGTCAGTTGGAGAGCTCTGTGCTGAATGTTGAAAACAATCTGTTGTATTGTTGATTTGTTGACGGGAGAGTGCGTCAGCTACTACATTTTGGTGACCAGGTTTGTAGACAAGTTTGGGACTAAATTCCTCAATAAAATTCTTCCACCTTTTTAATTTGGTATTCGGGTTTTTTTCCGAAATAGAATGAATGAGTGATTGGTGGTCAGTATAAATGGTTAAATCAATAATGCCGTATAAAAAATTGCGGAGCTTCTGTAGCGCCCACACGATTGCAAGAAGTTCTTTTTCATTTGTGCTATAATTTGTTTCAGTGTCGGTTAACGTTCGAGAAATAAAAGCAATAGTTTGGCGAAATTGGGAAACAACTGATCCAATTGCTTGGTTACTGGCATCGGTAGTTAGTTCAAATGGTTTGGTAAAGTCAGTCTGATAAAGTTCTACCTGTTCTTGCAGAGCATCTTTTATTTTTTCTATGGCAGTAATTGCCGCTTCCTCGAGCTTTGCTTCTACTCGCGCACTTTGATTTTTTGAAATCATTCCTGAGTCACCTCGTAGGTGTATAGTTAGTGGTTTTGTGATTTGTGCGAAGTTTTTTACAAATTTCCTATAGTAGCTAGCCAAACCTAAAAATGATCTGAGTTATTTTAAGGTTTTTGGCATTGAATCTTTCTTGGATCAACCGTTACTCTGTTATGATTAATAATGTGGCCAAGGTACTCAACAGAGTCCTGGAAAAATGCGACTTTTCATCCGAAATTTTCATATTAGCTTCATCTAGAGCATTTACTATAGTTCGAATATGTTCTATGTGTTCTTCAGTCGTGGAGGGAAATCTTTAAACATCGTCTATGTAAACGTAAGCAAATACCGATATATTGCCGCAAAATGTCGTCTATGCATCGTTAAAAGATTGAGGGTGCGTTCTTAAGTCCAAACGGTATGCGCGTTAAGTGTTTGGTAGCCGACCACCATTCTCCGTTTAGGTCTATCATTTCCGTCTAATCCTTTCTTTGGAACAGTCTAAATAGAAGAATTGTGCGGACTTTTACTCGGCTTAATTATTCCATTTTCTAAAAGCCTATACATATATTTCTTTATTGACGAAGTCATGGTCTGCCACGGGGTAAGGGAATTGCTTTGTCCAAATAGGATCTTCTGTTTGCGTCCTAATTGTAGCTTGGATAGTAGTTGTGAAGGGTACGGTGTCACTAATTTTTTCATTTGCTTTCAAAATTTCCTTAATTTCCTCCTCATACTTGGCATTATCTACAGTATAATTAATGAAAGGTGTTTAAATGAGTTAAGCATCCCCCCCACTCTACCCAGAAAAACTGGCACACACTAATAAAGCTCTGCTCAATACTATCATAGTCGATTACACCACACTCCAACACAACACTACATCAACCCACTCAGCATAAAGGATGGTCCCCTGAGCAGATTCAACACATTCGTTTACGCTATTCATTCGAGGCACACAAGCCGCACATCTACATTCGCACGTTAACATTCGTCACATACACTTCGCTCATCAATTTTCGTTTTTTCGACATCCTACCCGCGCACTGCAATTAACTCCCACTAATACACATTAAATCGGATCAATCCTGCATGCGGCGTTCAACAATTTATTCAACCGGGATCCTGCATATCGCCTAATTTCCATCTGGATACGCATCGTTTATTCGATCGTATCTTGGCCTGTATGTAGCGAATGCCTTCATTTACATATTTATCATACATTTTTATTGTTAAGTGATAAGTGTCAAAATTAATCTTTTAATTAAATTAAATTGCATCGAAAAATTATAAAGTATTTTTCTTGCCCGCCGTCTAAACATGGTCCTTCGAGCCTTAACGAAAGGCACCTATAATAGACAAATTAAAAACAATAACAATTAACATAATAACAATAATAAATAAATTTGGTGGCAATCGAAGTGCGAAAGTGCTGTGGAGAAAAACAAAATACAAAGTGCAGTGACTCAAACAGAACAAAAAAATAAATAAAATAAAATAAACAAAAAAAAGGAACAAAAGAAAGTGGAGTGGAGTGCTCTTAAAATATATAAAAGGTGAACTGACAAGCACAAAAACAAGTTACAAAAAAAATTAAAATATTAATAACAGTTTCAACATAAAAAGACCCAAAAGCAACAGACAGAATATTAGGCGCGAAACCTAAAAACGAAACATAAATCGGGCGCGAAAGCTAAAAATTCAATAAAACAATAAAATTCAACAAAAATACACAAAAACAAACAATCGGGCGCGAACAATTATAACAAATATACAAATACCAGCCAAAGTATCCAGAGTTCTGCATTACCCCACTCTCATCGCCCGCAACACAGCAGCACAAAGTGGTAGTCAGCTGGAGCACAGGACAGGAAACAAAGCAAGAAGAGACGATAGGGCAACATATGTGCATACATACACCCTACAAAACATACCATACCCAGTACAAAGTGAGCGTATTATTTTCATCTTAACTTAATAATATGCAAATATGTAGGACTCATGTTACAGTTTTATCTGATATAAAACTTGTAATAAAAATACGCTTTAACGGCTTGATACAAAAAAAAGTCCAAATGCGGTAAAAGCCTCAATACGGCTTAGCATAATATAAATACATATGATATATACATATGTATATACCATATGCATATGTATACATAAGTGTAAACATCATAACATATAAGTATTAAATTGAATGCCTTTATATGCTTATGTTTCTGTATTCCAAACACAATAAACCCTCCAACAAAATAAATATTAAATACCTCTTATACTTAGCCAAGTAATAAGCAGGATTGCTTAAAATTTGTAAAGGAAGGCAAACATTAAAATGGTTGTCCGAGTCGATATTAGGACCTCAGAGCGCACACACATTTAAACACTGGCGACGTGTCTTCCGTCCATCACAACATGATCGATCTGGTTGGTGGTTTTTCAATCCGGAGACAGCCAGGTAGCTTGATGTATTTTCGTGTGCGGGAATCTAGTACAACAGATAACCATATTTCGGACCCCGGCGAAGTCGATTAACCTCAACCCATTTGGGGATGTTTCCTCGTGGAGGCTGAATTTACCGACTATGGTGCCAAAGATATCTTCTTTGCCCACCTTGGCGTTAAAGTCGCCAAGCACGATTTTAACATCGTGGCGGGGACAGCTCTCATAAGTGCACTCCAAGCGCTCATAAAAGTCATCTTTGGTCACATCGACCTTCTCTTCCGCCGAGGCGTAGGCGCAAATCAGCGATATGTTGAAGATCCTCACTTTGATGCGGATTGTGGCTAAATGTTCATTCACCGGAGCGAATGATAGCATTCGGCGACGGAGTCTCTCTCCCACCATGAATCCCACACCAAACTTGCGCTCCTTTATATGGCCACTGTAGTAAATACCACAAGGACCTACTCGTCTCTGTCTTTGTCTCGTCAATCGCATTTCATGAACGGCGTTGATGCCAGCCTTTATTTTCACGAGGATCAACCAGCTGGACAGCGGCACCTTCCCAATTAAGGGACCGGACATTCCAGGTGCATGCCCTCAATTCGTATTCCTTATTTCGTTTTGCATGGTCGTCATAAAAAGGGGGGTCTCTCATCCGAGACTGGTTATAACTATTCACTGGAGGTGTTTTTTCCGTGGCGGATCCCAAACCCATCGAACAACCCTATGTAGGAGATATTTCGCTTTCTCACTTTAGCCCGTCTTTAAACGGATGCTGTTATGCTACCCAGAGGATACTTGGTCAAAGACCGGAAGCCGTGAGCTGCTTGAGTCATATGTAAAAGAATCGTTTCTGGCCACTCCCAAGTGAATGGCTATCAAAGAACTTTCCTCACTTCCGTGAACTTCTACACATGACTCCATCGTCCGTAAAGTAAATAAAGAATCCTATTGTACAAAAATCATAATCTCGAAGGGACGTTATTTTTGAAGTGGCAATTTTAAATTCGTTTGAGCTCAGGCAATTATCATTTTATAATTAAGTTGTCCTTTCAATGAGTTCATTCTTTCTCAAAACGCTTGTTAATTTTTAAAAAGGGTACTTCATTTTATTTCACAATCCATACTTAAGTTGTGCCCAAATAAAATCTAAGTTAAGCATTATTGCAGAATGAGTAGTCGTTTGCGTTTCACAGTCAAAGCTTAGTTTCTATAAAATTTTATTATGATACTAATGTGCTCAAAAAATAAAGTGACATTGTCTTTATTTTTAAAATTCTTTACTTATTCTTCCAAATCAATTTCATCCCCATCAAAGTAATCCCCTCCCGATGCGATGCACTTATGCCAACGGATTTTCCAATCTTCGAAACACTGGTTGTAGTCACTTTCCGGGATGGCCTTCAGTTCCGTCTTCGCTGCGGCTTGAATCTCCTCTATCGTATAAAAACGGTGTCCTCAGAGCGGTCTTTTGAGCTTGGTGAATAGTCAGACGTCGCACGGCACGGCAGATTAGGTGAATACGGTGGTTGCGGAACGATATGGGTTGAGTTTTTGGCGAAATGTTCACGAATTACGAGGGCAGTAGGAGATGGTGCATTATCGTGGTGTAAAAATCAAGAATAGTCTTTCTATAATTCCGGCATTTTTAGGCGGATTGCGTTACGCAAACGACGCACAACGTTCAAATAATATTCCTTGTTGACTGTTTGACCGGTTGGAAGGAATTCATAATGCACAACACCACGATAATCGAAGAAAACAGTCAACATGACCTTGATTTGTGAACGACTTTGGCGCGATTTTTTTGGTCTCGGCTATCTTTTGGCACGATATTCGTTCGATTGATCGGTTGTTTCGGGATCGTAAGCATAGATCAATGTCTCATCGCCAGTTATAATGCATTTCATGACACCCTGGTAGTCGAAAAGCATCGTTTCACACCCTTTAACGTGACGCTTTTTTTTCCAAAAAATTCAATGTTTTCGGTACCAGTCGAGATTTGTCGCGCTTGAGGTCCAAGACATCCTTCAAAATGGCATTGGCTGAGCCTTTCGATATGCCAACTTCATCAGCAAGGTGTCTAATTGTTAATTGACGGTTTTTCAACACCAAATCTTTGATTTGTTGAACGTGAGCTTCGTCGGTTGAGGTTGATGGTCGCCCTGGACACTCTTCTTCTTCGACACGTCCGGTTTGGAACTGACTATACTACTTGTAAACATTTTTTTAGACATAACCTCATCACCAAAGGCTTTCTGCACCATCCTCAACGTATGTAAATAAAATTTAATGCAAATTCTTTGCTCAACAAATTTCGACATCGCAAAAAACGAAAAACTCACTTTTAGCAGCTCGAAATACGACACATATCTCAAACACTAATGAATATTTTGACATGAAATTTGACATAAATGTGACTGAGGATACTACCAACCTAAAAAAAAAATAATTCTCCAAATCCTTCGACGCGCGCAGTCTAAATTTAAATGTTTTATATATGTCATCCATAAAAATATGTTTGAACTATTTGAATTATGACAGACAATACATAAATTTGGGAAGAAAGTTATATCGAAAATGCACGAAAACAACAAAAGAACCCCGAATTTCCAAGCTAGCAAGTCGGAGCACCTATTGGAACTGATGGAAAAGTATAAAGCTGCCAGCAAGTTCAAGCTGACAGACACTTTCTCGAACGCTAAGGAAGATGTCCCTGAAAACTCAAAACAATTCAAAACAAAGATCAGCTGTTACTTAAGCACTGCTTAAGTCTCCCATTTTCAGTACTTAAGCATAACTTAAGTATGAACTGTAAAACATTATTTTCCTGTTTCATATTGAACCGGCTGGCTAAATGAGCTTCTGAGCCCCCCTATTAATATACCAGCTACACCCCACGCATACACACCACATCTTCACCCCACACTACACACACCATACTCAACACATCGGCATCATGCACGCCGCATCATCATCTACACCATACTTTCACACCACACACGAGGGCACCAAAACACAACTAATAAAAGGGACTGGCGGACGGCGACCGACCTCTTTTGTTCTCTATCCGTGCGCGTACACGTTTCAACGCCGCGATCGCCGATCAAGACATATTTTTGCTTCCAAACCAGTTCTACGAATTCGTCAGAAAGGTGAGTGCCGGTAATATTTTGCAAACTTTATATATAGTCCTTCGAGCCGTACCGGACGGTGATGACACAAATTAACAAAAAAACAAAATTATAATAATAATAAAAATAATCAGTCATGGTGACGATCCGACACGGTAATAACATCAAAACAAAAAAAAAAGGAAAAACATTCTGTTAACACAAAACGGCAGCGGCTAAGTGAAAAAAACAAAAACAAAACGGAAGAATTGTGAAAGCGATGACTAGGGGAAAAACAGGAAAATTGTGAAAGCTGTAAGAAAAATCATGGAAAACCGGCGGTGACTAAATGAAAAAGAAACGGAAAAATTGTGAAAACTGTAAAAAAAATTTTGTAGAAACGGTGGTGACAACTAAAAAAGCCGTTGGTGACAAAAGCTGAAAGAAAACAAAAACAAGTTACAAGTTACAAGACAAAAAAATATATATAATTGAGAAAAAGGAAAAAAACAACCTGTGGTGGGAAAAAAAATTTGAGAGAAAACGGTGGTGACAAAGTGTGAAAAAGAAAGAAAATTAACAAAAGTGTGAAAAAGGTGAACAGAAGTGCGGTGATAAACATTAAATACAGATATAATACTTATTCACATGTATATATGGTTAAACAAAAAAAAAAAACCAAAGGGAAAACGTGAGGTGAAAAATTATGGTGCGCAGACTGAAAAAGTGGAGACAACAAATAAATTTCACATTGTTGTGAAAACAAAACCCAAAACGAGACAAAAGAGGAACAAGGAAACACAACAACTACGCCAGCACCAGCCAGGAACAACAGGCACAAGCACGGGCACATACACTCACACAAATATTATGCCCAAGAGCCCCTGGCTTGAATCAAAGTGAGTGGTATCGTTTCCTATCAATATTTATATCTTTTATACATATAAGTATGTTTGGAAATCAAAAAGAAAAACATTTTTTAATCGCGGTTCCGACCAAAATTCCGGTCAAAAAAGATCAGAAAACCGTTACGAAACTGTTTTCGGTATTCGGTTTATTTTCAAATAAAAACCGAAAAACCGCAAACAAAGCAGTTTGGTACTGTATATAGCGGATTATTGATTGCCGGTAAATGCTTACTGTTGTGTTATAACACAAAAACTATCATAAAAAGCAAAAAAGAAAAAAAAATTTTTTTCAAGTATTTACTTGCAGTAATTTCCAGCAAAACCCCTTATACATATTTAATCAAGTACTAGCTGACCCCGCAGCCGTTTTTCTGCGTGAAATTCTGTGTTTTGAAATGAAAAGAAGGTTAAATTTATCATTTCTTTTTTTTTTTTAACAACGTTTTTTGGTTTCTGTTTCGGTGCGTAAATGATAGTTTTCCAACTCGTGAGCACGCCACGTATTTTTGGCCGTGTGAAAAACATAGCATTTCCAGATTTATGCCATACACCTCTAGCGACTATCCTTGTGTCCTGTTGATTGTAATCGCAAATGCAATTTTCCCTAGAAACTGAATATGTTTGAACTACAATGGCAAATCACAATCAGTCGGATTCCATTACACAGTTTCGGCGCTTGCAGATTGCGAAACATAATAACGACAGATCCAACTTTGAGACGTAAATAATGCGGGGGCATACCAAGCCTTTCCAAAGAGTTTAGAAATTCCATTGGATATTTCACGGCGTCGCCTTCATTGTCAAGACGATCGATCGATTTGTCTGAGCTCAAGTCTCCCGGAATTTGACTTTGAATCTTCCAGTTTAAGTCAACAAAATTGGCATTTTTTGTAGCTAACATTGAGCGTGCACTTCAAGAATCGTAGTTACGATAATTTGGCCAATGCCCGAACACTCGTGAGGAGTTCATCTTTCGTGAATTGATAACCGGCGAATGGAATTAATATCGAACCACCGGAATTTACCCATTTCCAATTTTTTGTACAGTATTCCCTGGGTTGAAATACACTCTTTGGACATTCTCCAAATTAATTTCGAGACGCACAACAGTCGGAAAACGTTCACGAATTGCAAAAGTAAGTAAACATAGCGCTTTATTGCAGTTCACGTATTGACCGTATCGTTCAAGACCAATAACCGCCATATGGCTTCCTTTGATGACGTACTTACAAAGGTATTTTATCGGTTACACCAAACTGCAATACTCAACATTGATATAACTTTTGAATGTGAATTAGACAACAGTGGTGAATATGGTACGATCCATGTGAAATGATTTCATCAATGTGATCTGGTGTAACCACCATCCACATCTAGCATCTAACAGCACCATATACACGTTGCTTCAAGATAAAGTCCACCGAAGCTGTTGCTTGACTGCACGTACGTACTGCACGTACTATGTCACCGCATCCTGGGAGTACTCGTTCATGTGCATTGGTGTGACGCCGACCGATATTTGCGCGACCACTTCGTGGCATCGTAACAAATTTCAATCTGAAATTAATCACTTTGTGTGCGACACACATAACGTTTTCACTGAATAATTTTCAAAGTTTTTTGAAGCAAACGACAAATTTGAACGACTCAAATAATTGGAAAACAAAACAAAAAAATTAAAAAAAAAATTTGTATGGAAAAAAATAACTTTTTGGAATTGTCCAATTTTCCGACTTTTCCTCACGAAAGGCATACGGTTTTTATATTTCCAAATTTCCCCAATCCACACAGAATATTCTCTGAAAATTTCATCAAGGTTGGTCCAGTCGTTCCCTTAGCGTTACTAACAAACAATTATTCATTTGTTTGTATGGAAAATAGAAAAGGGCTGTTCTTAGGGGTTCCCGGCAATTATTCGAATTTTTCTTTCCGTAAAAACCATCCTTGAGACTCACCTCACATTTTAAAAAAAGAATTGGCAAAATTGGTCCAGGCGTTTTTGAGTTATGCGCTTACCAACACATTTTGCGATTCATTTTTATATATAAGATAAGCAGGAATGCTTAAAATAAGCTACGGCAATCACAAGAAAACAAAAACAATCAAAAGCATATGCGCAAATAAAAATTGTATACCATCCATATATACATATATGTATATATACCACTATAACATACAAAGAGCATAACTTGCTCTTTCGCTAGTTCAATCATAGTCAAATCAACATATTTCAAATAGACATATGCATTCATATATCTAAGATTAAAACATTATTAAATTCTCTTTTCGCGGCTTCTTATCTCTGTGAACATATGTATATACATACACTTGTACATATATGAGGCGCAATTATAAAAATATATATAGTACTAGAGGACCCGCCTACGTTTTACTGTGGTTGATACATAGGTAGTACTACTAATAACATCTATATGATTTCTATAAGTTAGATCATAAGTATTAGTTAAGGAATAATCGCATTTTTGATGAAGCAACAAAAATGATTCAAAAAGCATTTCGTGCGTTAAGAAAGAATTGGTTTTTGGAGTAAAAATACGGTAAATGTTCAGCAGAGCGGCTTTTCCGAAAACGTACACCAATTTTCACGGGAAATGTCTTAAAATACTCGTTTTTAGTTCTACTTTACGAATATGTTAGGCGCGTGTTTTTAAAAACAATATTTTCTTTGTTTTAATAGAAAAACATCGTATTTCCCGAAATCAAAAATTCACTTTTGCACTTTACACGTCTTTAGATGTTAAAATTATACTTTATATAAGTTATGTACGCGTAATTATTGATGTAGTTTAGTTAATCAATAAGAAAAATTGGTTTTTTTGTTATTTTTATAAAAATATGAAAAACTTTACTATCACTTCACTTCAACGAAAATGGCAAGGTTATGTTCGAAATTATGGCACAGCTTTTATAAATTAGAATGGCCACTCATGCACTGATCGTTTTCGAATTATCGATACTCTCAATATTCGAGACTGATCGAGAATTGGCAAAAATGAAAAATACATAATAGGAAAATTTTAATTCATTATTATTGCAGAAAAATATTCGAGACTGATAGAGAATTGGCAAAAATGAGAATTACATAATACGAAAATTTATAATTCATTTTTATTGCAGAAAGAAGAAGAATTTGAATACAGAAGAGTTTTGAACACCGGGGTTTTGGACCGACCAGGGATATTATTTTTCGAGCGCTCGAAAGTCTTCTGTATCCAAATTCTTCTTCTTTCTGCAATAAAAATGAATTATAAATTTTCCTGTTATGTATTTTTCATTTTTGCCAATTCTCGATCAGTCTCGTCCATTGAGAATATCGATATTTTAATTTATTTTTATTTTTCCATTTACTATTATTTTTCTATTATGTATTTATCATTTTTACCAATTTTCTTTTAGACTCGAATATTGAGAATATCGATATTTCGGTTTCTTTTTATTTTTCCAATTAATAATATTTTTCTTTTATATATCTCTCATTTTTATCAATTCTTGTTTAGCCTCGAATATCGAGAGTATCGATATTTCGAACCCTATCACTGTTTGTATCACTAGTTCTCAATTGAATTTCGAACAGTGATGCCATTTATGGCGTAAATATTGTGCAAAATCGTAATATTTTTTACTGTTTTTATTGCAAAAAAAAAAGTAAAATTAGATAATGCGCCATAGATATTCGTGAATCGGAATTAAAAACGAATTTTTTAAGACATTTCCCGTGAAAATTGGTGCACGTTTACGGAAAAGCCGCTCTGCTGAACATTTACCAAAAATACTATTGAATTTGGGCTGTGCATCAGTGAAATCAATCGAATCCAATCGATTGTCAGCCTGGTGGTCTGCATATTAAGAAACGGTTCTCAAGCGTGGAAAGACAAAAAAATCGGCTGGCAAGGTTATGGCATCAGTCTTTTGGGATGCCCGTGGTATATTATTCATCGAATGATAAATGAGCCTGTTTTAATTCATTTTATTGTGTATTTGATTGCAGTTCTATCTACCATTCCCAATATTTAGCAATTTTATTATTTTTCAGGAAAGGTCAGTTTGAAATTGTACGCACATGTATATGTATTCATCGTTCCCGTTTAAATATTGTATTGCAATGCTTCGAAAAGATTTCTGTATATCTCAAATTTTTTATCAACACTTCAGTTATGCCGCTATTTTTTTATGCCAGTCCTTTTGCAATTTGAAATTGCCTGTCAAGATACCCCCTCCAATAGTTAGCAGGTATAAAAAAAATATTATAGCTACCCATAGATGTATTGAATCACCCAATTTATTACTTAAGAACGAACTCTGTCCTTAATACAAAAACTTGATCCACAGATGTCGCCTTTTACTTTGGGATCGTTATGTTTAACACGTTGGCTGCCAATATATCACCGGTGATCACAACAAAAAACTACCTCCAGGTGCCAGTGTATCACCGGTGATCACAACAAAAAACTAATCCCAGTTGCCAAGCAAAAAATACATATTGTGCTTTGAGTTACAACGGGATTTTTTTACCATGAATAAAAGTCATGCTCCCGACGCGTTTGAGAATGTTTTTTTGCTGTGATCACCGGTGAACACTTGCTGTTTTTTTTTACTGATATTTATTTTTGGCAATGTGTATCACCGGTGATCACATTGCTTAATGGAAATCAGTGTAAAGATAGAGTTCATAGCAAACAGTTCAAGTATTCAGTGAGAAAGTGAAGTAAAGTTGTGAAGTTATGAATTCCGAGGAAATACGGGAGGTGTTGGAATCAGCAGAAGATTTCAGTAATAGTGGACAAAATTTTGGTCCAGATGAAGAATCGTACATCCCAGATTCCAGCAGTGATACATCGAGTGATGACAGTTTCCTAGAAGACCAAGATGTGAGTTTGAGTAATATCGTAGATGAACATCAGACGGGAACTACGACAGAATGGGATTCGCCTGCCACCGGAGCGACTTTGAAAAATTTTGAGGGATGCATAAGTCTACCCTATGCTTCGCAACATGATGCCGGCTCGCCATTTGAGTATTATAGAAAGTTTTTGACCGATGATATCTTGGATATTATTGTTGAAGAGACAAATAGAAATGCTAATTTACAAATATGTGGGATTAGTACTCGCAGCAGCAGCAGGATGAATAAGTGGAAGGATACAAATCGTAAGGAGATCATGGAGTTTCTTGCCATAGTTATGTATATGGGTATGGTAAAATACCCTTCAATGGAGGACTATTGGAAAGCAACTACTTTGTTCAAAAATCCATTCGTCCCACACGTTATGGCTCGCAACCGGTTCCAGATCTTGATAAAATGTATTCACTTTGCAGATAACGCTCAGTTGTCTGAAACAGTGTCTAAAACTTTTAAAGTTGACAAACTCTTGCAGGAATCAATTGTAACCTTTAAACGAAATAGACCAGCTGGAAAAAACCTTGTTATTGATGAAAGTATGATACCTTTCCGTGGTTGTTTACGATTTTGGCAATACCTTCCTGGCAAAGCCCATAAGTATGGCATCAAGGTGTTCAAATTGGCAGATACAAAAGGTTACATATATAATTTGAAACTCTATACTGGAAAATCAGATACAACCACGGGGCTTTCTCTCGCAACGAATATTTGCCTTCAACTGATGGAAGGTTATTTTGGAGAGAACCGTACACTTACGGTCGACAATTATTATACTTCCATCGAATTGGGCAATGCTCTCTTAAATAGAAAAACGCATCTACAGGGAACTCTAAGAAAAAACCGGAGAGGCTTGCCTAAATTGCCTAGGTCGCTGAAAAGAGGGGATAATATTACTTTCGAAAGATCTGGAATCGTAGTCGGATATTGGAGGGACAAAAGAGAAGTTCGTTTCTTGTCCACTGTAAACAATGGATCACTTGTACCTTCAGGTAAAAAGAATAGACTCGGCCAAGATGTTTTAAAACCGAATGTAATAATGCAGTACAACAAATGCAAACAAGGTTTGTTGAGAGCTTTAAAAATCTGTTTATTTAAATACGTAAATATTTATTGATTTTTTCCCACTTTAGGATTAGATTTGTCTGATGATATGGCTAGCTACTTTAGTCCCCTCCGTAAAACTATTCGCTGGTTTCATTAAGTTGCTTTTGATATTCTTTTAAATACGGCGGTTGTAAATGCATATATTTTGCATAACGAAAGTAATTCCAATATGAAAATATCTGGGCCCGAATCGCGGCATTCGTAAACGAGTAAAATTGTTCGAAATTTCCAGTTTTCGGATTGCGGCACTCGTTATCGAGTACAGTCGTTCGAAATTTGACGTTCTGTCATTCGATAACGAGTTGTAATTCAAACGAACCTAACGAAATGTCATTCGATTGATAATTTACAATCGTTAATTCAAAAGTTTTCAAACGTCGTGAGTCTACTCAGAAAAAATCAAATAAGATGTAAGTTAACGTTTATGCTATTGACTATTTTATAAATAGAATCATTTTTTTTTAGGACAAATGTTAATAAAATTAACATGAGACAAAAAAATTTAATGGCCGAATACATGCTTCGGCATCAAGATTTGGCCAAAAATATGTTGCCGAATTGTGGTCAGGGCAAAGCTGTTGCCAATAAATTGTGGGACTCCTTGGCGGTCCTGCTTAATGTAGTCGGTCCACCAATGAATGATGCTAAGTCTTGGCGGAAGACGTAGATCTCCATGCATTTCCTCTTTTGATAAGTGTCTTAACAAATTTACTAACACAAATGTTATTTTCTGTATACATATACACTTAGGTATTTGCTGATCAAAAGCACAACGTCAAAAAAAAGTTGTCTTTCAACAAAGCGTCGAAGCAGCGAACTGGTGGTGGTCGGAGAAAAGTACCTAACAACAGCAGAGGAGCAACTGCTTCAGGCTACCGGCATGGACGTTGCGGTAGAAGGCCTGGGAGAAGTAAGAACTTTTGGCAACTCCACCCCTGAAAAAAAGCCTGTCGAAAAGCTTATGGCAGAGCTTTTATACAGTGACGAAGACGACGTTCCACCGAAACCCTCTACTAGTCGCAGCGCTACGAAGAGGAGCAAACAGGATGCTACCGATGAAAAGTTGGCCCTCATTAAAGAAAACATGATCGCGTTTGAAAGCTACCAGCAGAGTATAGGCGCAAAACTAGACAAGCTTATAACTTTGAAGGAGAGGTCGATGAAAATGAAAGAGGAAGCTCACAAAGCTTATATGGAAGTCAAAACAATAGAGCTGCAAATTAACCGAATACAATTAGAAGCCTGAAAAGAAAATAAATAAATATACATACAAATAATAATAAACATACAAACACTTGTTATATTCAAATTGTATTTGCTAGCGCTAACATTATATGGTTTCGAATTTTGTGTCCAATTTTGGTTAAATGAGTTTCGTTTCCCATATCCACTTCTGTGTTAATACTAGCTTCACTTGCATAATGTTTGCAATAAGACGCATCTTTGCAATGTATGCAAATGTTATGCAACGCTGCACATACATTCCCGAATTGTGCCATTTTTTCAGGTTGGTAACGGCTTCTCTTGTCATTGCTGAGAATTTTCCAACGGCCCTTTAGGATACCAATGGTTCTTTCAACCACACAGCGAGCTTTAGAATGAGCCTCATTGAGTAGACCAGGGTTCCTGAATGGTGTTAAACACCACGGCTCCAAGGGATAACCCGAATCTCCTATTGATTTACGAAAAATGTATTTTAAATTTAGGTACATATATGCATAACAGTACAATAAAAAGTTATATTACCTAAAAGCCAAACATTTTTGAAGTTATTTTGGTTAAATTGCTCCTCCAAAAACTTTCGTTGTGCCGAATGCTTCCACACAAAGGAATCGTGTGCGGCTCCACCATACTTTGATTCAATGGCCAAAATGCGGTATTCATGGTCACATATCTGTAATTAAATTAAAGTTTATAAGTATACGTATGTGTATGTGCATACATTTTATATGCAACCTACTATCATTGAGTTGAGGCTATGGTATCCTTTCCTGTTGAAGAACATGTGCTCATTTACTGTTGGTTTTTGCAGCCCAAAGTGCGTGCCATCAATACATCCAATAACTGCATGTATAAACATATATTTAAATATGTTAAGTATGCTTCAGCTTTAAAAGCGCTACATTTTACTCAAAATAAAAGCGCTAATCTTACCTCCAGGAATTTTGCATTTTTCAACAAACGATTTCGTGCATTCCGAAAGATTGTGGGGCACGAATTTAATAAATTGGGGGCACAACTTTGTTTCCATTTCGCTGATTACATTTTTTATTATTTTGCAAATAGTGCTTTGACATATTCCTATCAAAAAGTCATTTCCCACCAAGTGCTGGTAGCCACCACTGGCCAAAAGGGACAAAGTCGCTTCCAGTTGAATCATTGGTGCCACCGCGATTGACAAATGCCCTTCAAATTTGAGTTCAGCCAATACGTAGTTAAATGCACTTTTAGAGAGTCTGAACCGTTTCCTAAAGCTGTAAATATAAACATGTAGGCAATTGAAATTAATTTGTACAAAATTCTAATTCCTTACGCTGCCTCCGGCAATGCCAAGGGATTGCTTTTGTCTCGCATTCGGTTCCTTATGACTTGTTGCACGTTTTCTTCCTCAGATTCCGAAGACGAATATAAAAAAATTATTGGATGCATCACTTTTGAGAAAAACAATAGTATTTCACCTTTATAAAAAAAATATAGTACGGCTTCAACAACTTTCTTTGTTTTGATTTCACAATTTGACACTTCGTAAATGCCATTTGTAGAGAGGCCAGGGCTGTTACAGTGAGCTAATTTAGATTCGCTTCGTTAAGTGGAAGAGATAGCGCTTCAATTTCGCGAACACCTCCTTAAGGCAAGCACATTTTGACGACATCAGTGGAAGTAACAAAGGACGGAAGGCGAAAGAGATAACGCTGCGGAGGCTGCAATTCTGAACTGAAGACTGCAACCTCTTCGTCAGCTGCAAGGAAGAAGAAAAAACTTGTATCCACATACTGCGGACAATGTCCTCGGTCTCCATTCTTATGCCTCAATCATTTTCAGCAAAAACATTGAATTTATA
This sequence comes from Bactrocera correcta, assembly GCA_027475135.1. Classification (NCBI taxonomy): domain Eukaryota; kingdom Metazoa; phylum Arthropoda; class Insecta; order Diptera; family Tephritidae; genus Bactrocera; species Bactrocera correcta. The sequence continues at coordinate 23,867,913 of CM050322.1, forward strand.
TAATTTTTTTTTTGTTTACAGGAATGAATTGCAGTTTCCTATTTATAATTGAGTATTATTTTTTAAGTTGTGTTTTACTATGAAATTAAATATTTTTTCTTTTAAAATTAACTTACGTCTTTCTTAAAACTCCTTTCGTTAAGGCCCCAGCCCCTAAATTCTAGAGGCCTAGGCGTGTATCACCGGGAGTAGTTTTTTGCTGTGATCACCGGTGATACACTGGCACCTGGGGGTAGTTTTTTGTTGTGATCACCGGTGATACATTGGCAGCCAACGTGTTATACTATGTTCAGACCGACACTTAATCACACGATTTCGGCTGTTGAATGGATTATCCCACTAATCCTAAAAATTTATCAAGATTTCGCTATACAAAAATGATAGTTCCAAATCACTTCATTGAAATAATTTGAAACTGATCCACGCTAAATCTCTCCGTGCGACTCTGATTTTACGCCATCTGTTGGTCAAATTTGTTTAATTGAAGCTGATTTTGACACTATAAACTGTCAGAATATAAAGATAACAGGCAAAAAAATAAAACAAACAGTTTTGGTTGGTTTCAAATCACAGCACAAAATAAAATAAATATGGAGACAACGCAAAAAAAAAAAAGAGTTATGCGGAGTGAGGCTGCCGAGGCCTACTTAATAGAGGTATGGCAACAAAAAATACCCGAGCTACGGTCAAACAGAAAAAATAACCATATTTATGAGGAGATGTCGAATATAATGCTTCTGGATGGACATGATTAAAATAAAATTACACAATTTTTCAAACAAATACAGGTAAGTAATATATTATGAGGTAAACATATAAATTAAATATTTTTTTTTTTGATTTTTAGACAAGAAAAGCAGAAAATTGGCCCATCGGGTGGCTCCCCTAGTCAGTGGAAGTACTATGAGGCGGTTCACCAAGCACTCGGCGGATTCAAAAGTTTTTGTCCCGCCGAACTTGTAGAAGATATCACTATGGGTAAGTTTTAAGCGCATTGAAGTAGATTCAAATATTCATAATAAAATAAAAAACTTTTATGGAATGTTTCTTTGAACTTTTATTTGCTTCTTCTATTTTCAGTTGACATGGAAACAATTTATGTTGAGGCCGATGCAGAAGGGGAGTCGCCGCTCTCAAGCCAGCATGGACCTTCAACATCGCGTGGTTGCGCTCGGCCATCGTCAAACGATGCTTTAAAAAAGAAAAAACCAACAATAATGGAGGAAATAAAAGAAGATTTATTAAACGCGGCTAAGGCGATGAAGGAAGCCGATGAAAAGCGTCTTTCGCTCCTACAAGAATACATAAGCGATTCAAAAGAAGTGAAGGACGCTTTCATCGACTTCCTTCGTCGCCAAAAATAGATTTAAAATTTTTTTTTTAAGTTTTAGTTTAAGAAATAAGTTAAATAATGAAATGAAAATGAATTTAAATATGTTAATGAATTTAAAATTTATTTTTTAAGTTTTAGTTTAGTATATAAGGTAACTAATGAAATGAAAATGAATTTAAATATGTAAATGAATTTAAATTTTTTTTTTAAGTTTTAGTTTTAAGATATACAAATAAATGAAGACTGAAAAATGAAATTAAGTATGTGAATGTATTGAAAATATATATGTATAATACATAAAATATATAAATATCTGTTTTTTGTACTGGAATTGAATTATGAGATATGTAAGTATGGATCGGTTGAGATTTAATAATATTTCAAAGTTGAATGTAATAACTCACCGAAATACGAAACGAACGCTTGTCTTATTTCCTCTGTTCTTGGGTTGAAATTTCCACAAATGTTAGAGACGTCTTCTGGCAACTGCCGAGATTCGTTTTCGATTTGTTGTGCTGCAATCCACTTTTCATTAATTTCATCATTTTTTTTCATCGTTTATGACAATTTTCGTGTTGGCCATGTGGTTATCCTAGCCTTTTCCAACCCGCCAAACCTTCCCTTTAAATGACCGAAAGCATTCTCCACCACTCTTCGGCATTTCGAGAGTACACAGTTGAATTTTTTTTTATCCAAAGATTGGTTTACACAAAACGGGTACGGTTTCATCAAATGTTCATCAAATTTGAACGCAGAGTCGCCCAACAAAACGACTGGAACATTAACTGATGATATTTGTCTACTCATGTCTTTAAACTGCCAACTCTTTTTTTAAAGATGAACCCTCAAATATTGAAGAGTCATTACAACGGCCGGGACTACCAACGTTGATGTATATAAAGCGACACCTATAACATTAAAGAAATACATTAGGTGTTTAAAAGAGCTTCATGAAAAAACTTACCTTGCATCTACTAAAGCCAAAAGAACTGTGGAATACCAGCCTTTGTAATTGTAGTAGTCAACAGCATCTTCTGCAGCTGGGCGAACTTCTATATGACAACCATCTAAAACTTAAAAATATATAAAAACCCAAATGTAAAAAATTTAACTTATTACCTATAGCTCCTAACACTTGAGGGAAACCCAATGACTCAAAACCATTTATATACTCGCGCAATTGAATTTCATTCATTGGGAATTTCTTTAAATACAAAGGCAACAAACATCGCCAGACTTCATGACAGAAATCAATTAGAATGGAGCAGACAGTGCTTTTACCAATTCCGAACAGATTTCCAATTGTTCGGTATTCTGCAGAAGAGCCAAGAGCATATAAAGCAATAGCAATGCGTTTCTCTAATGAATTGCTTTCCGGTAGCTAGTGTTTTTCTTCTCCAAGCCTTTCAACATAATACACAATTTAATGAAAGAATTGCGCTTCATTCGGAAGTTGTGTTTAAAAAATGCATCTGAATTCACCTGGCAGTCGACTTCCCAAAATGTTTGGCGACGAGACTGAATTATATGCACATTATAATTAAACGAAGTTATAATACCAATATTTATGTACATATGTATGTACTTGCCTTTATCCAAATAGACCTTGTTGAATTTTTTCCAGATAGCCTACACATTTTTAGTGCTACGTGGTCATAAAACAAACGTTTCATTGCTAAGTGATTAGAATCAAACAATTCACAAATAATTTCCATTGAGCGGAAATAATTTATAAAAAAGAAGACAATTTTTATAACAAGGTATGACATTACAATGTTTTCCTTTAATAAATACTTTGATGTTTATGGCTGAATGTCAAAAACATCTGATTTATAAATCACTAATGGCAGTAAGAACACTTTGGATTATGAAATGCTTAAATGTAATCTAATCTTTGAAATTTTCGGTATGAACATAGTATAAGGTTTGAATATTGGATACTGCGATGGTAGCGCCATCTATCGGTCAAACATTCCAAAATTAACAATTGATTAAAAATGAAAAAATAATTTAAAAAACATTTTCCAGTGAACCAAATTCTAAATCTAAACCATTCTCGAATCTCCTTGAACATACACACAAAATGTCATCAAAATCGGTCCATCCATTTAGGAGCAGTTCAAATACAAACACACGGTCAGAAGATTTATATATATAAAGATATAAAACCGAGTGAACTTGAGAAAATTACCTGCGGTTGGTTAATTCTCTTTTCGTGGTTTCTTCGTAAGAAAATATATACATACTATATATATGTATGTATATACAAGTTAACACCATATTCATATTACATGAACATATTCTTTATCTGCCATAAATATGTATGCCATAAATATGTACAAGAATACATAAGCGATTCAAAAGAAGTGAAGGACGCTTTCATCGACTTCCTTCGTCGCCAAAAATAGATTTAAAATTTTTTTTTTAAGTTTTAGTTTAAGAAATAAGTTAAATAATGAAATGAAAATGAATTTAAATATGTTAATGAATTTAAAATTTATTTTTTAAGTTTTAGTTTAGTATATAAGGTAACTAATGAAATGAAAATGAATTTAAATATGTAAATGAATTTAAATTTTTTTTTTAAGTTTTAGTTTTAAGATATACAAATAAATGAAGACTGAAAAATGAAATTAAGTATGTGAATGTATTGAAAATATATATGTATAATACATAAAATATATAAATATCTGTTTTTTGTACTGGAATTGAATTATGAGATATGTAAGTATGGATCGGTTGAGATTTAATAATATTTCAAAGTTGAATGTAATAACTCACCGAAATACGAAACGAACGCTTGTCTTATTTCCTCTGTTCTTGGGTTGAAATTTCCACAAATGTTAGAGACGTCTTCTGGCAACTGCCGAGATTCGTTTTCGATTTGTTGTGCTGCAATCCACTTTTCATTAATTTCATCATTTTTTTTCATCGTTTATGACAATTTTCGTGTTGGCCATGTGGTTATCCTAGCCTTTTCCAACCCGCCAAACCTTCCCTTTAAATGACCGAAAGCATTCTCCACCACTCTTCGGCATTTCGAGAGTACACAGTTGAATTTTTTTTTATCCAAAGATTGGTTTACACAAAACGGGTACGGTTTCATCAAATGTTCATCAAATTTGAACGCAGAGTCGCCCAACAAAACGACTGGAACATTAACTGATGATATTTGTCTACTCATGTCTTTAAACTGCCAACTCTTTTTTTAAAGATGAACCCTCAAATATTGAAGAGTCATTACAACGGCCGGGACTACCAACGTTGATGTATATAAAGCGACACCTATAACATTAAAGAAATACATTAGGTGTTTAAAAGAGCTTCATGAAAAAACTTACCTTGCATCTACTAAAGCCAAAAGAACTGTGGAATACCAGCCTTTGTAATTGTAGTAGTCAACAGCATCTTCTGCAGCTGGGCAAACTTCTATATGACAACCATCTAAAACTTAAAAATATATAAAAACCCAAATGTAAAAAATTTAACTTATTACCTATAGCTCCTAACACTTGAGGGAAACCCAATGACTCAAAACCATTTATATACTCGCGCAATTGAATTTCATTCATTGGGAATTTCTTTAAATACAAAGGCAACAAACATCGCCAGACTTCATGACAGAAATCAATTAGAATGGAGCAGACAGTGCTTTTACCAATTCCGAACAGATTTCCAATTGTTCGGTATTCTGCAGAAGAGCCAAGAGCATATAAAGCAATAGCAATGCGTTTCTCTAATGAATTGCTTTCCGGTAGCTAGTGTTTTTCTTCTCCAAGCCTTTCAACATAATACACAATTTAATGAAAGAATTGCGCTTCATTCGGAAGTTGTGTTTAAAAAATGCATCTGAATTCACCTGGCAGTCGACTTCCCAAAATGTTTGGCGACGAGACTGAATTATATGCACATTATAATTAAACGAAGTTATAATACCAATATTTATGTACATATGTATGTACTTGCCTTTATCCAAATAGACCTTGTTGAATTTTTTCCAGATAGCCTACACATTTTTAGTGCTACGTGGTCATAAAACAAACGTTTCATTGCTAAGTGATTAGAATCAAACAATTCACAAATAATTTCCATTGAGCGGAAATAATTTATAAAAAAGAAGACAATTTTTATAACAAGGTATGACATTACAATGTTTTCCTTTAATAAATACTTTGATGTTTATGGCTGAATGTCAAAAACATCTGATTTATAAATCACTAATGGCAGTAAGAACACTTTGGATTATGAAATGCTTAAATGTAATCTAATCTTTGAAATTTTCGGTATGAACATAGTATAAGGTTTGAATATTGGATACTGCGATGGTAGCGCCATCTATCGGTCAAACATTCCAAAATTAACAATTGATTAAAAATGAAAAAATAATTTAAAAAACATTTTCCAGTGAACCAAATTCTAAATCTAAACCATTCTCGAATCTCCTTGAACATACACACAAAATGTCATCAAAATCGGTCCATCCATTTAGGAGCAGTTCAAATACAAACACACGGTCAGAAGATTTATATATATAAAGATATAAAACCGAGTGAACTTGAGAAAATTACCTGCGGTTGGTTAATTCTCTTTTCGTGGTTTCTTCGTAAGAAAATATATACATACTATATATATGTATATACAAGTTAACACCATATTCATATTACATGAACATATTCTTTATCTGCCATAAATATGTAGCATGACACTTACAACCCTTAAGGCAGAGAACGTATATCTATAGAGAAGGTTCACGCTGTCAAAAATTTAGGGATATTTCAATTTTGGGATATTTACTGTTTTGGATGAGTGCATTTCACCACAGAAAATTATTAGCGCGTTTCACCACTTAACATCAGGGGCACGACAATAACAGAACTGAGTAGTTGTTAGAGCCAATGGGAAACAATATGTTAAAATATATAAAAGAGAGCCAATGTACATACGCTAAAGCTAATATGAACATATATATTTATATGCAGGTGTTTTCTGGTTGGTGGAAAAGTTCTTGTATTCTATGTATGTATGTATGAATATGCAAGTACTTGGATTCCTTCTAATCCTAATATATTTGGGTGGGGAAATTGCGCCAAAAATGAAAGTTGAAAAAGAAATCGTCAACGGAATTTTAGTTTTGATAGAATTTCGTCGATACAAGTTTAGCTCGGTCGCCAATTCGATTTCTAAGTGTATTAAGTACTTTTAACTAATTTTAAATAAAAAAATGGCTAGAGTAAGGAAGTGTCGCGTTCGCGAGTGTGAGACAGAATCTTCCGGAAGATTCTTCTCATTCCCTAAAAGAGAGGAGGAGTTCCTGAAGTGGGTGGAAAATCTACGGATCCCACCAACGCAGGATTTACCCACCCACAATGCATTTGTTTGCATTAAGCACTTCGAACAAAGTGCTGTGGGTGTGAAAAAGTTGAAGGCACATGCTGTGCCCACCCTAAACCTTGGTAAGTGATGTTTTTTAAAATCTAAAAAATTTTTGCATGAAAAAAATTTACATCAAAAGTGTCGATAAGTTGTTTTTAGAACATGGAAACCAGCATAAGTTTATTGAATAAAGTAGTAAAGTGCAGTAAAATATTTTCTTTGGCATAAACGTTGTTTGTGAAAAATATAAAGTAATTTTTATCGTAAAATATCTCGTGTTAGATATAAAAATCTTGTGTTCATGTAAATGAGCGATACAATGTATGCGTATGTACATACATACGTACATATGTATGTAAGTGTACATAATAATAGAAGTATTTAAAATTCATTAGGTATGATTCAACTACAATTTATAAATAAGAATAAATATTTTTCTACATATATAAAGAATATGCTAATGTTTTCAAAATTCAAAAAAAGGAAAAAATTAAGAAAAAAAAATTCATAAAATGTCAAATGGAAAAAATTCTGTTTGAATTGTAATGTCAAACTGTTTGATTTGTATGATCAAACTTTAAACTTAAATCAGATTATTTAGATTCTTACCACTGGCTCGTTTCTAAGCTGAGAAATATTTCATTCTAATTTTATTTTCAAATTTCAAATCTTTAAATACTATTTTTTCAAAATATCCTAAATAACTAAATTTATGTACATGTGTCCAGGGGCGAATCCAGAGTAGAATTTTGGAAAGGGAACTACATACTTATATAATTTTGTACTTGCAACTCAAAGTCTTTTTCTAAACTAAAGTAAGTTGCAAGTCAAGACCGTTTGATTTAAGAACATCTTACTTTTGGGTGAGTAATGAATTCATTGAAAATACATATTTACTTTTTTTAATATTTAGCATTTTATTCTATTTACAGGTTTTTTTTTATTTTCAGCTTTTTCTTCTATTTTCAGGTTTATCTTGTTGTACTTTTTTTCTTCTTCTCATTTTTTTCCTTTTTTAGCTTTGCAACTGAGCTTAGCTTTTTTAAACACAAATGTTTCCATCTTGTTTAAACATTTGTTTTTAAAAAAGCAAGTGAAATTCAATGACTTTTTTATAAATTAAGTCGTGTGAGAAATTTCCATTTCAAATGGACAATTTCGTAATTCTGCATTATAGTTTTTTTAACATTTTAAACTTGCTTATAGATTTTATAAAAAATCTTTAAATTGTTAATTTTAAATAATAGTAATCAATAAAATTTGCATATAAGTATATTCAGAAAAACAATAACCTTGACTTTGATTTATTTAAACTTATGTAGATACCTACAGGCATCGAATATGGGCAAGTGCGAAATTAACATATGTATGTGTATGTATGTAAGTATATTCTGAAAACAATAACCTTGACATTGATTTGTTTAAACTTATATACATAGATACATACAGACATCGCATATGGGCAAGTGCGAAATCACCCCTTATTCATATACAACGTGGCATGCGTAAATGGAAAAAAGCCAACAGATCATATACTTATGAAAGTGCACATGCGTGTACAAAAACATATTGGAATATGCATACATACATATATATACACCAAGCAGACGCTCATTTATATATAATTATGCGTGCAAGTAAAAAATATTAAAGAAGGCATGCTCGCCATATTTGTAAATTTGTTTACATGCAGCATATTTATATAAATATGTATGTACATGTAACTTTTTCTTGCGCATAGACCGACAAGCAAAATAGGCAAATGTTTACACAGGACATACATATATTATTTCTTTGCCGTATATTTACCAAAGCAAATACGAGCTACATATGTACAAACATGGATAAGGGACAAGTGCCGCACGCATCTTTCCGCATCTCCGTTGTCACGACAATCAATGGCCGAAGCTCATGTTTTGTCGAAGAGTCAATGTGTCGAGGGTTGACGCGACGACTAGGCGTCACAACATTGTGTTATTGTCCAAGCTGTGCCGAAAAAACAAACGAACGAACCCAAAGCCGCTGCTTCCCTTGCCGCTACAACAGCTTCGCCGACAAACTTGCGTAAATATGTATGAAGATGTATAAGCGTGCATACATATCGACGCAGATTTTTGCGAGTTACGGCAAAATATTTTAGATTTGGCAAATATTTTAAATCGTCGAGAACTTTGTTGTCACTTTTTGCCACTCCTTTCTGTGTTTTGCGAGTTTGCGTGGTTGTCAGTTTTACAGCAGTACAAATATCAGAAATTGTTCAATTTGTGATTTTTAGCTTTTGCCATCGTCGCGAAAAGACGCTTGCTGGCAAAGGCATGATCGGGGCGATGTAATGGTATTTGCTTTTGTGAATGAAGCAAGTGCGCCTGTTGAAAATACGCTTGCGTTCATGAATGAAAATGTTGTTGTTGCGTGTTTTACTATAAATTTAGGCATTGGCTATTTGACTGCCATATTGAATTGTGACGCTGCTGATGCTTTTCGAGACGATTGTTGTGTTTTGTTGGTGACATATTTACATGTGTATGCTCATATATACATATATGTATGTATGTAGGTTTGTGTAGAAATTATTTGTTCGGCAATGTGTACATGTATATGCATTTACATATGGAGCAGTGCGAGCACATTTTATAGCTGTTAAGTGATATCATGATTTAAATTTGAATTTTACTTAAATACATACATATGTACATATATGTATGTATGTATATGCACATCATTATGCACAAATATGATGATAAATAAACAAACATACATATGTAGGTATATATGGTATATGGGCAAATCCTGCGTTACGAACGCCACATTCGTAGGCGTTTTCGGATTGAAATATAACAATTTTTTGGTCTTTCAAAAGACATACCTTCAAGTTATACACAGTGTTTAGTGGGATTTCAGTGTACTTTCGAATGTCATTAAAATATTTTTTGTACAGGTTTAAGCTGCCAAAAATTTGATCTCAAAGTATTGTTACGCACGCCACAAAAATGGAAGTAGCTTTGAAGGTTGAGGTATGTTTTCGTAATTTTTAGCAAATTTTGTATAATAAAGCACACCAAATGAAATACCTCAAAGAAAGATGAATATAAGAGAATTCTAAAATAACTTACTTGCAGCCAAAAAATTTTGTAGTTTTTTATCAATGGCCGTGAATCCAACGTTACGAACGCTAAATTTTTTCCAGTAGTATATAAATAAAATAATTGTATTTATTTTAACAAAACAATTTATACTCTTTTTTAATAAGATTATTTAATTCATATTTTATGTTTATAAATTAATTTATTAATGTATACAAATATGTTTATAAGTAAACTTTATGTTTTCCTTTTATATACATATTTACTGAGCTTTCACCATTTGCCAAATTTTTCTCTTTATGACAGCTCCAATTCCGTCTACTGCACCCTTTCCGTGAGCAGTTGCAAAAAAATTCCACTCAAAGTTGGTCAAATCTAATTTTTCTTTAAAAAACGGTATAATACTCAAAATGAACTTGTTTTTAAATTGACTTGCACAGCCATCAGAAAATAAAAATAACTTCGAAATAGCGTTTTGTTCTTTAAGTTTCTTTACAATTAACTGGAGAAAGCAATAAACATCATATTTATTGTGACAGTTGATCGCTCGTAATAGCAAATGATCTTGTGCAATTGTGCAACCAGGCAACACAAGTAAAAATAGTAAGACTGAATTTCATTTTGATTGAGGAGCCTATAGTTTTCCGCAAAATCGAATTGCAGAACAGCTTCATCTTGTTAAATAGATCAAAGGCAACAGTATTTGGCAGTATATTATGCAAATATTAAAGAAATAATAAGAAGAAATAATTCAAGTCCAAACAAACTATAAATATTACTGTGAATATTCATTTCTTTTATTAGAATGCTATCAGTTTTACACGCATTCATAAAAATTTGCAAAATAATATTCATATCAATCCATATGTATGTATATGCTTGCATATAAACGTATAATATGCAACACATAAAGCGCACACTTATCATTACTAATAAGTCATGTCATGATTTGAATCCCTGAAGGCGTTTTATGTACTTACATACCTACGTGTGTGCATGCTACATGTGCATATGAATACGTAAGTTTTAAATTATAAAAAGTATGATTTATGTACATACATATACATACATATATATGTATATATTGCTAGTTTTTTTTTATATATTATGATAGTATTTTACACAGATATGTATATGTATGTACATATTATAAACATATCACATGGGCATACATACATATAAGTACATATCTACTACATCAAGCATAGGATAAAATTAAAAATTTGGTCTTATTTTAACATTGAGTAAAAGATTGCCTTATATAAAATAGTTAGTTAATTAATTAAAAACTAATCAATTTGTGAAAAATAATTTACAAATCAATACATACAATTGCACATAAACGTATAAAAATATACATAAGCCAAAAGGCCGGCATGCCGCTGTAAAATCGAAGTAAGTCTGTGAGTATATTTTTCATTTAATGCTCAGCTCTGTTCACGCGCCACTGTTAAAAATTTCTCCTTCTTAGCTAGCTGTGGTGAAATGCACCCATCGCATTTTGTTAGCTTTTGACAGTTTACACGCTTGTCCGTTGTTGGACCTTCTCTATAGATTTACGTTCTCTGTTGAAACATTATAATAGGTTGGCGCTGAAAGCGCGTAGTTCTAGTTTTATTCGTCGCATCGGGTCATGCTATACCTTTTTGGAAAGCTCATTTCACGCGCTAACACGTGTTTGATTGATTGTCGTTTCGTTTAAGTCGTTCGTGAGTTATAGCGTTGTAAACATGGAGCAAAATAAGTAGAAAATACGGCATATTTTACAGTACTACTACGATAAAGGCAAAAATGCATCTCAAGCCGCCAATAAAATTTATACAGTTTATGGACCTGATACAGTTTCCATTTCCACCGCACATCGATGGTTTCAACGTTTTCGTTCTGGTGTAGAGGTGGTCAAAGATGCGCCACGCTCAGGAAGGCCTGTCGTCGAAAATTGCGATAAAATCGCTGAATTGGTTGAAAGAGACCGGCATAGTAGCAGCCGTAGCATCGGTCAAGAGCTGGGCATGAATCATCAAACCGTTATAAACCATTTCAATAAATTCAATAAATCATTCAATAAAAATACCGTAAAACTTTTTTGACAACCTATAATTAAATTAAATCTAAAAAATTTTAAATGAAGGCTCTAATAGCCAAATAATAAAATATTTTTAAAACCGCGATTCACTACCGCAAGGGGGACCCTCCGTTTTATAATATAAACTCAGTTCTGCGATTCTGAACTCCAGACCCTCCAGAATAAAAAGTATCTTTTCCTAAAAAAGATCAAAACAAATATTTAAATACAGACAGGCAACAAAATACATATATGCCAAGTAAATGGTTTTAATAGGAAGTTATTATAACAGAAATTTAACTATGTATATTTTTGTGATTATTACTATATATGCTATTTCATGAAACTCATAAATATATAAAAACAAGAAATGTGCTGTCGTGGGACACCAGGTAGGAACGAAGTTCCTTCGGATAATGTAGAATCGATGCAATTTGCAAAAAAAAAAAATTGTGCTTAATTTTATTTTATGTAGGTTGTCCTGATTTTTCTCTCAAATTTCGCTGATTAGTTTTTATTTAAGTACAGATAAGTATTAAAAAAATTTAGTATTTTAAGAAATAATGAATTACGTAAAATAAAAAAATAATTCAAATTATATCTAAATAAAAATTGGTAAATATTTTTTTGTTTTAAATTATCAATTGTTATTACAAATGATATAATAGTGCTATAATAGAGCTATTTAATGCTTTTCTTTGTAAAATAACGTCAAGTTTGTTAGAGCTGTGAATAATTTTAAATTCTACATATTAGTGGCATCACCACTCTGCCTCCTCTTTCTATCTTCCATTCTGCTGTCAACTCTACTGTCGTCGTACTGCCGTTGGCAAATATAGGAAATATTCAAGTTAGCGGGAACGACAACTGTCGGCCTGCAGTCGTGTAGTCGTGGAGCTGTCAAAATAACAGTGTCCATAAGAACGTCTGTATTTTAATATTTGACAGATGTAGTTTGCAGTCTGTCGCGCTCTACGTGTTCCGCACTTCACTCAAAACTAATTTGCATACACAATAATGTTACAGATTTTCATGCCTAATTATTTTGCAAGACCTAAAAGTAGGCTATAACTAGCGATCTTACAGTCTTTTCCTTACAAGTTATTTCTTACGGTTTTTACTATCACTTTGTTTCCAGTTAGGTCCCGCAGCAAAATCCCTATCTTCTCCAAGCCTGCCGTAAGGAACTTCGTTCCAAAAAACACAAAACCGAAAAATAAAGTTAAAGGAAAGGAAAATATCATTATTTGGGAGCAGAGACTCCTGAAGCGCCTGCCGAAGATTTTACCGGCAATATTTTATAAAAAAACAAAAAAATTATTTTGTGACAAAAAGGTCCTAAAGCGCTAGCTGAAGATTTATACCAGCAGAGTAAAAAGAACAATTATAAAAAAATATTGTGGAACGAAAATGTTCTACAAAGCCAGCGAAAGTTCATACCGGCAAAATAAAATAAAAAATAATGAAAAAAATTTAAAATAAATATAAATGTAAATATAAATATATATACATATAAAAATATAAAATACAAAATTTATATTAATTGCGACAAGAAAATCCTAAGACGCCAGTCGAAGATAATACCGACAATAAAATAAAAAATAATATACTCAAAAAAAAGGAGGCACTAATATTTTAAAAATAAATAATTTCAATATTATAAAAGAAAAAAATTGCTGAGATGTATTCAGGCAATAATACAATAAATGATATCACATATAAAAAGACTTCCATTAAAAAAGAATTAGAAGAATACAAAGACGAATGCATCGAATATTTATTTAGGAGTTAAATTAAGATGAATTGTAAATATAAGTATAATAACCAATCAAAAGTAATAGAAATGGATACAAACCATATTTACGCAGTCAATGCGAAAAATAAAACGATTTATCACAACTGTAATTCTAACAACTTTACTATTAACGGTAATTATTAAATACGATTTGAAAATTGTAATGTTCAAATTGATAACTTAGTCTGTAGACATCGAAAGCCTCTCACAGTGAAATTATCACCAAATCCAGTTAAGGTTATTAATATTACAATCACAAAGAATTCAAGTATGGAGGAAATACATTTTCAAAAAATTAAAAATATTCATATCTGTAAATACAAAAAGAATAAAAGCACACAGGTTAAAATTAACATTGAAAAAATTCCAGTGCAAGATCAAGCCCAACCTATAGATCAAATGATGGAAAGGATCAAGCATTATTCCTCTTTGAATCGGGACGCTTCAAATTAGAGGGGAGGGAGTTAATACCACCAGTTCATATTACATGAACATATTCTTTATCTGTCATAAATATGTAACATGACACTTACGACCCTTATGGACCGTATTGAAACATTATATGCACTTTGCTAATACTGTCCGCCTTAGGTGGTCCCAAAATATAATTCATAGATTGTAAGATGAATCTTTCCACTTGTAACATATGTCCTATCTCAAGTGGATTGTAGATATACTTAGTAGAATGTAAGATTAATACTAGTGTCTAGGCTTAAGCAAAATATTGATTTAAGAAAGAGTAATAAAGGAAACGAGGCAGTTGACCACAGGGAGTTGCCCACGGGTGTTGACCACGGGCATTATTTATTATATATCGGGCTCACAAAAAACATAACAAAAAATTATTTTCATCCGTATATATACATATATGCACATTCGGGCGCATATAAATATATTTAATATATACTGGAAGTAATACCCAATAGACATTGGGTACAAATTATATAACAACAAATACAACAAAAAGGATTTTTATAAAATACAAAATTTGTACATAAGTGTATTGTCACATATGTAGCTAAGCTCACTGCTTCAAAGTCCACATTGGCATATATTCCGCGATACCCCTTGGTTTTCGTCTAACAAAACCAAGCAGGATTGCGTACAAAATATGTTCAAAGTCCACGTTGGCATATTTTCCGCAATACCCCTTGACTTTTGATCAACAAAAACCAAAGCGTAATACATATGTACATACATGCATATGTACAAAGTGCAGTGATCATTAGCACATAGCAAATAAAATATAACAATAATACAATAAATAAACCTATAGGAATACTCTATAGAACATTTGGACATAAAGCATAAGTATGTAAAAGAAATATACACAGAAAAATAAAATACTTAAAATAATTTCCGGTCATTAAAAAAAATTAAATCAAATTTAAGGGGTTCATTATTTACTTCATTTTAAAACTCTTATTAACTTAAAAGAGTTCGCGATTGCACATATTATCAAATACGTATAGCGTTATCTTTATATCAATTTCGTTAAAAACTCTTTTTTATTATTTATTTTATTGATTTTTTGAAACTCTTACATATAAAAGAGGCTTCTATTCAACATTTTTTATACGAAATTTTTTCTAAACATCTAAAGTCTAGTTTTCACTAAGACGTTTTGTTTTATTCTATACATCTTTTCAATGAGCTCAAGCTCAAAGGAATCTAAACCAACTCAGTTGCTAAAAATTCCAAAAATAATTGCAGACGAAAAAACTCCATGTACACCGGCAGAAGCTACACGCTCAAAGCAAGGTGCTACAAAACTAAAGAGGGATAAAGATATTTCCTATACAAAATTCATTGCTGAGAGTGACAGTTTGATACAATATCGCACTCGATTTTCATCTTCACCGATTCAAGACAATTCTGAATCGGTAATAGAAATAAACAAAAAACAATTTAGACAATTTTGGACGCGTCTTCAACCTGCATACGACGCAATCGTAGAATCTGATGATTCAGATCTTCCAGAAAATTTTAAATCCTCGGCTTCCTCAAAATACGTAAATTGCTTAGACCTATTCGAAGAGACAAAAGCCCTGATCTCTGATCAACTAAAACTAATTAAATCAATTGCACCTATTCCACAACCGAGAGTAGAGCTGCCACAAAGACAAGCCCGAGAGGCAAGTTGACACCTTACAGCGCCAGTATGCGACACAGATATATTTCTTGGTGATTATGAACAGTGATGTGTTAGTCAGAAATTGTATCACCTCAGATACAAAACCAAAGGTTAAGCAGGCGTAATAGTCAAACAGTTTGCTCTCAATGACGAAATTTTCAACTTTGCTTGGGAAGCTCTTAAAGAACGTTACGAAAACAAGAGAATATTGGTCGAAAAGCAAGTGAAAAACTCATAAAGCTTCAATAAACTGTTTCAAATTGTTTGTCGGTTTTATCGACAGAGAATATTCCCACAGATAATTAGGACCCCATTTTGGTAAATATATGCACAGCTGCATTATCAAAAAAATCGTTACTTTTGTGGGAGCAATCGCTCTCATCGCGAAGGAAGTGCTCAACGGGTCAGCAAATGAAAGAATTTCTTAACACCCAATATGAAATTGCAGAAAGGGTAAATAAAAAATTAGTCTGACAGAAAAACGTTCAAAGTGACCTATATAGAAGCTGTTTTAAAAATCAATCGTTCAAATCTGTTCACATGAGTTATGAACTGCAACATCTCACATCGCATCACCACACATCACATCACGTCACGTCACAACACGTCATCACACAACAGCTCACAGCATACCCCAATACACCCACACGCATCAAACACCGATCATTACTACAACACTGCGACACAACAACCATACGATTATCAACGAGACGACTCGTAATGTCAGCTAATATTCACCACCCAAACCATCAAAAGGGATTGGTTCGACCGGGATTACCCTCTTACCGTTTTCATCCGTGAAGTAAAGCAGTCGTCCGTGCTAATTAGTTTTTCCAACCGCAACAACCACCGCAATTTTCCTTTTTTTTTTGTTAAAACCGCAAGTGACGGAAGTGAAGTGAGTCATCGAGTTCGCCAACCGTGTGCAGCAGTGGGTTCCGCATAAAACCGAAACAAGAATTCATATATATTTAGAATATATATATGTATATATATACATACATATATTGTGTAATTAAACGAATAAATTTTATAACGAGAGTGAAAATCAGCGGATTTTTTATTTTCGATCTCATACGTATACTGCACCAAGTAAGTATACTAGTGGCATACGTCAACAAATGGTCCTTCGAGCCGCTCAGAAAGGCACCTATGTATGTAAGATAAAAAACCACAAGTGAAAAAAAAATTTTTATATAAAAACTAAATACAGAACGATACAATACATAAAGAAAAAACAAAAAAGTGAAGGAATTATTATAACTATATATTAAACGGGCGCGTTATAACACAAAAGAAAGGTCAATAACCTCAACTCTGCTTAATACATAAACGGGCGCGATATAATACAAGTTAACTAATAAAATAAAACTAAAGTGAAGTGAAAATAGAACATAGAAACAACACATACTTTTACCTAGAGTGCAGTGCAGTGTTGAAATATCAAGTACATATACACATACATACAGTGACAAAAACCACCAAAAATACGCAGAGAAAACAAAGAGACCTAGAGTGCAGTGCAGTGCCGAAATATCAAGTACATACATATATACATACAGTTACAACAACACCAAACATACGGCAGAGCAAACAAGGAGTACAAGCAACGTAGGAACAGACTACAAACTAAACACCGAAACCATCAAAAGGAAAATAAAAACCAAAAAGAGAAACGACCTAGAGACAACACATACATACATAAGTATTGCCCAAAAACCCTTGGCGGATAAAAAAGTGAGTCCTTTCCAATTTAATTTGTAATAAAAGTATTTTTGCGCATATGTATGTTTAAAATACAGTTTGAGCTGTAATACTACATACAGTTAATTAGAAAAAACCCAACTGTTCTATAAAAAACCAGTTAGACAGTTCGGTATATACATATGTATGTATATAGGACCGAAATAAATGAAAAACTTACGGTACCTGTCTCTTGCTTATTTTGTGTTTCCAAGCACACTGTAATTTTCCAAAAAAAAAAAAATTCCAAGTCAAGTATTATTACTTGCATGTTTTGGTGATACCCCTTGGGCGAACAAAGCAACAAGCAGGATCGCCTATAATAAATAAGCAAAGGCGAGCAAAAAAATACATATGTACACATATAAGAAAAAGTACTAAATTGTATAAAATATACATAAATACATACATATGTGCATAAGTTAACGCCAAATACGTTAACAGTGCCAAAGGCACCTCACTTCCGTTCTCAAGCTTTTGCTGACGCAGCACACGCGCCGACGTTTGCTTGCAACACCCAAACTTCACTTCCGCTCCCAAGCTTTTGCTAACGCAGCACACGCGCCAACGTTCTGGCAGCGATTTTATTATTTTTTTATTATTTCCCGCGTAGGGGAAATTAACTGGCGCCCGAGCAGGGACCGCTCGCGAAAAAAGTTTACGCGGCCGGTTAAAGAGTCCTCTAAAAAAAAAGGACAATTAAAATATAAAGTGCTAGTGCAATCTGGTGAAAAGTTGAAGTTAGAATATTCAGCATTTGCAATAGCTGAAAAATAAATGAAATTTTTTTTACAAAGTTGAACTAACTCAAGCTAAATAAATAATATTTAGACAGAATTAAGCAGTTATTCAATCGCAATTATCGAAGCGCAGTGCAACAAAAATTTAAACAAATTATTGAAGAAAACAGTACGCTCACAATAAAGTGTATTTTTGCATACATTGAGCGCGAACGCAGAGCAAACAGAAAGTTATAAGCGAAAATTTAAAAGTGCATAAAAGTAATTCAGAAACTAACGGCAGTTAGAAAATTATAAAAGTGAAACAAAAATCGCTGAACGCTAAGAAATTTATAAGAAAGACAGTGAATGAAAATATTTAAGCTTGTAATTTAAAAATTCACAAAGGGAAAACCAAAAGTTTTAATACCGTTTGATGTGCTTCCTAGTACATGTGCAAATATTGCCGCAATGAGTTCGTGTATCTAACTAAGGCAGAAACAAAAAGAAACCGGTAACTGTAAATCATCAAAAGTGCTTGTGTGTGCAGAAATAAAGCCGAAACCCAATCGCAATATTGGCGAAAAATAGCAAGCAGAATATCCACAAGAAGACTCCTCAACCCACGCTTGGAAGAGGACGACGAGGAGCGTGCGACTAGGAAGATCCCAAGTAGCCAGCAGGAGGAAAGGGAGCAATCTCCAGCGTCACCTCGTCATGCTTCACAGGATTTTTACGTAGCTATACATTTTTATTTATACCACATATACAATATTATAAGTAAGGAGATATTTTTTGTATTAGAAAGAAAGAGATACTAGTATTAAGAAGATCAAATAAAAACAAAATTATAAACAACGGCTTGTACAGCCAATAACAGAAATCTAACAATAGTTTATAATACAGCTTAATTCTGCGATTCCTACGGGACCCTCCAGAAGAGAAAAGCGCCCTTTCCTAGAAAGGGTAAAAATAAAAACAAATAAAAAATAAAAAAAGAGGTATAAATATAAAATAAAATGTCGAACCCCAATAATTTGATACGCCCGCCTGTTCTGCAGGGCACGGCAGCAGGTGCTCAAGAGGCCCCTCGACCTCAGAGGCCGCCCATAGAGTAGGATTAGGAGCTAATCAGGACCAATTGACTGCAGCAGTCATGGGTGTGGTCCAAAATATTTTTCAAACGCACGGCAAGCGTCTTGTGCAAAACGCACTAAATCCAAATTCTAATTTTGCCCATTTCTCCGATCAAGGAATTGACCCGGTATATAGGAATAACTTGTCTGACCTTGATAAAATTCCGGACGTAGTCCGTTGCCTTCGAGAGTTCTCGGGTCAACCAGGAGAGTTTAACTCGTGGAAGAAATCCGTGGACAGGATTCTCCAAATTTACGAACCCATTAGGGGAACACCTAAATATTATGGAATATTAAGCGTTATTCGCAACAAAATAGTAGGGAACGCGGATATTGCCCTTGAATCGTACAATACTCCTCTAGAATGGAGAGCCATTTCAAAGTGTTTAACTCTACATTACGCCGATAAGAGGGACCTAGGAACGTTAGAGTACCAAATGATCTCTATGGTACAGGGTAACAGTAAGGTACAGGACTTTTACCAAAGAGTATACTCACACTTGTCACTAATACTAAATAAGATAGGATGCATGGACTTAAGTGACGAATCACTACACCTACTGACACAGACCTACCGTGAGAAAGCGCTAGATACGTTTATTAGAGGTCTTAGAGGCGACCTACCCCGCCTTCTCAGTATGAGGGAACCCGCGGACTTACCACAGGCACTTCACTTGTGCCTCAAGCTGGAAAATCAGAATTTCCGTTCACATTATGCACATTACACGCAGAACGCTCCAAGAACCTTTAATGCCTATCCACCAGCAGTGCCACCAAGAAGGAACACCCAACCTTCAGCATTCTACCCAGAGCTGGCCTACATGCCACAAGCTCATAGTTATGCCCCCCAGCCGAGAGCATATAATCCCCTAGAAAAGCCATTTAACTCAGCCCAACAGACGTATAGACACAACCAAAATATTAGTAACACTTCTCAGCAACAAGCTGCTCCACCACGCCCGTTCGGACCGAAGCCTCAACCTAGGCCAGAACCAATGGACGTTGACCAATCACTTCACTCCAGAAGAGTTAATTACATGAACAGGCCACGACAGAATGACTATACTGGCAAAAGGCCACCCCAAACACTTGGACCGCAGAATAAAAAGGCCTATCTGACTCATTTCATTAACCCAGCACCGATACTTTACGACGAACAAATCGATGCTAACTGCGACTCAGAAATTGAACTACCAGGAGAAATGCCTGACGTGCATTTTTTAGCTTAACGAGCTCTTCGCTTCCCTACTTACAGACTAAAGCGAAGAGCGGTGAAATTCTTAAATTTCTAATTGACACGGGGTCAAGCAGGAATTACGTACACCCTCGACTAGCGTTAAAACGAATAAAGAACGATACCCCATTTTTTGCCAAATCCATCGCAGGAAACGTACAAATCGAAGAACATACTTACATAAATTTTTTTAACATGGATACAAATTTCAAATTTTATTTGCTACCCTCATTAAAGACATTCGACGGAATTATAGGGAATGACTCACTTCGACAAATGGGAGCAATAATTTATACGAAACAGAGTTTCATAAAATTCGAAAACGGGAAAAAAGTTGCATTGAGACAACTTTCTTGCCCCACAGTTAACACGATTAACATAGAGGATAAGCATATGAGCCTTACCCAAAGGGAAGGTACGAGTAAATTAGTAAAAAAATTTCCAGGATTATTTTCGGAACCAGAAGAAAAGCTAACATACACTACCAGAGTTGTTGGCGAAATCCGAACAAAAACCGACGCACCGGTCTATACAAGATTTTACCCCTATCCCGTCGCCCTGAAAACAGAGGTCGACTCCCAAATAAAGAAATTGTTAGATGACGGTATCATAAGACCGTCTAGATCCCCATACAATTCCCCGGTTTGGATCGTGCCGAAAAAAGCAGATTCGGCAGGGAACAAACAATACAGGGTAGTCATAGATTACCGTAAGCTCAACGCGCTGACAATAGCGGACAGATATCCGATACCGGAAATTAACGAAGTGCTAGCACAATTAGGAGAAAAGAAGTACTTCTCCGTGCTCGACCTTAAAAGCGGATTCCATCAGATCCCACTAAGAGAATGTGATATTGAGAAAACGACATTCTCAATTAAAAACGGTAAATACGAATTTACCCGATTGCCTTTTGGGCTAAAAAACGCGCCGTCCATTTTTCAAAGGACACTAGATGATATATTGAGCGAACATATCAGCAAAATATGCTATGTATATATAGACGACATCATCATCTTCAGCGAAACAGAGGGCGAACACCTCGACCATATTATTAAAATTTTTAAAACCCTAAACGCTGCAAATATGAAAGTGCAGCTCGATAAATGCAAATTTTTTCAAAAATCCGTAGAATTTTTGGGGTTCATAATCTCCACAGACGGCATAAAAACCCAGAAAAGGTTGAAGCAATACGGAAAATGCCACACCCTAAAACAATTAAAGAGCTCCGCTCATTTTTAGGCCTAGCAGGCTATTATCGTCGATTCGTGCGAGACTTCGCCAAAATCGCCAAACCGCTAACAACACTCCTAAGAGGGGAGGAAGGCAGGATGAGCAAAAATAAATCTGCAAAAATCCAAATTAAGTTGGACATTGATGCCATCGAGGCATTTAATAAAATAAAAGAAAGCTTGGTCTCCAAAGACCTAATGCTAGCATATCCCAATTTCGAGGAAGAATTTTCATTAACGACAGACGCCTCAAATCATGCCATAGGCGCAGTCTTGGCACAGAAAGACAAACCCATAACGTTCTTATCAAGAACCTTAAATAAAGCTGAAGAAAATTATGCACCTAATGAGAAAGAAATGCTCGCCATCATATGGGCATTGAACTCGCTCAGAAATTACCTATACGGTACGGCCAAAGTGCATATTTATACTGATCATCAACCCTTAACATACGCCTTGAGCAACAAAAATAATAACTCTAAAATGAAGCGCTGGAAAGCAATATTGGAAGAATACAACCATGAGTTACACTACACACCAGGTAAATCTAATGTCGTCGCAGACGCCTTGTCGAGACCCTCACAAGTAAATTCTCTAACAGTAACTCAACATAGCGACGAAAGCTCAAGCCACAATTTAATTTATAGCGTGGAAACCCCAATTAATGCGTTTAAGAACCAAATTTTTTTAACCACTGATCAGATCCGTAGTTACCAATTTAAAATTGTATTCCCTACCTACCATAGGCATTTAATTACGGAACCAAGTTACACCCAGAACAACCTAATTAGCCTCCTTAAGAGATACCTTAATCCCTCCGTCGTAAACTGTATTAAAACAGACGAACGGACACAAGGGTTAATACAGGAATTATACCCACTCCATTTTAGTAAATACAAAGTAAGATTCTCACAGACTCAGGTGGACGACATAACCAATGAAGAAGAACAGCAAAACATAATAATTCGAACACACATGCGAGCACATAGGAATAGCATAGAAAATAAAGGTCAAATACTAGAAAGATATTACTTCCCATCAATGGGAAGGAAAATAAAAGAAGTCATTAGCAAATGCATTACCTGTAAAGAAAATAAATACGATAGACACCCCACAAAACCCTTACTCCAGCCCACACCGATACCAAAATTCCCAGGGCAAATCGTACATTTGGATATCTTTATAACTAACAAGGAACTAGTCCTAACTGCACTAGACAAATTTTCGAAATACGCAATTGCGAAACCCATCAAATCCAGAGCAACGGAGGACATAAAACAACCGTTGAGAGACATTCTATACTCCTTCGTACCCGAAAAAGTTATTATAGACAATGAAAAATCTTTTAATTCCGACTCAATTAATTTCATGATCGAAAATGAATTCGGCATAGAAATCTTCCGAACACCCCCATATACAAGCTGCTCAAATGGACAAGTCGAGCGCTTCCATTCAACTTTGCAAGAGATAATGCGTTGCCTTCAAAAAGAAAAAAATACAAACTCATTCCGTGAACTGCTCGAAAAATCCGTTAAAGAATATAATTTTACCATCCATTCAACAATAAATAGGAAACCAATAGAAGCCTTTTTTGGTAGAAGGATCAATAGCGATCCAAACTTAATCAATAAAGAAAGACAGGAAATTGCAGGACGACTGTTAAAAAAACAGAACGAAGACTTAAGCTACCACAATAGGAAAAGATCACATCCCAAGGAATACCGCGTAGGAGACGACGACGAATCGGGAATAAGCTATCCCCTAGATACAGAAAAGAAATTGTAGCCGAAAATTATAATACTACTATAAAGACAAAAACTGGTAGAATAGCCCACAAAAACAATATCCGACAATAAACACCGACATTTCCTTTCCCTTTAGAACCCTTCTATGGGTGATATCATGCACCGCCGACTTAAAATTCATGGACTATTCCTCATCCTACGTAGTTACTGTCAGTGACGGCGAAGCCAAGATACAGGACGGGACATTCAAGATTGTACACGTAATAAATCTCAATAGTTACGACGACTTTATACAAAACATACGCACTTACGTTGACAAAAATATACCCAAAAACAACCTGTTTTACAATATAATCGACCACGAACTAGGACAAGCAGACGAAGTACTTAAAGAAATTAAGCCCCAGAACAATAGGAAGAAAAGAGCTATCAATGCAATTGGGACGGCATGGAAGTACCTCGCCGGAAGTCCGGACAATGAGGACCTTCAAACTATCAATCTAAACCTTCACGAACTAACCGAAAATAGCAATAAGCAAGTTATAATAAATGAAGCGCTAGGGAAAAAGATTAACCATCTAATAAATACTACAAACGAAATTGTAAACTCCATAAGAAAAGATGACCATTTTGAAACGGATATAGCCCTAAGCATAGGAAATAGAATAAGATTAGTTAAGGAGGAGTTAGTAAATGTTAAATACGCTCTACAATGGGCAAAAGAAAATGTAATAAATTCAATACTACTAAATAAAATCGAAATAAGTACGGCAATGGAAAAACTCGAAGAAGAAAACATGCCTTTCGCAAACACGGAAGAAGCATTAGAATTTGCAACAGTTAATGTAATGTATAACGAGACGATGTTATTATACATCATCAAAATACCAATAACAGGCAGGGAAACTTACAAAAACATTATAATTAAATCGGTAAAGAAAGCTAATGGAATTGTAAACTTAAATTTTGATCGAATTATAACAAATGGAACAGAAATATTTGGAATTAAAGAAAAATGTCAATTTTCCAATTAAATCAGTAAATGCAGAAGAAATCAAATAATTAATATAAGTAACAGCACATGTATACCTAATTTGATTAAAAGCCTAGATTCTTCATGCAAAATTAGTAATAACCAACACGTACCCACTGTAGAAGAAATATCACCGGGTATAATTTTATTAAATAATTTTAATGGAACAATAAATACTATTACCGAAAACTATACTGTTGCCGGAACGTACTTAATAAAATTTCATAATATATCTCTTAAGATAAATAATCAAAAATTTTATAGTTTGGAAGCCTCTCAACTGATCGCTATACCCTCTATATTACAGCCAACCCCATCCGAAAGCGAACGCATTGATATTTTGTCAATGGAAGCTCTACACGAGCTACATATTAATAACACCAAAAGCATCGCGCTCTTAAAAAAAGATTCTTTTATAAGCAAAACTTCGATGCTGTCACTAAGCAGCATCATAATAATCCTTCTCATATTTTCAAAATTCATCCCGAGAATCCAAAGGAAAGCGGAAATACCCAAGGTTGAAATTCCAACCGTAAATATTAGGCATATAACAAACTCTGCTGAGGCCATCGGCCTACCACCTAAAAATTTTAGAATCAATGACCTACCATATTTTTGAACGATCGAGGACGATCGCATTTAAGAGGGGAGGAGTTAACGCCAAATACGTTAACAGTGCCAAAGGCACCTCACTTCCGTTCTCAAGCTTTTGCTGACGCAGCACACGCGCCGACGTTTGCTTGCAACACCCAAACTTCACTTCCGCTCCCAAGCTTTTGCTAACGCAGCACACGCGCCAACGTTCTGGCAGCGATCAGAAGGGAGTTCTAGGAATCCGATCACCAGGCAAGACAGGTGACCGGATTAGTTAAGGCTAGTTTAAGGTTACATTTAAGTTTGATAATTGTAATCATTTCAGTCTGTTTCTAGACTTCAATAAAAACGGCCAGAGCTCGTGCTCTGACCAAAATAAAAAATAAATTTTTTTATTATTTCCCGCGTAGGGGAAATTAACTCATATACATACATACATACAAAAATTTGTGGGCCATCAAACTTTGCGCGCTAAAATTTATATTCCGAAATTTATATACATATACATAGGCATATGGTACATGCATAAGTCAACTGTTTTAAGGAAAATTTTTTGAAAAAACTGTTGTTAAATTATCTGCCTTCAAGCTTACGTCGTGTCTCTAAACACACTACAAAAAAAAAAACCTAAAAATTTTCAAAGTCAAGTATTATTACTTGCAAGTTCTGGTGATACCCCTTGTGCTAACAAAGCAACAAGCAGGATCGCTTTAACCTATAAGCAAGGCAGAAGGAAAAAAAAACAACAACAACATAACAGTTGATATTTGTGTATGTACATATGTATATCGCGACCCAACTATTTCTCGTTTATCTCGCTCACGTTGTCTCTCTGTCTTAATACAACGTACCAATAAAAAGGTTACAAATACAAACATATCTACAAACAAGTAATAATATATAAAATATATTTACTACTCCGGTCAGCGAACTTTAAAAAAAAAAAAAAAGCGGAACAAAACGGAATCGAAATACATGTACATGGAGGATATCCATGTCAACATTGAAACATTGAAAAATTAAAATTAACTAACATACATACATATTTATGTATGCGCATTTTTATCGAGTACTTATCGCAATTTCTTTTTCGCGTGCTTTTTGAGCAAACGTATGCAGATGCAATTAACAAAACATTTGCATACAAGTTAATGGTTGACACCAGATGATTAACAACACGCTGGTTTGAATGGTGAAGTTGAACTCAAATTTCTTTATTAAACACATTTTTTTTATACAAAATTTGCTTATTTACTATAAACTTACATATGTACGAATTCTTACTTACTAGTACTTATTTCTATATACTCTATAATGATAACGTAAGCAATAATTAAAGCGAAACAGCAAACCTCAGTTTGGTCGAGAAACGGCTCACATTGCGGCGGCACGGCTTCCGTTCTGGTTTAGTGCCGACGAAATGTGCTGTTGTTGTAATTTTTGGAAATTAACTTTATTGAGCAATGATATTGTATATTTACAGAATATTGCTGAATTGAGTAATATCAGTATATTTTGCTAGCTATGACAACTTTGTTGTTGTACATTTTGTTAGCTATGCTACCTGTGATAACTCCCCCTTCTTAAGCATCAGCGTCTCGCTGATTAAAAATTATTGGCTACTGAAAGCTGTGGGTAATCTATTATTGGT